>BMAU01001091.1:22500-440000 GCA_019973935.1 Trichonephila clavipes | reverse complement strand
AAAATTGAAAAGAAAATTATAAATATGTGTGCAAAATAGATTTATGATCTCTATGAAGTTTGTATAACCACAAGTATATAAAGCTATCTCAGTCATTAAAACTTAAAATTTTATTTGCACATAATAACCTTATTTTGTGTGTGTGTAATACATTTAGCTTTTATTATGATATCATAAAATAATATTAAAACTGTTTTCTTTATATGTACTATCTGTTTGATGTGAATATTCAATTATTTACGTTCTACGAAATATTGCAATGTTTCACGCAAAACTCTAAACAGTTTTTTCATGGAAAAGGCACCTTTTTTTAATTTATGAAAAAAAAACCCTATAATATAAAAGAGGGAACAAACTTTTAGACATATCAGCATATTCAACGTTAAAATCTAAATTTAAGCAAGAATAGCTCCAGAATTGTAGATTGCAAATTCATGGAAAATGCACACACACACACACACACAGAGGATTTCCCACCTACCTATAAACATTTTATTGTCATTCAAAACATCGTATTTAAGTGAAAAATACTTTTTTCAACACGAGTCACTACAAAATAAAATATAAAAAATTAAACGCAGGATATGAAACGTTACTGCTATTAATATCAGTAACGTTGGATTGGGTAAAAAAACGCAAAAATAAATCCTATATACTAATATAATGCATGCGTAGGTAACAAATTAATATAATTAATGAGTAATTTACATTCATAATTTTTTATCACAAATACAATACATATATTTTTTTAAATTTTACATAAAGTACCGATATAGCATGTTGATCTACTTTAAATATTATTTTATGATATATTCCTCGAACTCTCTATCAGTCTTATGTCTGTATAGAAACGGGTTCCCCCAAAACACATCTTATTGTTCGCAGGGTTACATAGCTCAATAAAGTTTAAAGACCACTGTGATAATTTATCAAAGTACATGAAATATTATCGGTAGCCTGTTCTCTCTCTCTTTTATCTGTCTGCCATACATTTTGATGACTTGGCTTAGTTTTGCAATTTAGTTAGGCTTCAACTAAGAATGTGTCTGTTATACAGAAAAGTAACAGTTTTGTCGAATTCCATGCAAAACTGGGATAAAATAATCATCCGAATGAAGCAACTATAATTAAATATTTGTACTCTGCAAGGAATATATATTAGTTGCACACACCCTCCTCCCCTTTAACCTTTAATACTCGGTAGTACACAGCAAATTATTTTCGAATTTACTTCGGAAGTGATACAACTGAGCAACTCAGAGACAATCCTACCTTCCTACCACCGTGTTGATTTTCCACACGGCAGCTTTGATGCAGCAGTTGCACCGTAGGCAAAATTACTGAGTGAAAATTTCAATATCACCAATTTGTAAAGGTTAAGGAAAATACCGTTAGTTACATCCATTACAAATCTGAAATGCAATTTGTCGGCGCAGTATAAAAAAATTATAATAAAAGATTCGGTCACTATTTCGTGAGGCCGTTTCATCAACCAATCAAATTTCTGCACGTGATTTTCGTGGTGCAGACAAAGAACCCATTAGGCTCCGGGGATTAAAAAAAGTGATCCAATGAGAGTTGCAGACTTTCGGAATACCTGTTGCGCCAAGCGAAATGCTAGAGATCAATTTGCGATAAAATCCATCCATCGATCGATTATCTGTTGTGGCCATTCACTTAAAACGAATCGATGATAATGTGTCTGGGGCGAGGCTCCCCGAACAGTTTCGTTTCTTGAGGATTCATTAGAGTTTTCCTTAAAAATAGGTATCATTCAGTTTAAGGAAAACAATTTTTTTCACACAGTGCACGTGCGAACAGGAATTAATCTTAAGTTCTGTTTTTCATTTCTATTGCGAGTTCATTTAGAGTTTCATGATTGATCTGTGAGGGCATGAAAGTGTTTGTCATTTATACTACATGTCATTAAAAATCTGGTAAACGCATTTTAGATTGTTTTTGGCTTTTAAACACAAAATCACCACGCTGTTCTTGAACAGTCATCGATCATCTGGATCTTGTTGGACGTCAGAGCAACAATGAAAATTAATCACCCGTCTCAGGATTTAGTAGATATAATAAACGAGAATACAAAGAATTCATAAGGTACGCTCAATGCGTACATTACCTAAAAATGAGAACTGTGTATTTTAGATGTATCTAGCTTCATTGAATAGTTTTGAATTGTTTTCTAAATTTTAAAATAGTTCTGCACTCATAAGTAATGCACTCAAAGATGGAGTTCAAACTCCATCTTTAGAACAACAGATTTTTAATTCTTCGTCTAGAGATCATGCCACGGCGCTTTCGACTATGTTTCCTTTAGAATGTACTCCCATTAAAAGAAGCTGTGTGCACCACTGGCTCTCATTCAAATAAATCAATAATATGCAGTAACAATTAAGTGTAATCAGCGCCATTACAGCACGAAATGAACTATGAAATAGTCAAAAATTTCCAAACAGTGTACACTATTCAGCGTAATAAATTAAAATTAATGTTTGTTACAAGAAATATTAATGAGACTGTTCAACAAAAATTCCTTCTTTAGTTCAGTTCAGCACAGTGGAAACACTTTAATAGTGGAGACTTGGCTAACGCCTTATGCTCCGATAAAATATCCCTTCTTTATCTCTCTTTCGGAGTAAATTCCACATGGTTACGGCGAATTTCAAAGGACTTAAGTACCTAGGGGCACCGAATGAGGTAACAAGAAAAAAGTTAAATATCAATTACATTATATTTGGGACTGCTAAGAAATATAAAGACGTATGTGCTCACGAATGTAAAAAATAATACGTCAGCAACTCCTAACAGTCATGCCATCACGTCAAAATACTGGAAAGTTTAACGCAGTGTGGATGCGCATCTCAGATTGCAAACTCCATTCACTTCGGATTTGGAATGGGCGGCCGTGATCTCTCTCTCTCTTTTGTAAAAAGAAATTCCCCCATCCTTCTCCGGAGAGTGCCCACTCCTGATCGTTCCGGACTTATTTGGATGCTTTTTTTTTCATCCATCACTTTCCTGTTTCCGAAGCAATCTAGAATGACAATTATTTTCGCATCACATGCCTTCACTCGAGAAGGCTGCGATTTGATGAATGGAGAATATTTCGGGAATGGGTTATCGTTTGCACACCATCAGAGTGAATTGAAATGAAATGGAGAAGAAAACGTTTTATAGAGGTAATTTGGACGAGGGACCGCAACATGGTTTTAAAAAAAGGAAGTTTGAATAGTCTTTAAAATTTCTCTGACAACGCGTCTGTTCTACAGAGTTTAGAGCAATGATAGGAATGTGACTGCAAACGTGAATTCATTAACCATTCGGTGACGAATCATCCACGGCGTTTGGGAAGCAAGTCGATTGATTAGATCTCACTAAAGCGAGATCAAACAGAGATCCTTCACCCTGATTTTCTGATGAGAGATTTTGAGCTTCATTTAGAGAAGTTTATGATGCACCACGTTATAAAGAAGAAATCAGAAAGTTATGTTTTGTTGTTTAGAGAAGCTATGAAGCCCATGTTGTACTTGGTGCTATTTGGCACATTTTGCGACGACTTCATCGGCAGTATCCTGTTCAGATGGAAGGTTTATTGAACACCTGAGTTGTAGCTGTTTATGTCACTAGTCATGATATGGGTTGATCGACGGATCGTTTTATGAATGCAATGCTCTGAATCAACTCAAAAACTATTGAAAAAGGATCTCGTAATGTTGAACTTTGGTTAAATGACGAGGTCTACACCTCAGCTGACACATCCTTTCTCCAAACTTCCATACCACACCTACAGAGATTCAACGCGCATCAATCCATAGCATAAGAAGGATTTTTGGTGGCACCAAGACTTTATGCCTCAATAATTTCGGCCACGAGTACGTGAGCAGACCATTCAGCCACTGTCGCAGTACAAGAGTATCTTAAGCCTCTCAATGGGGGGTTATGTTTGCAGTGCCACCTTGTACTCTTTTTAACACTTCGGTAGGGGTTGATGATATTGGCTTGGGCAATTAATGTAATCGTTCAGTGTGACAAGTCCACGGTACGCGCCTTTCCGAGCATGCCTACCGAACAACTGAGCCAAATATATTGGACAATTATTAATAGTTCTCGAGCCAATTATTAAATGCTTTTACTGCCATCACTGCTAGTTAGATGCACAAGAGACGATTACTATGATTTTACTACGTTAAATTCTTCTTAAATTATACCGTTCTTTTTTCTTAAAAAAACTGATACGTAAATGTTCCCAATGTTTAATTTCTCGTTAGCCTCCCTTCCGATGTGATTCCTCAACAATGGAAATTCCATACAGGTAAGCAAAGACGACGTGAAAAATGCCAAAGTGTGTGTGGGGGGGGAGATTGAGAATGAAAAGAGACAAGTTGTTCGTCGAGCTCTGTGTTTCGATCAGTTGGCAAGAAATGAATGTCGCGAACACATGAATAATCCGAAAAATTACTACCTGAGTGGAGAGGGGATTGTGCAGGCGATTGGTTATTGAGAATCGTGCATTCTACCCTTGGGGGGCTGCACACGATAGATGAATATGGGCTTCTGTTTATGGGGCAATAATGGATTGATGGCAATCGAAGTGGCAGATAAAAAGAGAGTGCCGAAATCCATCAGAGGGAGTTCGTTCTGATCCCCGTTCCTTGATCAACGGCGGAAAAGAAAGTTTTCAGTTATCTGATGTCAGTAGGTGTGGTTATGCATAGTTTGGAATTTCATCTTTGATAACTTTGTGTCAAAATACAGAAAAGTCACTTTTATCCAAAAAAATCATTACAATTCTTTCATGCTGCATGAAATACACGCAAGACATATGAAGTACAACCCATCCTTTTTAGTGGCAGGTATAAAATCCAAGTACACTGCTGGACAACTGCTAAGGACGGATCACAAATTGCTATGTAGCATAACATTAAGCGATACATGAGGCCTAGTAGGATAAAATATAGTTGCCACACTGTTCAGACATTAGAATAAAGAATATTTATTGCTCTGGAAAGTACAAAAGCTGTGAAACATCTGAAAGAAAAAAAAATGTTCATTTGATCTGCGTACGGAGAAATGGAACAATGCATCTAAAAGTCAGCAGGCACATTAAGCAAATGTATCAGTACGGGATATGTCCACCGTGGAGTGTGATGCAACATTCCACACGTCGAACCATACTTTGCACAACATTATCCAACAGCTGTTGAGGCAATTTATCCCATTCCTCTGTGAGTGCACGGATGAGGGTGTTCTTGTTTGTCGGAGGATAGTTTCGACCAGTAACTTGCCTCCCCAAAGCATCCCACACATTTTCAATGAGGTTTAGATCTGGAGAATGCGCTGGCCATACGAGACGTTGAATATCCTCGCTGTCTAGACAATCCTGAACAGCGAGTGTTCGATGACATGTTGCGTTGTCGTCCATAAAAACAAATTTATCACCGACAGCACCACGGAAAAGACGAACATGAGGAAGTAGAACTTCATCAATGTATCGTTGGCCCGTCATAGTCCCATTCGCAACCACATGTAGGCGCGTGCGGCCTATGATCATGATGCCGGCCTACACCATGATACTGCATGTCGGATATCGGTCCTTTTCCTGGATATTTTCTGAACGATAAGCAGTACCACTCTCGAGCCAGATCAGTTGGCGTCTACAATCCGATGACAGACTGAACCTACTCTCATCTGAGAATAGTACGCATGCCCAGTCCTGTTCAGTCCAATTGTGACGCTCACGACACCATTGCAAACGGGCAGTACGGTGCTGTCTGGTCAATGGGACACACACAACAGGTCTGCGTGCGTATAGTCCTCCTCCCCTCAAACGTCTGGCAACAGTTTTTTGGGAGATCTGCTTTCCTGAGGCAGCAAGAAACTGATTTGCCACCTGCTGAGCTGTGGTGCGCCTGTTCCTTTTTGCTGATAGGACGATATATCTGTCTTCTGCAGGCGTCGTACTTCTAACACGACCTCCCCCGTGCCGTCTACTACACATTCCAGTAGTTTTAAATGATTTCCACAGCCGTGAAACAACGCTGTGAGCGATGTCGAACTCCCTGGCAAAATCTGTTATTTTTCGCTCTTTTTCGATCTTTCCAATAATTCGGCCACGCATAAAATCATCTATGTGATGTCGGGAAGACATGCCAAAGATTTTAAGTTCGTCTATTAAATCTTTCCTGTAAAACTTTGACTTGAAACAACAATTGTCCACACGCGTCAAAACCTTTAAAGCTCATATGAACACTATCTCGTGATGAACAGACGTGGAAAAAATATTTGCATATTCATACTTCTTCTTACTAATATCCCGCACTTATTCTAATTTTCCACATTTTGCTTCCTTTCATTTTGTGGTTGCTATGGATGATAGTGTTATCCGTCAGTAGTTATAATATACCGGTTCTGGAACAGTGGAGCCGGTGGAGCCGCATGCAAACAAAAGAGGGTGGAAGTCCCCCCCCGATCTGAACCGGGAAGATGGTTTGTGATTGATAAGGGTTTCGGGGATCTGTACTGATAAGAAATGCACGCTTTTAGCGATAACGAGTTATATTCTGATATAGTTTTAATTAAATGATTATGATTTTTTTAATTACGTCATTGAAAGCAAATTTTAATTGGGATAAAGAGTCAAATTTTTCTGAATATATGATTATTTTTATATAATTCCGTATACATCTATTTCTGAAAATCATGATATACGTGTTGAATGAGTATTTGTTATATTTCAAATTTGATGCTTGTGATTTCTGAAACAGAGGATTGAAAATTAGGCAAACGAAAGGGGAGTGGAAATTCCCGGTCTGAACCGGGAGGATGGTACCCCTCCGCTCTGATAAGGGTTTCGGGGCTCTGTAAATGGGTGCTAGAAATGCGTGTTTTTAGAGATAACAATTTATATTCTTATACAGTTTTAACTAAATGGGTAGAATTCTGATTTTTTTTTAAGTACGTCATTGGAAGCAAATTTTAATTAGGATAAAGGGTCAAACTTTTCTGCACATATAAATATTTGTATATAATTCTGATAAAGTCTATTTCTGAAAATTATGATATACGTGTTGAATGATTGTTTATTACATTTCAAATTTGATACTTTGTGCATAACTAAAATATATTTTTCATTGATTTTGCATGTATTTTTTTATAATTCTGAGATAACTTAAAAATACTATGCTTATATAAAGTAAAAGTTCTGCATATGTTTTTTTCGTTTGCAAAGTAGTTTCCTTACATGAAACATCCCTTTCCTATGATAATATATGCGGACCTTGTAATTCTGGTAAAACTTTCTTTGTTAGACGAATCTTAGAAATAAAATTAATTAATTCTTTTCCTCCCAAAATTATTTGGCGTTATGGAATTTATCCAAAATTGTTTGATAAGATGTCTGACATAGAATTTCATGAAGGCATGCCTTTCGATGTAGAAGATATTACTAATGCTTTCGTAATAATAGATGACTTAATGAATGAAGTAGGAGATGACAAAGAACTTTCAAACTTGTTCACGAAAGGAAGCCATCATAGAGATATTTCCGTAATATTTATTTTACAAAATATTTTTTGCAATGAAAAACAAATTATAGGAATATTTTTTTAAATACTTCCTACCTAAGTTGTTTTTAAAATGTTAGAGACAAGCAATAGATCTCTTGTCTAGCAAGACAAATGTATCCATCTCAATCGAAATTTATGATTGGAAAACTATAGGAAATACAAATGCTGCAAATTTGACTATCCACTTTGTGAGAGATAGAAAATAAAACCTTTCGTTCGAATCCTTTAATGAATTTTTCAAAAGAAAAAAATTTTCATAGAGTTTTGTTACGAATAAATATCTCAGAACAAAAACATTGTATGTAAAACCTTTTGTCATGGATAGAATATTAAGTGTGGTTTGTGTTCTTCAACATTTGTTTTTAATTTTTAGTCTGTTTCCCTTCTTGTTCCTTACACTTAAATATATTAATATGAGTAAAGTAATTAAAAAAAGTTGAAAAATATTGAAAAAAAAAGTTGAAAAGTATTGAAAAAAATGAAAAATATTAGAATATTGTTGGTGGACTTGAGTATTTAAGTTAAGAGCAATAGTGATAAAATTTCTTTTTTTCATATTAATCTTAAAATAATAATAACTTTATAAATTTAAATATATGGTAAACTTATAAAAAATTCAAAGCAAAATCTTATTCATCTTATAATAATAATAATACAAACACAAAATATGAGAACAATATTGTACTTATTCACCTTCTAAAATTTATTCTTACATTATATCATTTCTTAAAATATTGATACAATCTGAAATCTTTCTGTTTGCTACGAACAAATTCATATAAAATATAATTCATTGAAAAGCCTTTACTGATTTTCAACAAGAAAAATATAAAATAATGACCACATAGAAATAAGGAATATCCCTTGGTTAATCCATTTCTCAATAAATAAAGTCCTTCAGATCTCAACAATTTTCCTTTTATAAAACAATGTGCTAACAGAAAACTTAATTTAATCTTATATTTTTTAAAATGTATTATATGAGAAGCATTGAAATAAGTAACATCATTCAATATGAATAATAAATACATTCGACAGGTATATGCATAAAATGAAGAGGAAACATTTACATTCTTAAACATGAAAGAATAAGATATATACAGAAATCAATATTTATAAAAGGAACTATTTAATTAAATTCTCATTTATATAAAACATTAGCTTTCATTTATACGGCAGTTACCGAAAGCTAAAGTTGTAATACCATCTTCAAGAATATATCTTATCGAAGGGGCAAAGTGAATTTTTTTTTACTTTTTACAGAATGTATTTGATGTATAGTACTGTTAATGGGTTTAAACTCTTCACGACGTCTATACTTATTTATGAGGCAATTTTTATAGTCTTCATGAGAAATTTTACTTTTTAAAATAGATCTATGTATCTCTTTTGCTGTATTTTTTTCTAAAGTTAATGTTTTTATGCTGTACGTTTTTGCATTGAGACCTACGAACTCAGTTGCTACCATACCATTTAACTCATCTGTCATTTTTCCCAGAACATTATTAGTTAAAGGATTATAAACAAAATGATTTGGAAGCAAATATATGGGTCATTTCAATAAAAAAGAAGTAAGTTTTCTTTGAATAGATACAAGGTCGTTATTAATTATTTTATAAGTATGAAATGCTGGAGATGCTATGAATTTCTTAGCTCTTTTCTCTCTATTCACTAGATAAATCTTAACTTTTTGCGTAAATTTTTCATTGTTTTACCAAACACGGCATTGTTTAAAAGTTTAAAGAGATCTTTTTCAAAATTGCTGTTTTTCGATGTTCAGTATTAAAATCTATATAATTTTTTAACCGAGGACTTTGTTTGAATTTTAGAAATTGATGTATTTTTTTAAAAATTTAAACCTAATTCTACATATAACTTCAAATTTCTATAATGAAGTACATATTTAGTTTTATTTCTTAAGTAAGGAGCCAATTTTTCCACAGACTTCGATTCTAAAATACTGAATTCTTTAGCAATATTTTTAGTATAGGAGGAACATTCAGAGACACTTCAACTTTTTCTGGAGCTAATGGATAGCAGTTATGCAAATCGTGCAATTAATCTGGATATTCTAACTTAAAATATACAACTTATATCCGAATCGTCTGGTACATCCATGAAGTTAACGTATTCATCAGTCCAGGAAAAGTCGTGTGTAGACACACAAATTTTGCGACATTGCACAACCATATAGATTGTTTGCCTCTAAATATATAATGTAACTACTAGGTAGGCTTGGATCATACGTTGATAAATACACATTGTTAGCCTTAGCGTAGCGATGACCCATCATCGCAACACCTCCGCGAATTCCTTTTTCGATGAATCAAACACAAGTTGATATCCGTTAAAAATTCAATCGTACTTTTGTCATTTTATGCTTGCCAAATGAAACCAGGAATCGTATATGTATTACTTGGATTTTTCAATTTTGTAGTAATTCTGGCATTTTGAATCTAAAGTTTTCAAATATGTCTCAAAATAATACGTCTACGGTTACACACAAATCACGATAATCTCCCAAATAAGATGCGCATTTGAAACATGTTCCATCTATGGTGAGCATATTCGTAGTCTTCTCTGTACATTTTTATTTGTTAGACTGTTGAAAAACTGATGGAGGAGGGAGCTGCGTTTCATAAAATTTAGAAAAGGAATCAAAATATTCATATGGATAGCAACCCTTTCTAGTTATAAATTGTGCATTACTTGCAAAATACCTATCCTAAAGATGAAATTTACAAGGCTTTAAAGTTGGGCAAGTTACTCTAGAATCAAGTATTTAAAAATTGAAAAGAGTCAATGAAACGTGGGAAACCTCATAGCAAAAAAAAAATTCACTATGTCAGGGAATGCATTGAAAAAGAAATCAAAACTTTTAGTTGATTTTTTAAAATCAAAATTCAATTTAATTATGTCAAATGATTGCAAAATAAACGATTGTACGGAATAACGTTTGAAACTTTTTTTTTTTTTTTTGTAAAAATTTAAATAACATTTTGAATCTAAAGGACTTATAACCTATTTCAGCTACGTAAACCTATTGTTTTCTTCTTAGAATACAATTAATTCCCAAATAAGATTGTATATTTCACTTTGTTCCCTTTATGAGTACAGACATATGAATAAATAATTGTATAGGGCGATACTAACATCTCTGGTTTTTTATTCACTTAACTGACCTCTGAAATAACATTACAAAATTTGAGAAGAGTCACTTCTAACTTGTGGTCATAAACACAGAAACGATCTTTTTTTTAACCGAAGTTTTAAAAAGTTTTCCCTCGATTATCAATTTCAAATAAATACAACATCAAATTTTTTATTATTTACATTGAATTGTTAAGATATTATAGTGGGAATGCGTTTTAAACATAGCGAAATGTATTAAAATAAAAACTTTCAGAGAAATATTTAAAAATTAATAGTAAGTAATAGCCTATAATAAAGAGTATGGTCAAATCTCAGTATTTGTATTTTAGAGTCAAATAAATATTAGTACAGGTACAATTACCATAAAATTAATTAGCTTCATTAATGTAAGTAAAGATAAATACTAAAGAGTAAAGTATATACAACAGATACAAGTAAATAAAAGAAAATAAATACAAGTAAATTAATACTAACCTGTATTATTAATTTTAAATGTCGTTTACCATTTATTTAGTCTCACTATGTTTAAAACTTAAAGATTTAGACATTTTTCTAAATTTTTTCGATATTTCGAATTCTTTTACGATGTTTTCAAATGGTACGATGTTTATATATTTAAGAAAATTGTTTTGGATAACTTTTAAATGTTCCATCTAAGAAAATGGTCTTTCTATTTTTCAAAAGGTACAGAGACTCTTCTGCAAATATTAAAATCCTGTTATTTTGATCATTTCGAAAGTCTAAACCAGTGGCCTTCAAACTATATTCCATGGAACCCTGAGGTTCCATGAGGCGTACCCAAGGGTTCCACGAGTCACAATAAAAAAAATCCAAAAGAAACTTATAAATGTATATGAAAAATGGATTCACGTTCTGTATGAAGTTTCTATACCCACAAGAATTTAAAGCTTAACCCTGTCTTTAAAAAATTAAAAGTTTTGTTTAATATACAACAATTTTATTTTGCAATACTTTTTAAACATTTATTATAATTTAATAAAGGATATAAAACGCTAAAAGAAATCTTTATATGTATTACCTACTGCAATTTTAATATTTTATTGTTTGCTATACGGGTTTTTTTCCCACTATAATATCTTAACAATTCAATGTAAATAATAAAATTTGATTGGTAAAAATGTATTTATCCTTGAAATTCGTTAAAAAAAAGATCGTGTGTGTGCTTATGACCACACGTTAGAAGTGATAACTTCAAATTTTGTAATGTTATTTCAGAGGTCAGTTAAGTGAATAAAAAACCAGGAGATGTTAGTATCGCCCTATACAATTATTTATTCATATGTCTTTACTCATAATGGAATGTTTTTGTGCGAAATATACAATCTTATTTGGGAATTAATTGTATTCTAAGAAGAAAACAATAGGTTTATGGTAGCTGAAATAGGTTATAAGTCCTTTAGATTCAAAATGTTATTTAAATTTTTACAAAAAAAGAAAAAAAAACTCCTTCAAGCGTTATTCCGTACTTCCTCGTGCTTCATTTGGATCATTTGACATAATTAAATTGAATTTTGAATTTAAAAAATCAACTAAAAGTTTTGATTTCTTTTTTCAGAATTCGCGGAGGTGTTGCGATGATGGGTCATCGCTACGCTAAGGCTAACAATGTGTATTTATCAACGTATGATCCAAGCCTACCTAGTAGTTACATTATATATTTAGAGGCAAACAATCTATATGGTTGTGCAATGTCGCAAAATTTGTGTGTCTACACACGACTTTTCCTGGACTGATGAATACGTTAACTTCATGGATGTACCAGACGATTCGGATATAAGTTGTATATTTTAAGTTAGAATATCCAGATTAATTGCACGATTTGCATAACTGCTATCCATTAGCTCCAGAAAAAGTTGAAGTGTCTCTGAATGTTCCTCCTATACTAAAAATATTGCTAAAGAATTCAGTATTTTAGAATCGAAGTCTGTGGAAAAATTGGCTCCTTACTTAAGAAATAAAACTAAATATGTACTTCATTATAGAAATTTGAAGTTATATGTAGAATTAGGTTTAAATTTTTAAAAAATACATCAATTTCTAAAATTCAAACAAAGTCCTCGGTTAAAAAAAAATATATAGATTTTAATACTGAACATCGAAAAACAGCAATTTTGAAAAGATCTTTTTAAACTTTTAAACAATGCCGTGTTTGCAAAACAATGAAAAATTTACGCAAAAAGTTAAGATTTATCTAGTGAATAGAGAGAAAAGAGCTAAGAAATTCATAGCATCTCCAGCATTTCATACTTATAAAATAATTAATAACGACCTTGTATCTATTCAAAGAAAACTTACTTCTTTTTATTGAAATGACCCATATATTTGCTTCCAAATCATTTTCTTTATAATCCTTTAACTAATAATGTTCTGGGAAAATGACAGATGAGTTAAATGGTATGGTAGCAACTGAGTTCGTAGGTCTCAATGCAAAAACGTACAGCATAAAAACATTAACTTTAGAAAAAATACAGCAAAAGAGATACATAGATCTATTTTAAAAAGTAAAATTTCTCATGAAGACTATAAAAATTGCCTCATAAATAAGTATAGACGTCGTGAAGAGTTTAAACCCATTAACAGTTCTATACATCAAATACATTCTGTAAAAAGTAAAAAAAATTCACTTTGCCCCTTCGATAAGATATATTCTTGAAGATGGTATTACAACTTTAGCTTTCGGTAACTGCCGTATAAATGAAAGCTAATATTTTATATAAATGAGAATTTAATTAAATAGTTCCTTTTATAAATATTGATTTCTGTATATATCTTATTCTTTCATGTTTAAGAATGTAAATGTTTCCTCTTCATTTTATGCATATACCTGTCGAATGTATTTATTATTCATATTGAATGATGTTACTTATTTCAATGCTTCTCATATATACATTTTAAAAATATAAGATTAAATTAAGTTTTCTGTTAGCACATTGTTTTATAAAAGGAAAATTGTTGAGATCTGAAGGACTTTATTTATTGAGAAATGGATTAACCAAGGGATATTCCTTATTTCTATGTGGTCATTATTTTATATTTTTCTTGTTGAAAATCAGTAAAGGCTTTTCAATGAATTATATTTTATATGAATTTGTTCGTAGCAAACAGAAAGATTTCAGATTGTATCAATATTTTAAGAAATGATATAATGTAAGAATAAATTTTAGAAGGTGAATAAATACAATATTGTTCTCATATTTTGTGTTTGTATTATTATTATTATAAGATGAATAAGATTTTGCTTTGAATTTTTTATAAGTTTACCATATATTTAAATTTATAAAGTTATTATTATTTTAAGATTAATATGAAAAAGAAATTTTATCACTATTGCTCTTAACTTAAATACTCAAGTCCACCAACAATATTCTAAATATTTCAATATTTTTCATCTTTTTCAATACTTTCAACTATTTTTTCAATATTTTTTCAACTTTTTTAATTACTTTACTCATATTAATATATTTAAGTGTAAGGAACAAGAAGGGAAACAGACTAAAAATTAAAAACAAATGTTGAAGAACACAAACCACACTTAATATTCTATCCATGACAAAGGTTTTGCATACAATGTTTTTGTTCTGAGATATTTATTCGTAACAAAACTCTATGAAAATTTTTTTCTTTTGAAAAATTCATTAAATGATTCGAACGAAAGGTTTTATTTTTCTATCTCTCACAAAGTGGATAGTCAAATTTGCAGCATTTGTATTTCGTATAGTTTTCCAATCATAAATTTCGATTGAGATGGATACATTTGTCTTGCTAGACAAGAGATCTATTACTTGTCTCTAACATTTTTAAAACAACTTAGGTAGGAAGTATTTAAAAAATATTCCTATAATTTGTTTTTCATTGCAAAAATATTTTGTAAAATAAATATTACGGAAATATCTCTATGATGGCTTCCTTTCGTGAACAAGTTTGAAAGTTCTTTTGTCATCTCCTACTTCATTCATTAAGTCATCTATTATTACGAAAGCATTAGTAATATCTTCTACATCGAAAGGCATGCCTTCATGAAATTCTATGTCAGACATCTTATCAAACAATTTTGGATAAATTCCATAACGCCAAATAATTTTGGGAGGAAAAGAATTAATTAATTTTATTTCTAAGATTCGTCTAACAAAGAAAGTTTTACCAGAATTACAAGGTCCGCATATATTATCATAGGAAAGGGATGTTTCATGTAAGGAAACTACTTTGCAAACGAAAAACATATGCAGAACTTTTACTTTATATAAGCATAGTATTTTTTAAGTTATCTCAGAATTATAAAAAATACATGCAAAATCAATGAAAAAATATATTTTAGTTATGCACAAAGTATCAAATTTGAAATGTAATAAACAATCATTCAACACGTATATCATAATTTTCAGAAATAGACTTTATCAGAATTATATACAAATATTTATATGTACAGAAAAGTTTGACCCTTTATCCTAATTAAAATTTGCTTCCAATGACGTACTTAAAAAAAAATCAGAATTCTACCCATTTAGTTAAAACTGTATAAGAATATAAATTGTTATCTCTAAAAACATGCATTTCTAGCACCCATTTACAGAGCCCCGAAACCCTTATCAGAGCGGAGGGGGTACCATCCTCCCGGTTCAGACCCGGGGGGAATTTCCACTCCCTTTCGTTTGCCTAATTTTCAATCCTCTGTTTCAGAAATCACAAGCATCAAATTTGAAATATAACAAATACTCATTCAACACGTATATCATGATTTTCAGAAATAGATGTATACGGAATTATATAAAAATAATCATATATTCAGAAAATTTGACTCTTTATCCCAATTAAAATTTGCTTTCAATGACGTAATTAAAAAAATCATAATCATTTAATTAAAACTATATCAGAATATAACTCGTTATCGCTAAAAGCGTGCATTTCTTATCAGTACAGATCCCCGAAACCCTTATCAATCACAAACCATCTTCCCGGTTCAGATCGGGGAGGGGGGGACTTCCACCCTCTTTTGTTTGCATGCGGCTCCACCGGCTCCACTGTTCCAGAACCGGTATATTATAACTACTTCCGTCCTTAGGAATTGTCCAGCAGTGTATATCTTCAATCAAAAATAAATGGAAATCAACCGTTAACAGCACTTTAAGAATATCCAGAGAAATGTCGAAAAGACCAAATTATGATCCATTTTTATAGTCCAGAGATTCATTTAAAAATTTACTTTACTCATTCTATACCTGGAAAAAAAAACGACATTCTATAGAAAAAAGAAATCACTGAAATTAATTCTGCTTTTTAAGGGGACTGATTGGTGTGTTTACTTGAGTCGCTTTATGAATTAGCACGAGGGGTAAGTGGTCACGGTCAAATGACTCCTTAACTCCTGGCTTTCCACTTTCTTAACTTCCATACCACGCCATTGTGAAGACATTCGAGCCTCAAAACATGCATCAACATCCCGGATCTTCAGTTTTCCCAGGATTCGAATCCATGATTTCGGGGTCACAATATTTATTGAAGGAAAAATACATTATCTAAGAAATAACTTTTGCACTTTAAGCATCGTTTCGACAATAGCACAATCGATGAACAATTATTCTTTTGAATTAAATTTAAACATTAATCAAATGGGAAAAAGGTTCCTTGCACTACTGGGGAGTAAGAATGTTCTCATGCAACCGAAGATGAATAGGCGGTCGAAGGTTTCAACAAGTAGTTTTCGGACTGAACACTTCTAAAGGAGACACATTTACGGTGCCACTGTGTCTGTTTCTTCCATTTAATGAAGGCCGCCTTTAATTCTCTCTCTCTCTCTCTCTCTTCTCTCACTCTCTCCGTGATCCCATTTTAATTACCCGTTCGTCACTTGGCGCGTGCGTTGGCGATGAGATTGGCTGCAGCTTCGCGTTGCACGATGGCTCAATAAAAGCATACCCCAGAGAGACCCATTACCCCAAAATTTGCATCTATTCAAATGAGATACTTTCCTCTGCCATCAACCGATAACGTTTTAATGGCGATGGTATCACGTGAGCGTTCTTCTCTCCGGTGAGCGATTCAAATGTAATATTTTCTCTGTTTTCAGCGATGCTAACTCCGATATTATTCGGGGGCATGCGCAAAACATACACTTCCAGTAACAATCCTCCCATTCCCGAAGCTCCTCAAAGAGTTTGGTAACAGTTCCCATTTCCCAAAGATAAGTTGCAATCGAATCAAAGATTAGTGCTTGGCAAGTTATCGCGGAGACTGGCAGAGGTTCATTTTCCTATTTGCTGGATGTTTGGTTATTTTGAGAGCAATAATAATAGTATATTTGTATATGAAAACACAATTAAGTTTCAACAGAGGATAAATGACTTAACGTGGAATTAACCCTCTTATAGCGGCTGATCTGTAATAACTAAGATGAATTTGAACACCACTCCACCAAATGAGAGGGTTGGAATGAATTTATCTCGGGTTTGCGCGCTACAGGTCAATAACAACATCTTTGTTCATTAACTTCTTCCTTTCGACATTTCCGTTTGATATGCTACCCCTCATAAATCATCAGCGGTTTTTTTTGCCGCAATATTTTCATGGTATTATTAGAAATGTGAAAAATTATATATACTTCATGAAGACATTTAAGTATTATTCCGAAATATTTTTCTGTTAAAAAAAGAATTACTGTTTATTTCAAAATTAGCAACTATTATACAAAATGTTGACAAACGGCAAATTTCATCTTCTAGTAATGACTTGAAACCAAGCAGAATTGTCAAAAAAGTAACTTTGCAACCTAAAATACGAATAACTTGTGTAACAATTCGTATTTTGCTTTCAGAATCTTTAACTCTCATTGCGGCATAATAATTATAAATGAAACTACGACTGAAAAACGCGAGGAAAAAAATAGTGTGCTTTATCCAATATAATGTTTCCTTTGTTATTGCAGAGAACAAAAGAAAAAAAGGCACATTATCTTCGTTGAAAGAGCAGATATTTTTCTTTTAATAGTTCGCGAAAGGAAGGGGAGGGGAGTGATGTGTGCGCGTGCGTTTAAGCTCCACAACATAATTCGTCAAGAAATTCATGGAATATAGAAAAAAATATTGAGAATGGTTTGGAAAAAATAAAAGTTAGCTTTTCTTAACTGGACTCTGGTGTTCACCTAAGGAGGTGCTGTTTTTCACACTCAGAACAAAAATAAAAAAAATATTAAGGTATTCTATTTAAAACATTAAAAACTATATATATTATATATATATATATATATCAATGTAACACTTCAACTTTTGACCTTTGCATTTATAAAACACTAAAAAAAGAAAATAGATGAAACATTAAAATTCCCTTCATTATTAAAGGGAGAAGAAATTCTCTCCGTCTCCCCAAAGTGCGATATCCAAAATATTGAGGAAAAACAAGTCTAATTGAAATCAAAGTGTGAAAAGGCTTACCGAAGAATAAATAAGAATAAACGCTATGAATGTTCAGGTGAAAAGCTCTTCGATTTCAGGCTCAGAGTTCCCCAAAAGGGACCAAAGGAAATAAATAAAAGAAGAGCGGCGCGTGCCAAGTGACGTTCGCTTATTGGACAATGCGATTAAATTCTATGAGTCTTCCCGGCATCCCCTGGGAGGCCGCCGGAAGCAGTTTCTTCAATAAAAACTAAGTCCCTTCAATTTGAGCACTCAAACGACATTTTAACGTCTGCGCTGCTGTCAACTTTCGAAGCACCGGAAGAAGGAGGTGCGAAATTATTCAAGGCAGAATTGTTTCTTACTTTAATATGGGAAGAGACTCCTTTTCTTTCATTTTTTTGTTTTTGATTGTAGAAGGAGGATATTTCTCTTACTTTGGTTCCAGAAAAAACGAATTAAGCTTATCTCTCCCTCATATCTTGGCATTTTAACGGAAGGGTTTGATATAATGTAGATATTTTTTAAAAAATTGAACTTTTTAAATAGATATTTCCAAAATTCAGACAATGGAATATGAATATGCCCGAAACCACATTCATCCAATAAGCGTCCTTTCTAAATGGACTATCAAGTAAGCAAATTCCGGCTATCCCAAAAGTAAGTCATTCAAAGCACTCGAGCACCATGATGCAATTTTCTAAATTAAATCGTATCAATCCAAAACGTTCCCACTGGAAGGATGTATTAGAATCGAGCCCATCTTCCCAAACAGAAATTTCCTTCGATTTTCGCAATAAAGTAACTTTGCATTTCAAAACAATTACTCAAATGTTTGAGACTGGAAAGAAAACAAGTGTCGGAGTGACATCCGAGTTGAATGAGAATGATTTATACGAGCTCTCAAACCTGATGAAAGTGGTATTCGCATATAAGCAATCAAAAAATTTGATCAGTAACTCTTAGTAAAAACTAAGAGTTACTAATCAAATTTTTTGATTATTATTTAAAAGCTAACCTTTCGCAACTTTGCCTCTACATCCCGGTGTCGAATTCATAGCGGATGATGTTACAGTCGAATACCTAGTTGCTAGTTGTTCAACTCGACGTAAGTATGTTATACTTAAGTACTTAATTCCATCGAAAATTTTGGCCGTGGTAGCCTTGTCACGAGTTCGAGCCCAGTACAACTAAAAACCCGCCATGTAGGGGAGTGATGTACGTTAAATCTGTCGAGAGCTGAAACGTCCTCCCGTTGGAGTGGTGTTGTAGCTAGGAGAGGGAATGCCAGCTCAGGTGTCGTCCACGTCACTTGACCATGGTTCAAAATAACGCTACCAAAAGCCCCCGTGTAGCTGAACACAGTGCGACGTTAATATTCACTCGCACACCCGTCGAAAAACTATTGTGCGTTATAAAGTCAACTGATCCTTGAGGCTGCCTTCAGGTAATGCCTAAAATGCGGAAGGGATTTTTAGAGAGGAAGTTTTAACACTGCGGCACGGACATTCGTTTGTATTGCATTTAGTAGCATACCAAAAATACACCATTTTTTTTCAATAGAAAACCGTAAAGCTTAAGTCACATTCAGCAGCCAATAGAGAACGACAGGAAACAAGGATCGACTCATTCACCAAGATGAAGAGCAAAAAAAAAAAAAACGAGCTTTAAAGCGAACCCAGAGGATTACATTAATTTTCAAGAACTTTCGCTAAAAATTTCACGAAGGAGACATAATTTAAACTAATACAAAGTCGTATTTATGTTTTGTAAGCCACATATATATACATATATATTACAAGGGGAGAGAGTTTTTTCAACGAATAATATTTTTGTGTTTTGTTCACTTCATGGAACAGCGATACGACGCCAGAAGTCCTTCCGAATAAGGATCGAATAATCCAATGATTCCAAGCAGTGTCCAATAATTTCACGAAAACGCGCGGATCACGATACAAAGATGATGTGTAGGGGAAAAAAATGAGAATTTTGCAGAAGAGATGATATTTGATCTGTATTTAATAATCCGCGGAACGAACCTATTTCCCGTCAACAGCATTTTCAGTGTTTTCCCAATCACAGCACACGTCTATTTTGGTGAGCAAACTGAAAAAAAAGTTTCTACAACCTAATTCATTTTCCTTTACATTCCCTGCTTAACATTGGAATTACAGAATAAAAGTAACTCTCAATTGCGTTTCATTTTTTTCGAACTAAGCGATCTCCCCAACGAAAGCCAAGCAGGAGTCTGGAGAAATATTTATGAATTTTGCTAGCGCAACCAGTTTGTCCCCCTCTCCTCCCCCGAGGAAAACCGGTTCGATTTTGCGTGAAGGAGGGTGTCAAAATGAGGGTGTACTTTTTTAAAGAGAAGAACAACGCTCGTTTGCGCAACTCTGACCGAGGGTGTAAATGAAGACTATTCTCCTAGGGGAAGGAAGGGGGAAGATGATGCGGTTTGTCTTGTGGCCGAAAGCAGACGGGGGAGGAGGTCTATCAAAAACCGGTTGCGAGTGAGTGACGCCCCTTCTTTCCTACGCGATGTCCTTGCATCATTTGTATCGGTCCAGTTGAGAGGGAGGGCAGTTCCGTTTCACAGAGCGATGCGAAATGCCTTCGTGAGGTGCGTTCCATCGCAAGCGGCGTCATCAAATAATATTTTGCCAAGTGCATGGGGAAGGCAGGAGCTCAGACGAAGAAATTTCAATTTTCAGGGACATACTGTACTTTTTCATTTGAAACCCATCCAATGGACTACTGCCACATTTCATTATTCTAAAGAACATTAATGGAAGCAAAAATAATCTCAAACAGATATAAAAAATACAGTGTGCTTGAAATTTTTCATGTATTGGATACAATTGAAATATGTTAATCAATAGGTGCACAATACTTAGATGGTCTTTACAGTCAATGGCGCAGTTCTTTCCTCAATATTCCATGGAAAATCTAAATTCCTCATAAAAATTTGTAAAAAAAGGGAGAGTGAGGGGGTGTTTCATAATGTCGCACACTCTAAAGCAACATCGGGCTATTGGCGACGGACCTCTTGATTTTGAGCCACGATCGAGTAACACCTGAGACAGCACATCTCTTTCCAACTGGGAGACACATTGCATCGACCTCTCTACGCGGTGGATCTGTGGCACTAGATTTCGAACCAGCGACTCGACTACGACCCACTTTACATTAGATGGTGTTTGATATGGCCATACATCTATTGATCACACATTTAGCTTTGTTTCTACACTTTAAGATCCAGATCGTTTTATTATAATTGGACGTAAAATTTCTTAAGCAAGGACATCTTCCATTGAAAATTTCCTTTCGCGAATCCTTATCTGAGTATAATTCTTGAAAAACAATTCACTCGAGAACAATACTTTTAATACTGTTATTCTGTTGATCCGGGGTGGGCATTATATATATAAGTCGACCGGTGGACGTTCAAAGCCTTCTGGGGTGACCACCTGAAAATTAGCAATTAGTAATTACATACTGAAATATTCAAGAATGCTAACAGTATGCAGATTATGTCTTCTAGTGACTATAACTATATATTATGACTTCTCTAGTAAATATCATCTTAAATATTTTTTTATGTGTACGTAAATTCATATTCCATATTTATTATTAAGTTATAATAAATATTATAAACCGTTTTCTTAGCTCACCACACCTACGCCACTGGGTAGACCGCATCACATTGAAAAACTAGAAGTAGCCCGTACCCTGGAAAAGTTTGTCCGCCCCTGCTGTAGATGATTCCATACTTTTTTAACAGACCCAGTCAGGTCCGGTAAGCTGATCACTAAAGGCTTTCAAAATTTAACAGCGATACACACAAGGACAAATTGTTAGGGGACTGAACGACTTCCATACGTAGGAAAGGATACAGAATAAACACTTTCTGTATATGTCCATATAAATAAACTTAGCAATATAAAGTTGAGAAAGTAGATAGTTTGGAAATAGAAAGTTTATTCTGGAACTTCCTAGCATATACGCAATAGCTTTCCTTTCAAAAAGAAATAGCCAGAAAATAAATCCGTAAAAGCAACATGTCGGCTTTTTAAAACAAACAAGGGGTCCCGTGAAATCGTGGACTGCGTTGTGTCATTGGAGTCAAGGATTGATACAACTGAGGACCCCTCGTGTAGAGCCGTGATCTTGTGTTCCACGAGGCATCCCCAGGGGTTCCATAAGTCATAATAAAAATTTGAGAAGAAAATTACAAACATGTATGTAAAATAGATTCATGTTCTCTATGAAGTACACAAGTATCTAAAGCTCATCCCTGTAATTAAAACTGAAAATTTTATTTATACGTAATATAACTTTATTTTGAAATACTTTTTAAACTTTTATTATAAAATTTTTCTCTTCTTTTTTGTACTACCTTCTATATAGATGGTAATTAGTCTATTACTTACAATATCAGGTTCCACGAAACAATTTCATATTCGTTAGTACAACATTTTGCAGAACTAAATAGTTTTCTAAAGGAAAAAAGTAGCTTTTTTTTTTATTTCTGGGGAAAACACATTATGACAGAGAGAGAACACACAGTGGCGCTCACAAGGGGGGAACCCGGGACCGGACCTCACCAAAGCCCTTGATATTATTTCGATTTATTATAATCCTATGTATATAGTACTTAAAATTTAATCCACACAGTATTGGTTTTTAAAAACTAATTTTATTAATTAATGCTAATTATTTAGACAAATAATTTTTTACTGTTTTCTGTTCCCGGAAATAGACAGAATAATAAAAAAAAACATTGGACAGCGTTTTGAGCATGATACAAAAATGGTAAACTTCCAACCTAGGATGCCTCCCCACTTTTTGAAAAAACTTTGTGTGTATCACTGGGAACAACTTATCGACATATTAACATAACCGACGTTAAAATTTCCGTAAAAACAGCTCCCAAATTTTAGGATGCGAATTCATACAATATACGTGGCCGCGGCAGCCTAGTGGTCAAGGTATCTGATCGTGGCTGGCACAAATTCAAGCCCAGTACCTCTAAAGACCGTCCGTGTAGGGGAGCGATGCACTTTAAATCTATCGAAGGCAGAATCATCCTCCCATTGGTGTGGTGTGGTAGTTAGGAGAGAGGGGTGCTAGCTCAACTGTCATCCTCGTCATCGCCCAAAGCCCTCGTGTAGCTGAACAGTGCGACCTTAATATCCACTCATTCACTCATACAAAATATACGAGTAAATTTAATTAAAATTAGATTACAATATTTTCTTATAAAAAGCAAACCTTTTAAAATTACCTTTGCTTAAGTATGTATATAACATCTTGATCTACTTTAAATAGTATTCCTCTAAATTTGCGAGGGGATGGGGTTCCGTGAGTTAAAATATTTTAAAGACCACGCATGTAGAGGGTTGATCCAAGTTAAATCTGCGAACGATCTGAATCCAGTAGTGATGTAAGTTTGGTGGGTAGGGTGTTCGTCACTTGACCGCGGTTCAAAATGAATAAGGCTCTTCGCCCCAAACTCTCATGAAGCTTCGTAATGCAAGGATAATAAACAAATAAAGCTTAAAACAGTACTTTCATACGATCTTTTTTTTTTTCAATGGTCTTCAAGCTCTTTTTTGAAATTTCTAGAGCTACTCTGTGGAGAACCCTCTTGGTCTCACCTTAATTGATTGATTGAATATTAACGTCACTCTGTTCAGCTACACGAGGGCTTTTGACGACGGACCACGTAATTTTGAACCATGGTCAAGTGACGTGGACGACACCTGAGCTGGCACCCCCTCTTCTAACTACCACACCAACGGGAGGACGTTTCAGCTCTCGACAGCTTTTAACGTGCATCGCTGCCCTACACGGCGGGTCTTTAGTGGTACTGAGCTCGAACTCGTGACAAGGCAAGCCACGGTTCGATACCTATACCACTCGGCTACCGCGGCCACAAGGGTCTCATCTTGGACACCAAGATTAATTTGAGGCAAAGAACCACCAAGAGCCATTTTGAATAACAATGATATTTATTATATTTTCAATTTCTCAAAAAAACCTCTAATAACTTATAATACTTTTTATGTTACGTCACATAAAGGGATTTACCTTTATATTAAATTAAATTACTAATAATGCAATTAATTAATAATTAAGCTCAAGTAAGGTCTACCGAAATAGGAGATCCGAGAAATACACGTACTCGAATTCTTAACTTTCATTAACTTTAACTAAGTCGCTTAAACTGACGCTTATTTTAAGCGTACGTAAATTATATATATTTACCGCTGTCTTATATCAGCTTTCTGGTACGTCTAGCAGCACGACGTCTTCGCGAATCTAATCTCCTTGAATCTCCTAAAAATGCGTTTAAAGTTGCTGTCTCAATAGCCTTGCATCATCTACCTTGCTATCTCACAACGCTCGACTTAAATACCTTATCTAATTTGAACATCCCGTTCATCTTTTTTGGAGTTGATTGGAAATAAATGCGAATTTATATTCCCCAAAAAGACGCCAAGAAGATTAGTAGAAAGGTTCCGTTCAGATTCGTCACAACTCTTCAAGGACATATATGTATACTTCAGTGGCGCACACAAGGGGGGGTTCCTGGGGTCCGGACGCCGAACAAAGCCCTTGATTTTTTCCCGATTGATTATAATTCTAAGTATATAATACATAAAATTTAATTAATTACTTGTTATTAATGATTAATTTTATTAATTAATACTAATTATTTATTCAAAAATTAGTTTTTTACTGTGTTTTGTTCCCGAAAATCGACAAATCAAAAGGAGCATGATACAAAAATGGTGAACTTTCGACCCCGGACTCCCCCTTGAAAAATCCCTGTGTGCGCCACTGGTATACTTACGTATTCTCTCATCTGCAGAGAACTAATAGTACCCTTTTAAATATTTTTACAGGCAGCAGCATACAAACTATTCTTATAAGTATGGAATAAATAATTGCCAGTCCATAAAATTTACATTCTTTTATATAAATCTTATTACGGAAGAAAATGCTTAAGCCAGGTATACATTTTTGAACAAAATATTTAAATAGAACAAAACATGCATTTTATTTCTTTTCTAAAGCAATTTTTGGAAAATAAAAATTTTAAAATATTCGATTGACGATTTTTTGCGGTCTCCTTCATGTCGGAAAAGTCTCGCTCTGTTAGTGGCACGTGCCCCGGGAAGGAGGAGGAAAGAGGGTGGGAAGTAAAACAGATTGAGTGCGTCGACAAAAGGGAGGAAAAAAGCAAGCAGGGGGGAATACAAGCGCTTAAATTAAAACTCGATTATAATGGAAGTGGCGAGAGAAAAAAAAAAGGTTTAAAGGGGAAAAAAAGGATAGGAAAAAATTGAAATGGTAAACCGAAGCGAACTTTGTTTCTATTTTTTCCCCCTCTTCTTTCCCGTGATCGCTGATAGCTTTTGTTATTTAGATTTTTATTTTGAGAAAAGTAAAAATGAAAAAGGAGAAAACGCATTGTCGGGGTAATTAAAGAAAGTGCTTTTCTCGGCTTCCGGTGACAGAAACATGTCTGTTACACGCACCTCAACTCCGGCCCTGTCAACATTTCGAAAGAATTCGGTGTCATCCTTGGCTGGATTTTTAAAAAAGAAATCTTTTCGGTAACTAGGTACCATTTCACTTCCTTAAATATCAGGATCACAAATTCAGTCTTGGTTACACGGATGTGCTAGAAAATACAGGTTGAAAAGAGTGTTTCACTAGGGTTCATAGAAGCTTTGTGGAATCCACGCGAAAAAAAATTCTATTTGGAGGCTATAATATTATTACGTAGATCCGGAATCGAGGACTTTATGCAAAACAATCACAAAGAAAATAAACAGTTCTTTAAGAGCGATGTGAATTTATTATCGAAAATTCAATCCTTTAAATACAGGATTCAACAGCAATATTCACAGGGTAAATATCCGAAGGTCTTCACACCTTCAACAGCAATCAAACACAATAACCAGCGTTTAAAAATACACGTACGTAAAGATTATTCACACACAAGCACAGCCGAGCTAATCGCTGGTCAAAACAATCCTCACTACTCGCTGGCTTAATCACGACTCCTCGCCGTACCGGCGAGCATCCTTTTTATATATGCGCGACAGAAACTTCTAGAAATATAACCGCTCGTGTCACTGAACGTGACACTAGTGGAGAGATCTACTACTTTCTAGAGGATTACAGAGGGTTCCGAACTCGCCAACAAGGTCGCAAATGACGCCAAAATGGTTGTCAAAGTCACCAAATTGACTACCAACTAGGTCGACAAAAATTATGCCAACTTGGCTCTACCGCCAAGATTTCGCCAAGTTCTCATTCAATCGCCATTATAACGTAAGGGGAGGCACTGCTTGTGAATAGTACAATTTTAACATGAAATAAATATAACATAGAGTAATATAAATGCATTAAACACTTAAATACAAATTATTTACACTATTTACAAAATTCGTAACATGTGGATGAACATGTGCTAAAACATTAAAATTATCCATCCATATCTATCTATCTATCTATATATATATATATATATATATATAGAGAGAGAGAGAGAGAGAGAGAGAGATGGATAATATTTTAATGTTTTAACACATAAATTCCATAGCCTCCGAAATAAATTATGTAGAGAGAGAGAGAAATATATATTTATATTCGAGTCCCATCAATAATCTAGAAAAGTTAGTGAGTCAGAGGTATAAAGATATCTTACTCTATTGAGGTCTCGTAGTGCTGAGATCAGTGGCGCACACAAGAAGGGAGGGTCCTGGGGGTCTGGACGTCCCCTAAAGCCATTGATTTTTTTCCGATTGATTATAGTTCTAAGTTTATAGTACGCAAAATTTAATTAAATATTTGTTATTAATGATTAATTTTACTAATTAATGCTAATTATTTATTCAATAATTATTTTTTTACTGTGTTTTGTTCCCGAATATCGACAAAATCAAAAGAAGCATGATACAAGAATGGTGAACTTTCGACCCCGGACCCTCTCGCCTTGGAAAATTCCTTTGTGCGCTACTGGCTGAGATTCATTGTTATTGTTCTTGAGAACAATTCTCGCGTTACCCCCAACCAATTTAGCTCTGGTGTGAATTGAATAATGAAACACACACCCATGTTTTCGAACTCATTTAGCTATACACTAAGCACGACTTTCAGCCACAAAACTCAATTCTTTGAGCTACGATTTAGAGAAATACATTTCTACTTCTCAGATCTGTTCTACCGCATGTCGCTTCTTTCACTCAATGGTGATTCAGAATAACGAAATACGTCACCCAAAGTCCTGATGTTGCTTTGAGTACAACGCTAGAGTAAATATTCTTCGTAAATAAAAGAAACATACTCACAAAAACTAAGTTAATTAAAGGACAGATGTTGTTTGAACCGAAAAGAATAAGCAGAAAAGAGGATAATTGATTTAAGAATCAATCAAGTTATTTCTTCCCCTACCCTTAATCCTGCTTTCTAATTTTTATGTGATCAAGTTTTATGTAACTCGTAAAGATCAATCGCTCGATGAAATTTTCTTGTTTTGAGATGTGAGTAGCTTTCTATGTTTTAAATTAATAAAACTTCTTTTCTCTTTATGTAATGAGCTTGTTTTTCTATTAAAAAATATACTTTCTTAGGAATCATACTTCTTTGGGAGCAAGAAGGATCCGATATGACTCCATCCTCCCCGAAATGTTACACTTGTAATGGCATATTAGATACGCGTTTTTTTATGGCTAAGAAAGGCAAAAACTTTATACTTCAAATAATATTATTTTGTTATTCTCCAGGTTATATTTGTTGATAATAAGCATAATTATTTATACGAAATGAATCTTTACTAGAAAAATCTGGCTGGTTTGAATCCAACTGATTTTCAACATATTTTGAGATAGATATCCCCCTTTTTTTCTTTATTTAAATTAGAAAATTCGTTGTTTACTAATTTTGCCGATTTGATTTTGCATTTCCTATTCTTGATATTTAGTAAAGAAATTTCCGGATCTCGTTGGAATTTTTAGGATGTGTTATATATATATATATATATATATATATATATATATATATATATATATATATATATACGCTAGGAAAAGTGTTTAAGTTATTTTTCCAAGATTTATACAAAAACTTAAGCCCCTCAGAAATTAAACTAACATTTCACGAATGAATTTCATCTTTTTCTGTAACAGTCAGCATTTTAGAATGTAAGTAACAGCAATGTGGTTTTTTTAACTGTGTTATTTCAAGACTATGTTAAAAAAGACCCTGCAAAAAAAAGTTTTAAAAAATATCTCCGTTAGAATGCTGTATATGTCTACGGTCACCCATTAAAATCGTCCGTCATTATCCTCACGATTCAAATCAGAAAACGAAAAAGTGAAAACAAGTGATCCAATTTTTCTGTGGACAAACTCGTTAAAGAACAGTTCATTCCACTCACTAATGGAGATTTGAGGCAAGAGATACATTGTTGGGGGTGTCATGAGATTAATTTCTACAGAATAGGCGTCAACGCGCCGTAGATAGTGGGTGCGCCGATCCATCATCACGCCGCTCATTAGCATCTAGCCAACCAAAGTTAACCACCTTCCAATTAACTATTTCGGCGAGAGGCAATTAACCAGTCTTAATCCTTTAGTCCTCCACCCCCTCCTCGTGCAGGGGTGGGACCCAGAGGTGATGGATGGACCAGCGGAGGAGAACGCAAAAATCATACCCTCTTAACGATTTCCTTTAATTGTATGGTGTTGGTCGAAGAAAAAAAGAAAGAGAGAACAACTCACTTAAAGGAAAAGAGCACTTCCAGTTGAGGGTGTTTTCCCCCTACTACCCTTCCTCTAAGAGCACCGACTGATGCCTGGCCACGTCGCTTCGTGAGAAATTGTTGACTTGTACATCAGCCACAGAGAATGTTGTTGTTTTTGCTTCTTTGTTGGACGGCACTCCCCTCCCCTCTCCTCATTCTTATTTATTTTCTTGTTTGCTTAGGACTTTGCGGGATGCCGCACTTAAAACTATTGTTTCTTCTGATGGTCACGAAACGTTCATTCATTTCTACAGGAAATACCGGAAATGATTTCTTTCCCGCCTATTGGACGAACAACACGGAATTAAACCCAATGATATTCTCGAGTCCAGTTAAAGAATCAGACGAAATGCTACATGCACTACTGTCAACGTTTTCTAACGAGCTCGTAAGGTAAGTTATATTCAAAATGCTACAGCAAATGAAATCTTCTGGAGTGTAAAAAAGTTTCCTCCGCATTAAATATTCCTAGGAATCAATCAATCCAACTATATGTAATTAGAAATGGATTTATGCACTTGACCAGGAATTTAAAAATTAAGAATTTAGTAAAAACTGAATTGCTTCAAGCAAAGATCAAAGTAATAAGTTTAAATAACGAGAAATATTGTTACAGAGATGCAACAGAGATAAATATCATTGAGGAGCATCTCAGTAATATTAATGTTACAGAGACGCGTGCAGAATTGAACAGGATGGAGGGACGGGTTTTCGCATTACCATTCTGTACGCAGCAAGATGGCTAACCAGAATGAAACAGAAAATGTTTTAAAAGAAATTGCAAATATGCAAAGGGACTGAGAGTGAGTTTTCATTATGCTCCATTACTTTATCCTTTGTTATTGAGTTAATAGGAGAAAATCCATTTGAGCTGGAGCTGACGACTTACATACCAGGCATTTGCTTGGATCAGTCAATGAACATAAAAAAGAAGTAGAAAACAAGTGGACATTCTTATATAAATAGAATCGATTAGATTGTTTTTGAGTCTGCTAAAATGTTTCTTAGAATGGATTATGAGCAAGGAGTTTGAACAAATACAAATTAATATACTTTGGTTTTGTATATAATACAGAAATGTTAGATCCCCCCTTTTTTTGCTTTTTTATAATTGATGACATCCCAAACCGTCGTTAAACAATTGTTGTTAGTACCCTTACCTCTCAAGAAATAAAAGTTTCTATTTTAATGTCATGATTTATTGAGAGATTTTCCCCTATGGACAGTAGCGTAACGGAGAACATTAGGGTCCACCTGCAAACTGAGGTTTTGGGCCCCAAGCCCAAATGCGTACTTAGTGTCAGTCCAGTTTGGGCCCTTCTCCGCAATGTGGTAGTGTACGGTTACGCCACTGCCTATAAAGCACAACTAAATCAAGGAATGTATTTTCTAAAAAGTCGGGGAAAAAAGGGGGTCTTTTGATCTCTGCTCGGTGTATCGCATGTTGTATCGGAAATAAGAAATTTAAAAAGGTCATTACACTTTGCTTAATTCTGGTTCGGATGGCAGAAGCAGCGGTCGAAGACCAAACAATTATCCGAAGAGGACCTGTTGCCCTTAAAAAGCGTCGCTCCGTTATTTACGATCCCTGAAGATCTGGGGTGGGATTAAGAGCAAAGCCGGCCAATCGCTTAGAGCTAACGGGATTACTCTCCCGTTGTAATAGGTTTAAGGGACGGCTAAAAGCATTTTAATCTCCAGTGGAAAGGGGCTAAAAAGTAATTCTTAAATAAGGAAGGGAGTGCGAAGGTAATGTAATGGCGAGCTTGTTGCAGTGGAATTAGCGGCCCTTAATGAAATTCGTCAGCCCCATTATCGTCGTTCACGGAGTCATCACGAGAGAGATGGGGCGCATTATTTTAGCGTCCGGGATTAACGCAAAGATCCTCGGAATGGCCTACATTCTTCTCAGAAATGTCTCATCAAAAAAGAAGTCACCGAAGAAGGGGATCCAACACCATGAAACTATTTCACGAATTTTAAAAAAAAAACGTGACTCCAAGTATTCCGGAAAATATATTTTAGTCTTTCATTCAATTCCTACTATTAGAACACACTTTATATACGTCTTTCCGAAGTACGATTTTTTCTGTGCACTGCTATCCGTAAAATTGTTCCAAGACTTTGGAATGCAATAAAAGGACCTTGACAATGTTTGCAAAGGATTTACTTATTCCAGATTATTTTTGCTCCTTTATTCCTCTCCCCTCCCCCAATACATCCCATACGTGGAAAACGGTTGGCATTGGGAAGCGAATCGCGTAACTTTTAATCGACAGCTAAGGGGTTTTGGATGAGTAGCATCTTTGCTCGCGCTTGCTGGATATTTTTTGGAGTGATTTCGTGAAAAGGGGGTGGATGTGGGTAACCGGAAGTGACGTAAGCGTACGCTATTTGATTTGACCAATGAGAGCGCGTGGTGATTTACAGCGCATCGGGGTACAGTTCTAGTAGCCATCAAGCACTTGACTAAATTCACAGTCGGTCTGTACAATCTACCCCTTAATTGCAAGAATCTATATTAAAGCAGAGAAAATAAATAGCTTATCTGCGCACTAATCCTAAGACCAGTTGTAACCAGTATGCCACGCCAATCTGGGCACATGCAGCTAAAATGCATATTAATCAAATTGAAGTTTCTCAAAGCATCCTTCTCCGACAAATATTGAAAGCTCGATGGTTTATGAGGAATAAGGACCTGATATTCACGAGCTAAATGATGTCTATCAGACAATTTATCAAAAAACTAGCAACTAGCTTCTTTCAAAAAATTGACAACTCTAATAATCCTTTGATCTTGGATATTAAAAATATATCCCTGATCCTAATTTCAACAGAACCAATAATATTCTTTCGCCTCCTCTCTTCAATTAAAAAATTCTTTATTAAATTCATCTCTCTCTTAAACTCCTCCTTTGAGCCTTCGTAATTAGAGTCACTGACTTGAAAGGAATCACCCCAGGTTCGATTCCTGGGAACTCGCTATTTTCAAATTTACTTTAAATCACTTTAATTTTCCCTGGAAAATTATTTATCCAGATCAAATTTAAATTTACACGTTCTTTCCTATTTTTTCAAAATGTATTTTATTTTTTATTAGCTTTTAAAAAAGCTGTTTTTCTTATTTCAAATCTCATTCAATGTTTCTCTCATCTCTACAACGACTGAGTTCTAAAAAAGCTGCATTTCCATCGGTCAGGCCTCACCTCGCCCACCCACTGATCGAAATTTCGTTTCATTCTCAGTGCTTGCACTGTTTTTGAAGGTATTTTTTTAGCACTTAAAGCATTTTAGTAGTTTTAAATTTTATAACTTTTTACTCTCATATAAGTATATTTTACTTTTTAAATATTTTTTATTAACAAAGGGGAAGAGTGAATTCGTCACAGTCACTCAAAATCCTAAAGATAAGAGGTTATAGCTCAGAAGAACCAGATACTCTGGTCACACACACATCCACCCAATAATACTCTAAATCCACTTCGCACATACTACCAACAAGTCTTAGACTTCACCCAGGATAAACTTGCGATCCTTACGCTCAATTGTGAAAGGGCTCACCAAACAGATTTTGATCAAGTTATTTCATAAAAATGTTCGTTACTCATGTTATCAGAGACATGGTTAGTTAATGACGAACGTGTTTCGATACCTAACTTTGATTGCTGCGTACAGTTTAAATGACCGGGCCGCAGAGCAACTGGTGTTGCGATCTATCGCAAACAGAAAAACTCGCATGTTGTGACTCCTCATATGAACATTACTTATCGTCAAACAAGTGGACTAGGTATTGTTAGTAATGATATTGGGGTACATATGTGCGGCAGAATGCTTATTTGAAAACGGATAAACAATGATTTCGGTGGTCACATTCATTTCTTGAAATCAAACGGTACAAAAAATTAAAGATTTCCTGCATTTTGTACTTTTACCATATAGCGAAGGTGGTTCTGCTCTTTTAAAGAAAACTGTCACTCGCTTCCCATGATTTTGAGGAATGATTTTAACTTCCGTTTGCCAAAATCTGTGCCGCTCATAGCTTTTTTGAGTGATGAATTCAAGCTCGAAATGAACAGAAATCAAAATGTTTCAACAACTAACAGTGGTAATGTTATTGACGTTGTTTTTCAACGGTTTTTAAATGCTTTGAAACCACACATGTATGTGTGTCATACTTTAGTTATCGTAAGTCTATTGTCTCCGCTCTTCCTCAAATTTAATTTGGCATATTAAGATATCCTGTAAAAATAATAAATTAGACGTCATTCCTATAATTGCCAATTCGTTGAAATGTGGTAAACTCTTGCTGTAAAAACATTAAATTCTGTATTAGGATTCACCGAATTTGACCGTTCTTCGAGAAATAAAATAAATTTTTCTACATTCCTTAAAGAGTTAAGTCGAAGAACACAAAGAAAAAATTTTAACCGAATTCTCATTGCCTGATTTCATCTTAGTCGCTAATTTATTGCATTTAGACGTAGAAACAAATGAGCAAAATTTAAGCAATAGTATATTTAAAGCTTTGACAAACTTAGATGAATTCCAACTATCATTAAATAATTCGGAGTCATTCTTTTCTGAAAGCGAAAACGTAGCTTTTACTAAGAATCAATCCACGTTTCAAAAACGAACAACAATAAATCACCCCTCGTTAGACAGGAATTCTTCACCACAGGGAACCGGCCAACACTTCCCTTTTCAATATCTGGTCAACAACGCAACCCTGCCTAACTTTCAAGGTAATTCTTTCATGCCGGCACATCAAAACATTTCATCTCTTTGTACAGAAAATACTTTTCCTTCCCATTCAAACGATGCTTTCTTTACAAAGATGAATAACCTATTTTGGACTCTATTTCGCGAAATTTCGGCTACGAGTAGAAAATTTACTAGTGAAGATTTTTATTCTGTAAATAGTTTCTTTCGCGATATTGAAGAAAATTTTGATTTATTCCCAATTATCAGATCTTCTCAAAAATTAATTTTCGCAAAACGTCTAGTATGTGGAACTGTGAATCATTTCTTTTTTCACAGAGAAATTTAAATACCTGCGAGTCATTTAAGAAAGCTTTAATTGAAGAATTTTCGGATTCAGTTACTTCCATAGAAATACACCGCGAATTAGAAAAAAGAAAAATGTATAAAACCGAGACTTTAATGGGGCAATATTTTAATCCCATGCGTGAATTAGCAAATAGATGTGATTCAAAAATTGACGAAGCATCAATTATCCAGTACGTCATTAATGGAATTGATGGGCCTCGTTCAGATAAAATAAACCTCTATTGTGCAACCTCATTTTCCGATTTTAAGCAGAAATTACGTACCTATGAAACTGTTATTAAAACATAGGAATACATAACTCTAATTCACCGAATTTTCGTCATTCATATGAAAGCAAAGGACGCGATTTTAAACAAAAAACTTCCAATGACCCCCCAAAAAAAAAAAAAAAACGCAGCTAAAAATCCCCAACGTTGTTTTAATTGCAATAATATAGGTCACCAATCAAAATCTTGTCCTAATCATTCACGTGGCCTCAGATGCCTCTCATGTAATCTTTATGGTCACAAATCATTTGAATGCCGACGAGGTAATTTAAATAACACTTCTACGCAACCTTCTGGTGTAAATGCTGTGCATGAATTGCCTTCTCCTATTAATATGTGTAAAGATGTAACAATTTTGGGCCGTAAACATAACGGATTAGTAGACACATGCAGCAATTTAACACTATTAAGAAATTCTACTTACATAAATATAGATGCACCGCCACTGAAGCAAAACAATACATTATTAACAGGTTTTGTTTTTTCGCAAATTAATGTGATAGGAACTTTTGATTCTGAAATTACTATCGATGATCACATTTTTTTCTGTTACTATTTCTGTTGAACCAAATTCTTCTACAAATTATGACCTCATAATCGGTTGTGACGTAATTAAACAACCACATCTAAATTTATTGCCTACAGGAGTAAAATTTTCACAAATTTTAAGACCATCTGATAGTGCAAATGAAAATTTTCTTATGACGATTCACCTACATTTGATATCGGTCCAAATGTTTCTCAACATAATCAAGCTGAAGTCGAACAACTGCTATCGACATACACACCTAAAAAACTGAAACTGTAAACATTGAGCTTGATATCGCTCTCACTGACAACTAACCGATATTTCATAAGCCCTGACGTTTTCCGAACGAGATACAGTGGACGCTCAAGTTGATAAATGGGTTGAAAATGGAATTGGTGAGCCGTGTTCATCCCCTTACGCTAGTCAAGTTGTAGTAGTAAAGAAAAAAGACGGGGAAATCAAGAGTTTGCATTGGCTATAGATGCTTAAATCGCAAACATTAAAAGGTAACTATCCTCTTCCTTTAATTGACGATATTTTAGATTGTCACCAAAATGCTAAAATATTTACTACTCTAGATCTAAAAAATGGATTTTTCCATGTCACGGTAAAGGAAAGGAGCCGTAAATTTACTAGTTTTGTTACTCACGATGATCAATATCAATTTAGACGTATACCTTTTGGACTAAGTACTTGTCCTTCCACCTTTATGCGGTATATAAATGCCCTTTTCCGACATCCGATTTCGAAAAATGTTGTTCTCCCATATATGGATGATGTTGTTATTCGCGCTGCGAATGAGTCCCAAGCCCTTGAGTGTCTGAAAATTGTTCTCGAGGTAGCTTGCGATTACGGACTTGATATAAATTTTAAAAAATGTCAATTTTTACATAATAAAATTGAGTTTCTTGGCCATATTACAGAAAACGGTAGATTGTTTCCTTCCCCTTCAAAAACTAAAGCTGTTATTAATTATCCAGATCTTAAAAGTATTAAAGACGTTCGCTGATTGCATGGTCTTACTGGCTATTTTAGAAAGTTTTTATCCTCAAATTTGACCATAGCAAAACCTTTGAGTGACCTTCGTAAGGACCCCCCTTTCCAATTTTATGCTGAACAACAGGCAGCATTTCAAAAACCAAAATCCTTTACTTTCCCAACAACCCGTTTTAAGTATTTTTAATCAAAATTCTCCCACTGAAATTCACACTGACGCGTCAATTGACGGTTTGGGTGCAGTCCTACTCCAAAAATCCATACATGACAATCAGTTTTACCCTGCATTCTACATGTCAAAAAAGACATCAGACAATGAAAGAAAGTACACTAGTTTTAAACTGAAAGTCCTTGCAGTGGTCGAAGCACTTAAAAAATTTCACATCTATGTACTAGGAACATCATTCAAAATTATTACTGACTGTGACGCCCTCGTCAAAACACTAAGTAAAAAAGAGCTTAATCCCAGGATAGCTAGATGGGCACTTTATCTCCAAGAATTTAACTATACAATAGAACACCATATTGGCTCATTTGGATGCTCTCAGTCGACCTCTACATTGTATGTTAATCCAAAATAGTGTCCATCTTCAATTTATCAAAGCACAACAAGGTGATGACCAAATAACAGCAATAAAGACTCTTCTAGAAACAACGCCGCATGACAACTATATCGTAAAAAACAAACTTCTTTACAAAACAGTCAATGGCACCGATTTACTAGTGGTACCTGACGAAATGCAGGCTAACATCATTAAAACTGCACATGAACGTGGCCATTTTGCTGTTCTACGCACGCAAGATTTAGTTAGCAAAGACTTTTACATCCCACGACTTAAAGACAAAGTTGAAAAATGCATTCAAAACTGTGTTACATGCATTCTCACAAACCGGAAACATGGTAAACAAGATGACACGCTTAACCCGATAGAAAAAAGCGATTTACCTCTCCATACATTTCATCTAGATCATTTGGGTCCCCTAGCGACAACTTCTAAGAAATATAAGCATGTTTTTGCAGTGATTGACGCATTCAGTAAATTTACATGGCTGTATCCCACTAGATCTACGGACGCTGCAGAAGTCATAAATCGATTAGAAAACCAAAGACATGTCTTCGGAAACCCCGCTAGGATTATCACTGATAAAGGATCCGCATTTACTTCCTCCGCATTTGAAGATTACTGTAATAAGAAAAACATCCTTCATATCTCCATTACAACTGGTCTCCCAAGATCTAATGACCAGACTGAAAAACAAAATTCCACTATCATTACTGTGCTGTCAAAACTTTCTGTCGACGATCCTGAGAAATGGTACTCTCACGTACCCCACCTGCAAGAAATCCTGAACTCAACTTTTCAAAGCAATAAAATGACTCCATTTGAACTCCATTCCGGCACCAAGATGAAGTCTTGCCAGGACATTGAGATTGTCCAACTTCTTAACGATGAGATTACAGCAGTGCTTCTCAAACTTTCAATACTGGCGCCCCCCTTTTCAATCACAATTTCTATCGCGCCCCTCTTATACATTAATAATGTACTGAATGCAATAATAATGCACTTTGACGCTAAAGCTACAATACGCGATCTTAATTATTAATCATAATGACATAAGTATTAAATTTTGCATGCGTTACTTTTAAGCAAAAAAAAATTAAGTAATAGGATAACTATTATGTTAATTTTCCTTTCTCTAATTTTTAAATTGAACATATTGCAAAATGCGGTGGCTGCTTAGAAGATAAAATATAGATATCAGCTAAATATAGAAGAGATCAGAGGGCCACTTTCTAATCATAAGCATTCCTTATAAAAACTTTGCTTTGCAAGACAAGCCCATGGAAGTCGTTAATACTTATTAAACTTGTTCTTAATTTAGGATTAATTAATTAGTTATAAAATACTCTGTGCAGCACTGATATATTAAAAGTATACCGGCTGAAGTGCCCGCTCTTTGCACGAGTTCATTTGTAAGAAAATAAAACAATATTGATATAATAGCTGAATTGTAATGAGAGTAAAGCCAAGAGCGCGACAATGTTTACAAAAATGTAAAATGATTTTTTTAAAATGATTGCTCAAATTATAATTAGTTTTAAGCGAATTGTAATTTTAAGCCTCACAGAATTAGCATTTATAATTGATGTTAAATAATGAACAATAATAAAAAATTCCGATGAAGAATAATTGTATTATTTTTAATATTTAAAGCGAAAAGACTTCAACATGTTTTAACCCGGGAGCAGGCGCGCACTCGATACGGTCGAGCGGGGTTATTGAGTCACCCCAATCCTTTTTTAATTATTTTATTATACACGATACAAATCGTGATTCCAGTGAATAATTTAATTAAGAGAAAGTTTACTTACCTACTTTAAGGACTTTTCAATTTTTCTTTGGTAACAAATAAACAGTTTTGCAGAATTAACGAATTCGTGAACTGTGCGTCCCGCGCGACCACTTCCAGGTAAAAAGTGTATTCATTATGATAATATGTATGTTACTGCTAAAAAAAATTGTGTAAAACGTTTTTCGTCATGCTTTATATGTTTGAGAACACTCATAAAAATAAGTCTTGGCCAAGTTATCATACAAAGTGCACACTTCGTGGTTTTCCAAATATCATAAAACTTTTTTGCATGGAAAAAAGTGCAACAGAGAAATACATTACTTACAACTTCCCTATATGAGAAACAAACACACATAAGAGAGGGGATATAACTAACTGTGCCCCAATAACTTAGAAGGTCAAACATATTACAGCTATAATGTGCAGTATTTCAAAAATAATCAGAGTGATGAATTTTTTATGGTCCTAAATTTTTTCGATTCTGGGTCTGGGATCTGTTTTTTGTCTGAAAGAGTAGAATGTTAGGTTTAAAAAAACGTAATAAAGAATCTCTCATCATGGAATTACAGCAAATCAATAAAAGTTTTTTATTTGATTATAGATTCAAAGATTGATTCAAAGAAGGTATTGAAGAATTTTTTTATTTTTGATGACTTAATATCGCGCGCGCGCCTATAAATTATATCAGAGTAAAAGTGCATTTTTTATTATGTCTGAAAGTATTTTGTTTTAATTCGTTCCAGTAAATTAATTATTTTTTAAATCTTTTATTTTCGATATGCTCGCGCCCCCCTCGTAAGGTTATCGCGCCCCTCTAGGGGGGGCGCGCCCCACAGTTTGAGAAACACTGGATTACAGCTCAAATTCAAGAACAACGTGATGCTCTCCGTCAAGATGCCAAAAAGCAAATCTACAAAGCTCAAGATGAGAATCACCGCACGTACAATTTCGGCGCAGACAAGCTCATAAATATCAACTACACGACCTAGTAGCAATTAAATGCACTCAGTTTGGTCCAGGCTTGAAACTTAAGCAAAAATACCTAGGATCATACAAAGTTACAAAAGTCAAGCACAATGACACTTTCTACTTATGACGTAGAAAAGCGTGATTTTGTCGACGGACCATCAAAAACGTCTACTTGTACAGAATTTATGAAACTCTGGCCAAACCAAATTAACTCTACTTGATTTCTCCTTTAAAAACTGTTCACAATTTTTCTTCCTGAGAAAGACTTTCGTTATGGACATTATCAACAGACTTTTTATTTATTTATTTTTGATTCCATTTTTATTGAATGACTCTTAACATTTTGTTATTTCATTTTAGTACAAATTTAAGTATTTAGAAGTACGAGTATCTTACTTGAATATGTTCATGTTTCTTATTCCAGATTCTTATTTTAGCCTTGATCTTATTTGTATCGTTAACATAATTTGTTTTATCCCAATGGTAATGTATGAATTTTTTTCTTTTTATCAATTATTACTTTAATTTTTTTTCATTTTTCAGTATGTTTGTACTTTTTCTTTGAGGATATTTTGTGTTGTGTATAATTATTTTATCTACTGTGTAACTGTGTGTACATTTTTAATATTTTATTACTGTATATCTGTACCATTTTATCATTGTATATAATCAGGCGAGGTCACCTTACCGGTCATGATGGCCGCTGTAGGTTTGGTTATGTGCAATTTCACAACCCCTCCCCCTGTTACTTAGGGTGGAGCAGTCCACACTGACGTCACATCCCGCCAGGAATGTCCGACTAAATGACACACGGGAAATGACGCAGACGGACGTTAGGGATGCTAAGCTATAGATGTAGAAGAAAGACGTTCTCCTTTGCTGTTTAATATATTTTAGATATTTCATCCTTCATCTTGTTAAATAAAGCATTTATCATTCTTAGGTTGTAGTCATTTTCCCATATTTATTTAAGCAGAACGTGTGTTCATTGACTAATTTATATTTCTCGCGGAAAATACATATACATTAGAGTCCAAAAAACTCGAACTAATGTGGAACAAAGCGTGGCAGAGTTTTTGAAAATACCAGAATACCTAGAAAGGGATTAAAAAAACAATTATTACTAGTGTTTACTCAGAAAATATTGCACTGCACTTGCATGTATTGTTTGCTTGATAATACAACCGAAAAAATAAAATGCCCAACTATCATTAAATAAAGGAAAATTCCGTACTATATGAAGGTACAGAGCCTTCACCACATGAAAATGAAAATTAATGAATACGAGTACATAGCTAACAATAATTTACCTGATAAGACACACCTTAGAACAGAGGTCATCAAAGTGGTGATCCGCGAGAAAATTTAGCTGGTCCCCAGAAAAATGTAGAATATATTTACTCATCACGTTAAGTTATGTTTTAAGATGCATTGATTGTGTTTTTAGATTACAGTTTTTGTATATATATATATATATATATATACATATTTCACACATTAAAAATCCTATTAGTGGTCTGCGGGCTTTAACTTATGAATTTACTGGTTCCTGAGGTCAAAAAGTTTGACGACCGCTGCCTTAGAAAACTACTTTATGATGGCATAAAGCTGTGTATAAGGAAAATTAAGTAGCCAACTTAGCGAAAACTTTTTTTAAAGAAATGCGTAATGCACTCTACGCTGCTTCATAACGAAAAGGTCAAAGAAACAATAAGTCTATTACTGACGCACCTTGCTCAAAATACTGAAGAGTGGTTTCTCACAGTGAGATATTTTAGGTGTTTGTGCGGTGTCCTCAATGTTAGCTTCTTCACACCATTTTTTTATTAACTGTGCTTGCAGCAATAAGTTCTGCATCGGGCATTTTCGACTGACAGTGGTGCGACCAAGTTATCCGGACTGTCTAGTTACTTTTCGGGACTCGACTTAATTTAAGGCATTTGTTATCAAGTATTCGTAATTGATTTAAGGCATTTGTTAAGACATGATTTCCGCTTGTTGTCGTGGCCCCATTGAGAAGAACACATCTTGTTTGTTAGAAGTCCATATTTATTTAGTAAGTAAAAAACACAATTCAAACAAAGCAACAACACGAAAAATATCATAAGCAGGGTTGACAGAACGTTCACAAAAGCATTTTTGGTTCGCTTCCGAGATCTCAATCTTTTATAATTTTGGTCAACCGGTAACTCCTGGAATCATTATTTCTGGTAAAGATCATTCTGAATTGTCCGAAAACTCGGATGATGAAAGGTTGCCTCATCCTGTTATAAAAACGCTTACGTTTTGAGTTTTTGTGAGATGAAGTTGTGATTACCTCCAGTTAGGTGGGTAAACTAGAAATTGACTGTCACGCGAAGTCTTGTATCAAGCTCCGATACTCCGCCCAACAAATTCTTTTGATTTTCTCGATTTGGGGGCACAAAAAACAATAAATAATTTGCATTAATGAATAAAATCAATTATTATTAACAAATACTTTAATAAATTTTACGAACTATATACATAGAATTATAATGAATCGAAAAAAAAATCATGGGTCATGGGAGGGGTCCAGACACCCACCCCCTTGTGGGCGTCAGTGTTTATGTACAAACAAATTAATATTACAGAATCAGGAAAAATCTTTTGATTTAGGAAGAGAGAAATTCACGGACACAGAATTATTCATCGACTCTTAAGCTAAAAAGTATATAATAGAGCTTCAAAGACTCGATAGTAATTAAAAATAAGTTAAAACGAAATGCATCAGCAATTTCTGCGCTTTGCCGAGAAGACGGTACTTAAAAGTTAAAAAAGTCTATGAAAATAAAATGCAAACACCTATTAGTTTTACAAACAACAATATTTCTAAGGACTTTTTTTAAAAAAATAAAGAGAAAACCAAGGTGTGGAATTTTAGTTGCGAATGGTGAGATGGCTTAGCGCTTTAGCAGATGACAGCTCAAATGAGTCTCCCAATGGGTCCTTTTCCCATTTTCAAAGCTTCTCCGAACTAACAATACCATAAGTCGAAGCTCTAATTAGTATTAATCCTGAAGCATAATGCTAGTAAAGAAGCGATATTGGAATTGTCATACCTGCCATAGTCTTGAAATATTAAAAATATTTATGGCATATTGGTGTCTAAAGAAAGATAAAAAATTTGATAGCATTTTGAAGTAATAAAAAATATCGATAATTTGGTCGTTTTGATTGTGAACAAGTATCTTAAGCCAAAGACAACCGAAACAGACAAAAATGAAAAAAAGGCCAGATGTCAGTTTTGTTCGCTGATCCATCATGCGGGGAGGGATGGGAGACGAAGGCAGTCTCTGCGGAATAAAGAAAACCCACATGACACATCTCGAGGCGGGTCACTCCGTCCTATGATGTATTGGACAGATTTACTGGTGCCTCCCACCCCCTCCCCTTCCCAATCGAAACAAGCGGGTAATAGAGTTGTTTAAGAGTCGCTTTCCTTGATGAATGGAGTGCTTCACGAACCGTGGTCGCGGGTCGCAGACGTCATAAAGAATGTCTCCGGCAATGCGATCGTTTATGAAAAGCATCAGCAGCCGCTTTATTTTCAGTGTTTTGAAGGATTCTTTATTCTCACCTCGATCTAAAAGAAAACAACATTAATTGAATAAAAAGAGCAATTGCGAAAGCGATTTGGAGCCTCCCTTCTCACTGAAGGAAGAGGTTCACTCGAAATCATTCTTAAATCTTTAGGTATGACGTAATATTTCATGTAAATGAATGAAGCATTTTTCACTGTAATTATGACTTGTTAGTCTTGTAGACAATTTGATTTTTAATTAACGTCCCTATTGGTTTATTAATTTAATGGACTCTACTCGATATTTTTATTTAGAAAAAATCTAAATTTTATTAATGTGACTTCCGATATGAAGTCTTTCGAACGATCTGAAATATTTTTACAAAGCTTTAGAGTTGATACAAAATACATTGTTGTGGCTACCCTATGCGTTGACATTGTTTGTTTATAATTCTAAAATTCGCCAAGATGAGGCGCAAACATGCCAAAGTTTACATGGGCATTAACAATCCCCCTTAGAGCAACACGAGGGTTATTGGCAAAGAACCTCATCCATCTGAACCATGGTCAAGTCAAGATGACGAAACCAGAGCTGGCACACCTCTCCCCAAACTTCCACACCATGTCAACGAGAGGACATTAAGCCTCGACAGACTCAACGCGGCAGTTCTTAAGACACTGGCATAGCTAGTCGTGAGTTGGACCCGTATAATAGATACGGCAGTAGCTACGCCCCTGTCTTAAAAACACCATGGTTCGAGCCCTTGATTTGACAATGTCAATTACGAGATCAAGACCATTGCCAAAAACACTCTCTTGAATGCTTTCTTTAAGACTGCAGAATTTCTCAAATATCGTTTTGAAACCTGCAACGAGCCACAGTTGGTGCATCATTTCTTCAGCTGATATGAAAAGCAATTGCTTCATCGTCGCAGCCTTGTTGTGAGTTCTTCGTTATAGCATAGATCAATTGGATACAGTTCGTGAAGTAATACATTCAGAAAAATATTAAGTGACCTGAAAAATAAATCAGAACGAAGTGTTACTGTCCTACATATGTGTATGTGGGATTTTCCCATGGAGACCACGCTTTAGAGGGTGCTGGCGATGCAGCCACCGGAGAATTAACAAGAGGAGAGGATTAATTAGCGAGGGAGGACTTGACGCGCTGGTCGGGCCTCTGCTGAAACAAAGGGAGCAACCGGAAACTGGCCGTTCGTTGTTTGAAGGGGAGAGACGCGTAGGCCCCTCACATCACCTGAACTCTGTGTGTGACTCTGTATGTGAAGAACAGTATCATCATAGTAGACTGTTGTGCGAAAACAGTACTAGGACTTTAACCCAGTTGTATCATTGCTGAGTGCAAGAAGATTTAATCTAAGTGTTATTCAATATTTTTTCATATTTTTCTCTATGTCTTCTTGTAGCAATGAGTAGGCCTGTATCAAATGTCATCATTAAAATACTCCTAGAACTGTGCCATAACCCTACATATGCACCGAAAGTAGTTCATCTATTTAATTTGGAAGCCCTTAAAGGAGTTTTTTTTTCTTCCGAAGATTGTTTTGGAAAAAGAAGTTTCCGCTTAGAGTCTGGTTGAATTCTTTCCAAAACAAAATTCGGGGCTGGAGAGTTTTTTTACAGTCATGGAGATCATAAATCAAAGTCAACGTTCTTCCCGTGTTTAGTGGTTTCAGTCTCTGCACCCAGAAAAAAAAAAGACCCGCACTTAGATGCACCAGTTCTGGGTCCTGTGGGAAACTTCACGAACGGCCCACGAAAACCAAAACAAACCGCAAGACCACGACGCCATTAGAGTCGCGAAACACTGAAGTAATGGTGTCATCAGTGAATTCTATTAGCTCACCATTTGCTTTTGTAAACACCTGCTTAAAAACCACGACTCATTTCGACGAAGAACTTTTTAACCCCTTAACGGTCGGATAATTTTGAAAAAAAAAACGGTCCTAAAAGTGCCTTTTTTTTTCCTTCAAGAAAATTATATAAAACTAAGTGTATTTTCAATATATACATTTATTTTTAAATTTTTGAGTAAATTCTTAGCTTGAAATAAAAAAAAATTATTTTTTACGAAAAGCCAACATTTAGGGTTATTATGACTGAAAGTTGGTTTTCTAGCAAAAAGAAATTTTTTTGAAAAAGTATGTTCTAAACATTAAAGGAGAATTTTATTAGACTTACGCAATATAAAAACAGATTAGTGATTTTTTCTTGCGAGATAAATTTTAAAGTATGAGATAAAAGGGTTGGTTTGGTTTTTTTCCCCTCTTTTTTTTGGCGCAAGGACCAATTTAGATCATAATGCACCAATGAGACAATAAGAACAGTTAAATAAGATTTGCAGGCCATAAAGCCTTAGTCGGGCATAGTCTATACGCCTTTCTTAAAATCCATAGATGAAAATTAGATATGATGAATAAAACCCTTGATGCTTATGAATTTAAACACAAGTGAGGAATTGATGCGCTGTTGTTTAAAATACTGGGTTTAGTAAAATCAACTGAGTTAAAAAGCCGATGTCTAAGATGATTTGAATGTGAACAATCACAGAGTATGTGTTTCACCGATAGTGAGACATTACATTTCTCGCAATAGGGTAGTGATTCACCAAACAAAAGATGCCTATGCGTTAGGTGAGTGTGCCCTAGGCGCAGCCTAGTCCAGATCATCTGCTCACTGCAATTGCTTGATGATGACACATTGGAGCAAGAACGAGCATGACGCTATGCAACTTATTTTCAGTTTGTTGGTCCCAGTTTTATTGCCATACACTTGGCAGTTTCTGCCTGAAGCAAGCTTTCAGGCCAGAGTGTGGAATAGGGAACCTTTCTGAAGAGCCTGTCGCTGATCGAGCACAGCTGTACCAGCCAGTTCATTTCCAGTTATTCCGGCATGTCCTGCGACCGAACAAAATCTGGTATCTTTCTTCTTAAGATGATTAGCTAAATCATATGTGATGTCCACAAGTATGTGATGAGACGATGAATGTAAAGAGACAATACTTTGAAGGGCTGACAGGGAGTTTGTGTAAATAATGAACTTTTTACCGCATGATAGTGAAATATGTTCTAGAGCTATTCTTAGCACATGAAGTTCAGCAGTGTAAATGGATGCTGAAATTGGTAGAGCGTCTGTAATTACAGTGCCCAGAGAAACTACTGCCGAACCAACATGGGATTCAGACATTGAGCCATCCGTGAAGATAGGTTCATAGTCGGCAAAAAGCTCTCTGTGTTCCAAGTACAGTGTTCTGTATGTACTCTCAGAAGTGCATGCTTTTGGGTAGCAGGACAGGAGGAAATCAACCTTAGGATAAATCCCTTTCCAAGGGAGCACCTCAGAAATCTTGCACAGAGTGATTCTTCCAATGTTCAGATTTAAGTCATTAATCAGGTCTCTAATTATAAAGTGAAAAGGTTGCGAGTAAGTTAGGGAGGAACGATGACTGTTAAAATCCCAAAGGCTAGAATTGAATAAATAGGAGTATGCTGTATTTGTTTTCATTGATTGGATTTTCATAAAATAGTTCAAACATAAATACTTCCTCCGCAAATCTAATGGGGGTTCGTAGACTTCAGCATAGAAGGACTCAACCGGTGATGTACGGAAGAATCCCAGACAAAGTCTCAGGGCTTGATGATGTACTGGATCCAAGATCTTCAAAAGAGATTTACACGCAGAACTGTAGACCACAGATCCCTAGTCCAGTTTTGATCTAATCAGAGCTCTGTAGAGGCGAAGCAAAGATGTTCAGTCGGCTCTCCAGTGAGTATTTGCTAATACTTTGAGGATGTTTAGAGCCTTGGCACTTCTGATTTTGAGATATTTTAAATGACGATGGAATCGCAGAGATTGGTCAAATATAAGACCTAGAAATTTGAATTCATTAACAACTTTAGTGAGGCTTCTACCAATAAAAAGCTCAGGGTTTGGAAAAATCCCACGCTTTCGACTGAATACTACACTAACCGTTTTTTCTGTAGGAAAAACAAAACTGTTCAGTTCAGCCCATTTAGTGAAGTTGTTGATAGTGGTCTGAATTTGTCGTTCTGCAACACTGAGGAATTTAGACGAGTACGAGATTTGTACATCGTCCACATATAGAGAGCACTGAATCCTCTGATTTATATGATGGGTTATGCTATTAATTTTAATAATAAATAAAAGTACGCTTAGAACAGACCCTTGTGGGACACCTTGTTCTTGGATAAAAATATTTAAATAAAATGAACGCAGGCATACCTGGAAAGAACGATGGTTTAAAAAATGTTTGATAAAAACTGGCAAATTTCCTCTGATGTCCATTGCATATAGATCTCTAAATATGCCGTAACTCCAAGACCTGTCATAGGCTTTTTTAATGTCAAAGAAAACAGAGATGTTATACTGTTTCTCGACAAAAGCCTCTCTGATGGAAGTCTCTAGCCGAAGGAGATTGTCTGTGGTCGATCTTGATTTTCGAAATCCACTTTGAAATGGTGAAAGGAGATTATGTGACTCAAGGTGGAACATCAACCTCGCACTAACTATGCGCTCCATCAGCTTGCTTAAGCAGCTTGGGAGGGCAAAAGGGCGGTAATTATTTGCTGATGTTGGATCTTTACCAGGCTTTGGAAACGATAAAACGTGGGCATGACACCACTGTGTGGGGAAAACTTGGGTTTACCAGATGCGATTCAACAATGAAAGAAGGGAGAGGGTGCCGTAATATAATATAGTGTAGCCCGTCTGGACCTGCTGCTGTGTTCCCCGAGCGATGCAGGGCTACACGAAGTTCGAGGAGTGTTAGCGGGGAGTTGTAGCTGTCTTCGTTTGAAGAGGAAAAATTCAACTTCACCCTCTCTTCTCGACGCTTTAGCGCTTGAAATGTGGGGGTATAGTTGTCGCAACTAGACGTTTTAGCGAAGGTCTCGGCAAGAGTGTTGGCAATGTCAGGGATGGTATTGACAGAGACTCCATTGCTGACAAGCATGGAGACGGGACTAGCACTGTATTTTCCACTAAGCTTACGGATTTTGTTCCAAACCTCTTTACTTGAGGTTGAACATGTGATGCTACTTACATATATTATCCACGATTCCCTTTTACGTTGCCGGTTAATTTTCCCGGCACGTGCTCGAGCTTTATTAAGAGCAATCATGTTGTCTGGGGTAGGGTAACGTTGAAACCGATTCCAAGCCTTGTTTTGATCCTTTTTTGCCATTTGGCATTCTTCGTTCCACCAAGGTTGGGAAAACGGGGGAGTCTAGAGGATGGTAGTGGAATTGCATTATTAGCTGCAGATAGGATACAAGATGTTACTAAAGATACCACTTCATCTATTGAGCAAAAGCTTACCATGTCTTCTGTTATATCTGTTTGGATCCTGAAAGTTTCCAAGTCGACCTGATCGAACTTCCACCGCGGTTGGCGTAGAGTCACACACGCAATTTGTGTAGCGTAAGATACTACCACTGGGAAGTGATCGCTACCTAAGATGTTTCCAAGAACACTCCATGTCAGATCTATTAGCAATGATGAAGAGCATATGGATAAATCAATGGCGCTAAATGAATGGGTTGGAGAATGAAAATAGGTGTTAGAGCCGTCGTTTAACAAGGAGAGGTCAAGTTCTGAAAGAAACTTTTCGAAGACTTTTCCTCAAGAATTCATATCTTCGCAGCCCCATAGCAAATGATGAGCATAGAAGTCACCCAAAAGGATGAATGGTGATGGGAGTTGATCTATAAGCTCTCGGAGTTCTCTAAAATTCAAGGGTGCGTTGGGTGGCAGATATACATTACAGATTGTAACTGTAGAGAAAATAGAACTTGCAACAGCTTGAAGTGACATGCGAATTAGGACGGGGGAGAAGGGTGTCGCGTGATTTATGAGCAGAACCACGCCACCACAAGCTCCTTCAACCATATTGCAGTCCTTCCGAAGAATGGAATATGCTCGTATGTTGGATGTGCATGATGGTTTTAAAAGCGTCTCTTGAAGAGCTACTCACACAGGTAAATGTTCATTCATAAGCTATTTTAAATCCTCTAAATTTTTCCACAGACCACGACAATTCCACTGAATTATTTTACTAATACTTCAGCTAAGGAGAGCCTTTAGGCTTTTCGGAGTTGTATTTTATTGGTGAATAGCTTCGTCTTGATTTCCCTTTTTTTACTGAGAAGCATAACATCTACTTCTTTGGTGGTTTGAGTTCCACCAGATTCTATTCGAATTGATGGCTTCAGTATATTGGCAGCTTCCTGGACATTGTCAGTAGCTGGCCGTTTGGTAGAACTTTTGTCTATTTCCATCAAAACTTCAGTATCGGATGGCACTGAGAGGTGTGATGTTTCAGGAGACCGTTTGTCTAGGTCCGTGAAAGATGTTTCAGGGGGAGATAGAGTTGTTTCTCGTGTTCACACACAACTAAGTTATTTGTAATTGGCTGTTGAGCTATTGGGGAAACTTTATGAGATTCAGAAGTTAAATTGGCAATGTTTGTTGGTGTTTCTATGTGGCTAATTTCTGTTTGAGTTCCTATGTCTGTTTGAGTTGCAGTCTCTTTTTTTGATTTTGTGTTGGTCATTACTGCATTAGCATAAGAACCGGAGGCTCTAGGTGGTAAGATATTGATCACCCGTTTCCTTGCTTTAGAATACGAAAGGTTTTCAAGTACTTTAATTCTTTATATTTCTTTTTCTTGCTGCCATTTTGGACAGATTTTGGAATAAGCAGCGTGTTCCCCCTTGCAGTTTGCACACTTTCTCCGTTCTGCCGTACATGCTTCGCTGGCGTGCTCCGTACTACTGCATTTATTGCAGGTAGTAACGCCGCGACAAGAAGCTGTTCCATGACCGTAACTTTGACAGCGAAAACATCTGAGAGGGTTAGGAATGTAAGGTCTTATTTTAATGTTTAAGTAATTAATTAGTATGTTTTCTGGTAATGTATGTTCAGAAAATTTGAGTATAAATAATGGAGAAGTTACAGTTTTACCGTCTTTTATGAAAGTTATTCTTTTGACAGCCTCCACTCCTTTAGAAGCTAGCTTTTCTTCAATTTCAGAATCAGGCAAAGGTATCAGACCAGGACAGTAAATCACTCCTTTGGATGAATTGAGTGTTTTGAAAGGAGTAGCAGTAATATAAATGTTTGAAAGATTTGTACATTGTAGGAGATTGATTGATTGTGCTTGTGTTGCTGTTTCTATCAGTAAATCTCCGGAAGGTAGTTTTTTAATAGATTTCACAGAATCAGCGGAACCTTGTACAGCTTTAGAGATAAGAAAAGGTGAAGCATTGGAAAGTTTCCTGTTATCAGTTGCATGAAGAACAATAAATTTCGGAAAGATTCGGAGCAAGTTTGAGAGTTGGTGGGCTGACCCCCATGTGTTGGGTAGGGTGGGTTGGGGATTTTAAAGAATGTGTTTTTATCTTTTTCTTTATTTTTTTGCATTTTAATTTTGTTTCTTGAGAAAGGAGGATGAGAATCCCTTTTGATTTTCAGAGGACCAGTTTGGCGGGACTAGCCCCAGATTCAGCAACCAGCAGTGGCCTTGGGCGAGAGCCCCCCGCTTTGCAATGCAGGACCCCATCCAGGCACCTCCTGGAGCTACAAGGCAGGCGAGATTATACACCAGCTGATGGAGCAGCCAGGACATGCTGGTCAGGCTGCTCCGGACTCCTGTACTATCTGGCGGCCTGAGACGCAAAACTCAGCTTTTCTCCGGTACCCTCTACATGGCCGCTTCCTCTAAGACCCCACCTCACCATTCCAAAGGTCCTCAGAAGTTTAAAACCCCGCTCCAAGTGCCAGTTTTCTCCGGGAGCAGTCTGTTGTGTCGTCATACCAGTTGTGAAAAACCATCAGACTCAATTTCATTCCACTCAGTCCTGGTCTACCACAGGACTTCGTCGCAAGCAAAATTAAAGATAATATGTAAGGAAAAAATCAATAATAAAGCAAGACCCACTAAGGGGATAAACCATAAAATGAAATTCCTGGATATGTATTCTTAGGAAATAAAGACCAGTGTTTTCTTTTTTACTGTGATGGAAAAGGAAGGGGGGAAGTAAAGGTGAAAGTAAAGAAGCAAAGATCGCTCTGGAAAGGAGGGTGCGCGAAACCCGTGCTCACAAGAGAGTGAGCCAAAAGATCACTAGGGCACCTCGGGATTGTGTGTGACACCCGCACTCACCTAAAGAAGGTGAGCTCCATGAGGGGTATGAGATAAAAGGCCAATATATCACAGGTAACAATACAAGAGCATGAACAATCAATCCTCTTAGGTTCACTAACCGAACTTTCAAAACAATCAGTTAGTTCAGAATCTCTCTCAGATCTCTTCATACTTAAAGTAAAATACGATTCTCTTCCAAATTAACTCCATAATGTATACAATGTATACAATATATATATATATATATATATATATATATATATATATATATATATATATATATATTATATATACATATATATACATATACATCATATATACATATACATCGTATATACATATACATCGTATATACATATACATCATATATACATATATATACATATATATATACATCATATATACATATATATATATACATCATATATACATATATATATATATATTATATATATATTTTATCCCAGAACACAACCCATATCTATTCACGAAGAACGGAACTAAGTAATTGAGCTAAGGTTACAAAAACATATTGCTAATATAGATATGTTTTATTGTGCTAACATCTAGTTTAAAATAAAATACCTATCTCTAAACACGCTACTAATAATCTAGTACTGTCTTCTGGTGAGAAATAAACATGATTGCGTTCATAAGAAACAGTTTTAATCTTTTTAGCGCGTTACTCCTTCCCGGAAATATCACGGGCACGAAGAATAGAGAGGGAAATTTCACCTCGTGATATTGACGGGAGCGAGAAGTAAGGGGTTAAAATAAACCTCTAAATATTGATGTTCTGAAAGCAATGGGATTCGTAATAGGTTCTTTAAATATGAAATGAATAATTTAAATGTAAAGTCTTAAAAAATTGTTTTACTCTAATACATTTTTTTAGAATTCCTTCTATGGGTCAATAACAAACTACGTCATTAATCAAACATATTTTTTCTATGTAAAAATTTTTTCACATTATTGCTTTCAGCCAGTTTATTTTAAGTATTGAACACACATAATTCCGTAGAAGTAATCTGAAAATCCACCAAAACCCAATACTATTATATTTTTAGAACCTTCACATGCCCCCAAACAAATTTTCTAAAGGAAACCTAAATGTATACGGATGAGGGAGTCAAGAATCCAAGTACACGTCTTCTAGAACAGTAGTAGGCAGATGAATAAATCACCGTCCTTGCAAACAATGTCCGTAAAGGCGATTGATGCCAAATGTACGCATGCAGAAATCCTTTACACCAACTGTGACGTTTGAGATTCATATAGGTACCGTGATATGGATTAATTTAAATATTTAGTTTATTTACGTTATAGCTATTATTTATAGATTACACATTGATGTTATTAAACCTCATTAGATTATTAAGAGTCCAAGTTCTGTTGGTGAGGGGGGAGATTTTGGGGTCCACTCTCAACGAAGTTCTTTGACCATCTCCGTTCTCTCTCTCTGCCCTCGCTAGAGGCTCTAGGATGACCACGTTAGGGTCCCTTTACACTCGGGTTGCATCCGGTTCATGAGCAGAATAGGAGGTTCCTTGTTACATCAAATGTTGCCGGGGTGATCTAAGACAATAATTTAAGGTTATTGCACGCGTGGTGATCATTTCCACAGAGAAGAAGATTCACAGCTGTGTGGCAAGAACGTCACATCAACCCACGGCCCATTTCAAGTTTCTAACTGTCTATATTATTTTAGACATTTGGCCTATAGACGGTTGAATCGAAAAAATTTTAACTTCCAAGCAATAAGAAAATAAACATTTGGCCATCGAGCAGAAATTATTTTTTGTTGAACACTGTAATAATTACAATACTGTTCTTCTTTGCTTAATTACCTTTTTGCAATTGAAAAATAAAAATTTTGAAAACCTACAAATCTAAATAAATTTTATACAGACATTCTGTAAAACAAGTATAAAATGTGAAGATGTTATAGTACGTAACGTCAGAGGGTAGCACAAATTCACTGTAGATAAGAACCTTGCAGGTTAGGAGATATTCTTTCGCCAACAAGTGCAATCTGGTCGACTTCCAACTTTGTTGTGATTATAATCTCCTTATTGAGATCCACAGGTAAAAGGTAAACTTTTTTTTTATCATATAAATAATTATCGTATTTATTTCTATGAGATATTTATTCGTCAAGACTGAAAGAAAAACTGAAAAGAGGAAAAGAAAACTTGATGAAAATAGACAGTTTCAGAGTGACTGGGAAAATTTGTACTTTTTTATTCATGTAAAAGAGAATGCTGTATGTTTGATTTGTCGTCATTCAATTTTAATTTTAAAATAATACAACCTAAAAAGACACTATGAACAAAAACATGGAGAAATTGATAAACTTACTGTTAGCGAACAGAAAGCTACGTTACAATCTTAGAAGAACAATTTGACATCTCAACAATACATATTTTATAAGCAAACTTCCCGATCAAATGGTATTGTCAGTGCTAGCTTTCGAGAATCCCGCATTATTACTAAAAATATGAAGCCTTTTACAGACGGTAACTATATCAAAGATTGTCTAATTGCCGCAGTTGAAGAAATCTGCTCAGAAAAACTAAATATTTTTACTCAAATTAGTCTGTCACGTCAAACAGTAGAAAGAAGAATAGAAAACATTTCGAGTGATATTTGTGCATCTCTAAACACAATTACAACAAGCATCGTATATTTCTCACTGGCTTTGGATAAAACGTCAGATATAAATGGTACTGCTCAACTTGCTGTTTTCATTAGGGGTGCCGATAGTCAAATGAATATTACTGAAAAACTAATCGAACTTTTGAGTTTGAAAGGTACCACCACTGGAAGAGATACGAGATATTAAGGATGCTGTCATGAATTACGCGCTAAGTCGTCAGATGGTTTTGAAAAATCTTGTAGGTCTTGCAACAGATGGAGCCCCTTCAATGGTTGGAAAAAATGTTTTTGACGTTACAGTTCAAATGCTTATTTGTCATTGTTTTTTGCACCTCGAGAATCTATGTGCACGTGTTAGAAAAGTCTCATGTGATGAAAGTTGTTGTCAAGGTAATTAATTCAATTAAAACCAACCCATTGAAGCATCGTCAGGTTAAATAATATCTTAGGGAACTGGAATCTAAATACGGCGATCTTATTTATTTCACCAAAATTCAGTGGTAAAGTTGCGAAACCTGCTTATAATGATTTTGGAAATTAAGGGAAGAAATTGAAACTTTCATGAACCATAATGGTCATAATATAAGCGAACTTTCGGATGATGAATGGCTTCTTGATTTATGTTTTCTAACTGATATAACATTGAAATTGAGGGAATGGGCTATACTAGAAGTTACAAGGTGAAAATAAGTTGATTACCGATTGATATCAAGATATAAAAGCATTTGTAGCGAAGCTTCAGCCTTACGAAAATCAATTGCGGTCAAACAATTCGATTCATTTCCTATTGTTAAATGACTATAAAAATGACCCTAAAAACTTCTTCAAATATTCTACGAAAATTGGAAAATTATTTGAAGAATTCAACACCAGATTCTCCTACATACAAAAGTTTGAGGAAATGCCTATAATATTTTTAGCTCCATTCAATGTAGAGGTGGAATCAGCGCCTCCAAATTTACAAATGAAACTAATAGAATTACAATCAAATATCGAGCTAAAAAGCCTGTACAAAGGGAATAAGATTAAATATTATCAAAAATATGTCCAAATTTAAAACGATTGGTTATGCGCATTATATCAGCATTTGGAACTACTTTTCGCTGTTAGTTCCCCCTACTTAAAACTTGTAAAAACGAAGTATTGTAGCAGGTTGCTCGATGAAAACATGACCAATCAACTACGATGTGATTAATTATCCGTTGATATTAAAAAATCTCAAGTAAAATACAAAAACAAATGCCCCATTAAAAAAAAAATGTAAGATAATAAAATACTTTGAATAATTTTTATATGTGCGGTCCACCTTAGTTTAGTAAATTTTTACTTATCTCACCAACCGATTTGGGTTGAGCACCCGTGCTTTACACAGTAATACCTCAACTTACGCTACTCCGACTTACGCGAATTCATCTTTTTTCCCCTCATCACTGAAATTCAGGCGGATTCAATGCCAGATGCTAATGAAATTGGTAATTTGATTGAAAATGTCGTCGATTTTGCCAAGCTAATAAATTAAGAGGATAGTGATGACGTTCAAGAACTGCTGGAATCCCAAAATCAGGAGCTGACAATTACTAAACTCATAGAAATGCATGAGCAAGAGCAAGACATTGAAGAACTTGTATCTTTAGACTCAGTTCAATCAGAAGATGGAATGCGATGGTTGAGAATTTGACAGAAGGCATCAGTTGAACTGAAAAAGTGTTAAAAAATTTTGAAAATATACTCCAACGAGGAGTATATTTTTTCAACGAAAAAGAAGGAATGAAAAAATTACCAGCATGCTACGAGGATATTTTGCAGGAGAAAATAAAAAAAATCTGTCAGTCTGCATATTGATTGTTAGATTTTTTTTATGAGAAACCTTCTATATCAAAGTAACTTAGGTTTGCGATTTTGGATTCATGTTACCTAAGATTTTATCAAACATTTTTTTTTTCTAAATTATTACTTTCTTTCGTTCCCGGTCTCAACTAAAAATGATTTATGTGTGTTTGCATTCGAAATCATACCCCGACTTATGCGGTATCACTCAGTCCACCTACAGCGTAAATTAGGGGTATTACTATATTGTGTTTACGCATATGATTCGTTCCGATCACTTTCAAAAGTTAGATAAATTTACGACCTAGGAATAATATTTCTACAATAGGAAAGTGTTTCACCAAAACATTCGGGTTATTTTTTAGGAACTGTGTTCTTTATGTGTGTGTGTGAAAAAGAAGCCTGAATATTTTTCGTGAACGTAAGAGACCCATTATTACTTTTTCTTTCAAACTCTTATCCCCAAAACATACAATGCATTGCAGATAAATGGAGGGCTACAATACATAGACACCCAGACAAAATTCGGGACGTTGATTGCTGTGCCGAGGGCCTGGAACCGAATTCCGGAGAATGTGTGAATATTTGGCAATCCACAGCAGACGTTGGCGATAAACCCAAAACCACCTTTCGGGCGATATATAAGCCACGCTTTGATTTAGGTCCACCTCGACTGACCCTTGTTAAATGACCGATTGTCAGTATTTATGACCATCTTGAGAAACGAAAAGCTTTTCAGTCGCACTCAATGACACGCGTACGTGTCGTTTAAACACGGACTTCGGAAGTCAAAAAGAAAATAGATCGAAATCAGCGCGATGTTTGAAAGCATGTCTGCAACCTCCCCCAACTGAAGTGAGTGGGTGCGAGACAGCGTGAGGCTCGAGTGTAAGGGAAAACGCTTTACTGGTCAAGTATCTCGGTTTTTCTGGTGGATTCCATTTTGAATTTCCACTTCATAGTGGTGAGCGCGAAGAAGGAGGAAAAAGAAAGTAAAAAAGTAATACATTTTCGACCGGTTATAAACGATCCTTTTAAAAAGAGAAACATAAAAAAAGGAACTTTTCGAGAAGCGAGCTCATCTATCAAAGTCACTCTACCCTGGGTGGCGAGACAGAGGTCGTGTTTTGAATGCTTCGGTTTTGAAGTTGGGTGAAAACATTCCTCAAAAGTGTTTCCTGCCAAGGTGAGAGATGCGCGGCAAAGACGCAAAAAGGGACAAAAGGAAATCTTTTCCGACTCATTAAAGGGCAGACAATTACCTTCTCGATTCTGCACAATGAAAAATGTTTATTTATTCTTTTTTTATTCCGATAGCCAGAAAACTGCTGTCCCGTGAACGTGGAAATGAATTCGAATCGCGCAAGTTATAAAACGCCGCTTTATTGCCTTGAAGTAGGACATTAGAACATTTTTTAGTACAAATACATACTTATATATTCATATAAAAAAATAGATTTCGTAAAAACACGTAAGTCATAAATATTATATTTTTTCCGTAATACATGATCACATAATATATCATCGCTTAGTGGAAAAACGTTATTTTCCCCTCTTCTACAAATAAAAGTTTTACAACATAAAGAATTACACCTCCGCTTATGTACACGCACTCATGAATTATTTTCTTAAAAATTAATTTTATACGGGACATCCAGGACTGCCTCTTCCAAACAAAGAGTCCATTTCATTCCAAGGTGAATAGAGAACTAGTATTTTTACTACAGGCACCATGTTTTCCCGGCCTACCCCGTCACGATCTTTCAAGATACTCAAAATAGGATCCTCCTCCAAATATAGCCCAATGATCAGTCGAAGTGCAAGATACACTTGATGCAAAACGAATGCAAGTGTGACATTGTGGGTCCCAAAGGATGAAGAACTCTTTTGTCATGACTTCAGACAGGATGAATGCAAAGTACAAGAAAAGGAAACTTTTAGGAAAAGAGAATCTGAAAACAGAGAAAAGTTGCGTCTCTGAAAAGGGCGATCACATCTCAAACAACGGGTAGGCGAGTAAAAGGTCTAAGCCATTAATGAGTTTTTAGGGGCCAACTATTTTCCCTAAGTTTGTGAAAGGCATCACTCTTGAAACGGCACTAGAGTTAGAGTTATCTTCGAAAGAGTCCCAAGTACTAGACGGATGAACTTTTTCAGTGGCAAACGCTTGATGACATTTTTTCAAGAGACCACAAGACCGTGGTAGCATAATGGTCAAGGTAACGGACTCATGGCTGTCATGTCATGAGTTCGAGCCTAGTACCACTGAAGACCAACCGTATTGGGGGACGATGTCCATTGAATCTGCTGAAGCTCAAACGAGGGGGTACCAGCTTTGGCGTCGTCCTCGTCACTTGACCGTGACTCAAAATGACAATGTCTGTAACCAAAAGCCATTGAGTAGCTGGATAGGGTGACGTTAATATTCACTCTGGAAACGCCATGACTGTATTTCAATTAATGAAATTTTAGTGAAAAAAATAACACAACCACTGAAAATAAACTCCATTGCACCTTTTGCAGGGAAAAAGATTAATATGTTTTATTTTTGTGGTAGTTTAACTTTATTTATTTACTAAATAAAAAACAAGACTAATGGAGGCTATCTCGCATTTAATCATTTCGATAAAGAAAGAAAGAACTGCATGGTTTGGTTGGCGACAAGTTTCTTGCCTGATTTTACTAGTAACGTACGTATTGTACAAAAGCATTGTCATGAAGTATCTCGTCGGATTGAAAGTACAGCTCACATAAAAAAATTAAGCTCTCCCCCCATTTTATATTTTATGATAATGAAAAGCGAATTATGATTTTTATTTCATTAATTGTTCTTTTCATTTGAATACTCGTAAGGTTTCGTCAAGGTCTTAGAAATATTTGATACCACGTTGTAGTGTTCTCGGCGAAAATCATTCATTTGCATACGTTTAAGTACAAACAAAAAATGAGATTCTTCCGAAGATATGTGAAATCTGGATTAATTTTAATCAAATTTGAAAATTTTTCGAATATTCAACAAGTTAAAATAATTGTGTGTACTCAGTTTTATACTTTTTTTCAACTTTTTTCTCTCCGTTTTTGAAATCGTATGTGTGTGTGCATTGCAATTTATTTTTCCAAATTTCTCCAAATCTTTTCAGTCAAAAATACTGGTACTTTTGTAATTTAAAAAATGCTTTCACGATATTCTGCATTGTATTTAGTACGTCACTTCATCCACAAAATTTATTTGCTTTAAGGAATTCATTTTTAGGGCAAGCAAAAAAGTTCCGGCATTGTTACGTTACATTTTTGAAAGATTTTACACTAATGTGGTGTTTGCTGTAAAAGGCGTTGAATTACTAAAGAAATTAAACCTCATTTAATTCATTTGAGTCTCTCAATGAATATGAAATTACATTAAACATTATTTCACTCTGAACTGTTCTTAAATATGTTGAAGTATTCCTTATCTGATAAATTTTCATATAAAATTGCAGATCTTCAGAAAGCAAAATGAAAATTAGTGTGCTATTGTTTTCTTTTTTTATGCCATGCGTAAATAATTTATTCGTAGCAATCAGTCAATTATTCTCTCTTGAATTGGCAAATCTTTTGAAAGAATTTTTTTTCTTTCAATTTTTTTTCTTTTGTGCTTAGATGAAAGTTATGTAAATTCATTTTACCCCAGTTTGTTGTTTTGGCCAGAAAGAATGAAATCTCTAATGAAATGGACTTCCTCTTAGTGTACAGAATGTGTGTCATTTAAGTATGGATACGTATTCCGGTGCTGATCCTATCATAATTAAATATTACATGACCAATTCTCATAACTAATTATTATTTAATCAAATCACTCCTACTACACGCTTTGCTTCATAAATGTGCGATTAACAATATTATAAAGATTTAAGTAGCACATAGGGTTCCGACTACCCTAAAATCAAGATTTTTTTATGATTTTATTTTATATGTCATCTTACTAGCTTTTTTAAAATACCAATTTTTATGTTTACCATTCACTCGAACAAAAACTATAAGTGTTTTAGTAAAAGCAGATACCATAACTTTACATAAGATGTCAAACTTTAAAATGCGTTTTAATCCAAATGTGTTTTTTTCTCGAAAAGTTCAAACGGGGACAATTATAGCTCAAAAAGATTTTTAAATAATTTGCTGACATTTTGTGTGTATGTTCTGTATAACAGTAGAATTGTTTTAACCTTCCGATTTATTAATCATTAATTTATTACAAAATTTACAGTTCTTTATGTGATTATAATCACTGTTTTTTTAAGCAATTTCATATAATATCATATAAAGTGCTCTAGTTTTTGCAAAAATTAAAATATCTCTTATCCTGAAGGCCATTTCAAAAAGGAATAGTAATGTAGTACATCAGAATTGAAAAATTGAGAATTTGCTATTTGTCCAGTGCGGGCCACGTCTATGTAATTTTTGGTGAATTTTTCTCCATTTTTTCCCATTTTAGTTATAATAATTCAATTTTCTCTTCTTAATTTTAGCTTTTTTTTCTTAAAATGTACTAAATAAATCTAAAAACCACAAAAAAATTTCCATATCTCCATTTTTTTTAAAAAAACCATTTACGCATTGTTTACAAAATACACGTAATAAACTCCTATTCTTTAACCTAAGAGGAACCTCGTCTTGTTCTCTCGATCTTAGATTACCTAAAACCCCATTTTTTTAAAAATAAAAATAAAACTTGAATTAAAATTATTAATTTTCCAGAAAAGCTTTTAAATAGTACCGAAGAGAGAATAAATCTTAACGAGAACCCACTTCTCGCCTGTCCTCCGCTCTTTCGAGGCTGAATGCGCTGATAAGGCGAACCCCTGTTTACCTCCGACGGTTATTTGTAGGTAATTTCACATTCCAACGCTCGCGGTATCGTCCAAAGGGAGATCATTAAAGGACACCATCAAAGGAGGCCGCACCATTGTCCGGCGTAACGAGTCCGGTCATTGTGAGTCCGGCACACCTCGACGAACCAGTCTTATCATCGATGACAGACCACATTAGCCCACCACCACTTCTAGAAGAGTAAAAGCTGCGCATGCGCCCCACCCATTTTTACTTTTCATTTAGCCTGCCGTCGAGTGCTCATTTCGGAAATATAAACGGACTGCATTGGCGAAGTGAAGTGAACTCATATTCGAATACGGTATATATTGTACTTTTTAGAACAAATTACTTTTTTCCAAGGGCCCTTCCATGCTTATGAGAAAAATAACATTCGATAACAGCAGTTAGTAAATAAATACGCTACAAAAAAATTAAACGGCTAGTATCAGTAATGAATATTTACCATTAAAAACTAACACATTGTCAAATAGACGAGTACGTAAAAAGTATAAATTGTTTACTTTAAGGTTTCCGACTGCGTTCGGAACCGTGATTTTCCAAAAGCGCATAAATGGATCATTTTCATGATATTTAGTGTCACTGAGATTAGAATACATGCATAAAATTGTTTTAAGGACACTGACAAAAAAATTTAGTTAAATATAATATTTTGACAAAAAATTAACTTAGAATACTCTTTTTTCCAAATGTTCTCCTTTTGTGAAAAATGCCTCTATTATTATAATATTTTGCCTGTATATAGCTCAGACCTCTCTACAGAGGCTCAACTAGAATTTTTGAAATATATAACTTAGAAGTGGGTTGATTCATATTTTACGACAACAGAGTGGAGCAATTTTAAGAAAAAAACGCCAATTATTATTTCAATTGGTGGTAACTCTGAAAATAATGTGAATTTTTCAAACATTTTAGTTGAGCCTCTGTAGAGAGATCTGAGCTATATACAGGCAAAATATTATTATAATAAAACCATTTTTTACAAAAGAAGAACATTTGGAAAAAAGAGTATTCTAAGTTAATTTTTTGCCAAAATATTATATTAAAATAAATTTTTTTTGTCAAAGTGTCCTTAAAATAATTTTATGCATGTATTCTATTCTGAGTGACACTAAATATCATGAAAATGATCCATTTATGCGTATTTTAAAATCACGGTTCTGAACGTAGACTGATACCTTATAAGTACAAAAAATTAGTAAGACGAGCACGTAAAAGTATAGTATATGAGTATAAAATTTTATTCTTATTATAGTTTTATCAAAATGTTTTTACAGTGGATTTATAACTATCATATCTTAAGCAATATATTTCTATCTAACCAACAAAGCAGAAAAGTTTAAAATTTAAGGGAAAAAAATCGATATAACTGCAAAGGGCACATTTTTTATATTAAATCGAATACCAAAACACGAATTTTAACCATTGGTTAAAACACGAATTTTTCATAGCAAGTACTCTATTTGAAATTTATAAGAACTGGTCATTTGCATTAAAAGTAAAATGTTCCATATGCACGAACTATACATTTATTTAGCCGCCCACTGGGTATAGCGGGTAGTGATGCTGTGCCGTAGGGCCTAGGCTCTAATCTAGGCGACGGCCAGAATGTTGCAAATGTCTGTTTAGCATGACGCCACTCTAAACATTAGTCGAGCTACGATTTAGAAGAGAGGTGGGAGGCCCCTGATCACTCCCTACAGGAGGTTCTTCAAAATTGAGGTGAAACCGAACCAAAAATCGCCTGTATGGCGCTCAAAGCTGCGGCTAACACGACAGACATAAAACTAGCCCCTTGCCCAGATGAATTTCGGGGACCTCGTTTTGACACCGTCGCTCATTTGGCTTCAGAAACAACAAAAGATAAGAAACTCATTATTCTTTCACATTTAAATAATTTCCTTTCAACCGCGTCAGAGCTTTAGGAAAAATAAATTCTAAGAAAGATAATGTATAGTTGGCGTCAGTGGCGCACACAAGGGGGTGTCCTAAAGGTCCGGACACCCCCCATAGCCCTTGATTTTTTTCGATTGGTTATAATCCTATGTATATAATACGTAAAATTTAATTATGTCTTTGTTATTAATAATTAATTTTATTAATTAATGCTAATTATTTATTCATTAATTAATTTTGTGTTGTGTTTGTTCCCGAAAATCCACAAAATCAAAAGAATATGTTGGGTGGCGTATTGGGTGAGTGAGTGAGTGAGTGAAGATTAACGTCGCACTGTTCAGCTACACGAGGGCTTTTGGCGACGGACCACGTAATTTTGAACCATGGTCAAGTGACGTGGACGACACCTGAGCTGGCACCCCCCCTCTCCTAACTACCACACCACACCAACGGGAGGACGTTTCAGCTCTCGACAGATTTAGCGTGCATCGCTGCCCTACACGGCGGGTCTTTAGTGGTACTGGGCTCGAACTCGTGACAAAGCCAGCCACGATCCGATGCCTATACCACTCGGCTACCGCGGCCGGGTGGCGTATTGGAGCCTGATACCAAAATGGTGGACTTTCGACCCTGGATCCCCCTTGAACAATTTTTGTGTGCGCTACGGGTTGGCGTACGCTGTGTTTGGGGGAGTTTAAGCTGTTTTTCATTCTCCACAATCCATGCAGTTGAAGTCTGTCTTTTGTAATATAACTTAGGACGTGAACGTATTGCACACGGATGCAAGGGTTGTTTCATAAATGGAATTTTAGACTGGAAAATTTCATTAAACAGCATTCCTCTTCGCTTACTTTTGGAATGCACAATACATTACTAAACTAATGATGTCGGGTAGAAGGGAAGGGGAGGCGAAATAAGGCAGAAAAACAGCCGGTAAGAAACATTTACGTATGAAAGTATCAAACTAATCTCGATTGCATACTCAAACGATACGCATCATTTCCTAGGGAATCAAATCCCCAGAACAAGAGTTTAATTGCCGTTGTGATGAAGAGCGCAGGCGCAGTCCGCCATCCGTTACTGCCCCGACACAGAAAGTGGTGTCCGTCCTAAACCGAAGGGGTGGAGTGACACAATCGATTCTCCGCGAAGGGCCCCTTTTCTTGGAGGGGCGGCGGCACTCATTAACGACAGATCAATAGACTGGGTCCTTACTTCCACGTGAGGAGTCATTATCATTAAGGGATATAATGATATTCCACCAAAAATCGACTTCTCAACAAGAAGTCAGTCGTTTCACGTGCGATTATGAAAAAAGTGACACTCATTATAACTTTGGTGTGACGTTTGAGAAGATGGTGATTAGGAATTGTTTGAGAAATACATTATATATATATATATATATATATATATATATATATATATATATATATATATATATAATCTATTTCTCAAACAATTCCTAATAACTGTTATATATATGTATACATAATGGTTATTAATTTACTCAAACTCTAAATAATTGAATTTGTCATTATTACTAATCTACCGCATAAAACATCTTTCTCTTCCTTTTTTAGATTCTTGGAAAAGATTCTAGTCACCGAAAAACAAAAACAAACGTTGTTCTTTCTTTCTTTTCTTTTTTTTAAATAATTTATACACAAGCAGACACCCATTTCTTTTCGCTGCAAAATAATAATAATAATAATAACGGTATTGTTCTAGTTCTCTACAATTAAAAACGCTATTTCATACTCTCTAATGATTCTTAGAGATCTCGATATACGTTCTCAGAGGTAAATGAACAATGTTTCATCTGAACAAATTGCATTTTGTTAAAACGGAAACCGGCCCTCCTCAGTACAACGATTCCTAATAATTTACTACAGATTTAACTGAAATGACCTTTTCTACAGGAACCTTTTCCTCTGCAGTTTTAATTTCAAAAATTGCTCTCTGTTCAACAATGAGACAATTGCGCACAATGCAGAGATATTTCCTTCCGTGCACTGTGTTCGATCAACACAGAAAAATCACAATTAAAAATTACAGTATTAATTTTAAGTACCCATCATCAATACACACATGTAACGCAAAATATATCTGCAAAGTATGTTATAACTTATTGTACAACGTGATTTTCTATATAACAGGCATAAAAGCAACTCTTGGGTTGTAGGTAGCCTAGTGATTAGAGCATCGAACTCCAGACCGGAAGGTCTGGGTTCAATGCCCGTTGCCACCAAATACTCTCCGAGTACACGCGGAGTACGTGCTCGTTAAATCTGTGGGTCCGAAAGTCTTGTAGGCTGAATTACGAGTGCGGGAGGCTGGAGAATATTTCCCTCCCCTCCAGTTCCATGCCTAAATTGAGGAGGGGGAGATAGGTGGTGTCACCATCTATCGTAAAGAAGTCCAACCTGTCTAAGGCTCTGGCAACATTCATTCCTGCCCATCGATAAGGACACGACAACAACAACAAAAGAAACTCTTAAGCTCTTCCAGATGCTATGAAACATCTATCTAAACTGAAAAGGAGAAAAAACGAAAATTGTATTTCAATTAAAATAATTTAGAACAAATCTTACGCAACTTGAGGTTCGAAGGTTACATTCCGACGATTGAAACAGTTAAGAAACAAGAAAGCGGATAATGCCCCACGGTAGAGCATGTTAAAGATACTTCAGAAATACTTGGTTGTGAGTAGAGGTGGGCAATAAATAACAAAAATTGCATACAAAAAGTAACCCACATCCATACTTATTATCAATGTTCTTACTTCTTTTGTGAAGTCCCAGTGGTATTAAGGATAACGACTCCAGAAGTCTTGCAAACAAATTATTTCGTTTTGCAGAACGAACGTCAGGTTTCTAAATTTTTTTCTTCCGCGTCTTCCACAAAATGAGCGAGGTGAATCTGCCCTTGAATGTTGTATCACATCACGAGCAAATGGCAAGCATGTAAAAAAATCCTTTTTTAGTGCGATCACAAACACTTTACTCCGCGAAAAGGATTTCGAGGATAATCCATTCGAGTGTGTATTATATGGCAAAACAGGATACACTATCTGGCCGGAATTACAGATGAATATTATCCTGTATGCGTAAGAAGAATTTACTTTCAGAACTTTCTATGGTTTATCGAGGAACAACGTTGCTAAAAACGAATACGATTCTAAGTATATGCATATATTAAAAAAAAATTTGTGCATTTACATACAAATTGTTGTTCAGAATTTAATTTTTTTTTTTTTTTGCCTCATAAACTTAAGTAATAAACATTTTTTCATTTCTATTTTAACATTAAGCGTGCGAGGAGGGAAAATGTTTGAGACGGTGAAAAAAATTAAAGAGCCAACTTATTCATTCATCACTTTGCTAAATGGCAATGGGGCTGCACTGCAAAAAATGCTTTCCCACAGGTAGGGAGCCACTAGCGGACGATCCTTCTTCATAAGTGAAGAGAGAGAGAGAGAGAGAGAGAGAGAGAGAGAGGCTCCTTCTAATCATTTTAATGACTCTCAAGGTGGAGGGAAGACGTTCTTGGGGCTTCCACCTCCACAAATTTGTAAATAGCAGAACTCTTGTCTCTCTGATAGGGATTTTATTTCAGCAGAGGATTCGCGAAGTAATACACATCCGATACAAATGAATATACAACATTTATATCAGTAGTACTAGCTGCATGGCCCGGCGTTGCACGGGCTTTCTCTACTTTAAAAAAATTTTCCCTTTCCTTCACAAAATCAGCACTTTTAATAATTTTCTTCGAAATGACTTCCACCCCACGTCCCTCCATCGATTAGCCCGGCGTTGCTCGGGAGATTTCTCTTTTCCTCTTGACACAAGCATTTCTGTGTGTGTGTTTGTACCGCACAATGTGAGTGATTACTAAAATTATGACAAAAAATTTCCCTTTTTCGAAATTTGTTCTATTCCACTTATTTTTGATTTAAGACAGGTTTCTTTCCCCTCTCTATAGCCCGAACAGTTCTTTTAGTGTAAAATTGTTTTATCTTCCCCTCCTTCTCACAGATAAGATATAGCTTCAAATTTCGACGTATGACTTATAAAAAAATATTGCGTTAGAATTAAAAAAATTATTAATATGAAACAATAAAGAGAAAACGATTCTGATGCTAAGAGTAAAACAAAAGATATTCATTATTTTTTAATAATAGTTAGTTTCTAAAAATCTAAAATAATAAAATACAGATTTCAAATTTTCATGAATCAATCAATCGTTACATATAGTTAGCTTAAAATGGCTCTAAAATGTATTTTGATCCAAAATAATAGACGATGTACCTTTTAATTAATAAAGAATTCATTTAGTAATGAAATAATAGAAATAATCCTTTTAAAAACATATATATATATATATATATTTATATAATATTAAAATCAAATTTCTATAAGTAATAAATAAAATAAAAATTTACAGATAGCTATTGAAACGATTGCTTTTTTCTGAACGTTTGATGAAACATATATATATATATATATATATATATATATATATATAGTTAGAAAAAAAAAAAAAACAGTATGGGGGAAAGCTTAGATATATATGTACTGGAAAAAACATTAAAAAAACCCCGATCTGATAAAATCATTTTGATATTTTATTTTAATTTTAAACTTTTTCTCATTCCACTAAAAATAATTTAAACTTTAACAAATAGCGCAATGGGAAATTGAATATCACTTCCTCTTCCGTTCCGAACCTGGGAGCTACCGTTTTATAAAGCAGTGGGTTCCTTCGGGGAAGAAAAAGCAGAAAAAATAGCTTTAAAATAAAGGAAGATTTTTTTCAATTTTGCTTTGTGTTATTTGTAAAAGTTAAAAAAATTTTTTCGGGATTTATTTTTAAGTTAATGCATTCAAACTTCATACATCGATTGAAAACAACGGTAATTTTTAAACAAAAAACTAATAAAAAAAATAATGCATACCTATTTCTCGCAAAAAGGGGAAAAAACGAAAAACACTTTTTTTAAACCATAAATTTTAAGATATTTTATCAATCTTTGCACAAATTACGTATGATATTGTTCTACACACGGAAAAAAGTTTCGTGAGATTATTTTTATAAATAAAGAAGTTTTTAAGTATTTAAATAAAATTTTGAGTATTTTTTAAAAAAATCGTAATAAAAAAAACAACATAGTTTTTGACATTTAATTTTTTAAATTACTGATTCTAAAAGAAAAAAGCATGAACTTTTTTGGTGTAAAATATTTTTTTCATTAGCGCGAAAGAAAATGCAAGCGGAATGATTTAGAAATCATACTCTTAAAAACGTATCGATTTTGACTTATTTTTAAAAAATCTTAAAATAATTTATTATTATATAATTATAATATAATAATTTTGTAAAATAAATTATATCGTTTTTGGCGAAGCAAATGATCTTTCCAAATCTGTAATTATTTTTTTCTGAGTCTCATGAAAAAAATAAAATCGCGTTTTAAAAACATCGGGAATAAAAAGAACGTCCCCTGGCGGTGAAAAATGGCACCAATTATGAGTTTTAAGGTTTTTAATTAATATCTTTTTAACTAATTGGAAAATAGATGGTCAAAACGGATTCCTCGGATCATTCCCAAAATTTTGGTACCTTCGGCGAGTTTCTGCGTCGTGTAGTTCGTGAGAAGATAGGGCATCATAGATTCATACATAGATAGATAGATACGTTTGTTTATCTTCGGATTTTAATAGTGTAGATCAGTGATTCCCAAAGTAGTCTATATAGAACCCCAGGGGTCTATAACGACCTGCAAGGGGTCCAAGTCCCCCAAAAAATAGTTTGGGGGTCAATGAGGTGTAAGTGGGAGTCTATGTGATAATGGCTCTCATTAAACTAGATCGGGACTTTAATTTTAAAAGAAAATTTAATCAAATGGAAACCAAATTATACTTATTTAAAAGATTTATTTACTAAATTTAATGAGGTTAATTTGCCCTTACAAGGTGACAGCATAACTTCCCCAAAAACAGGAAGCATTTCAGCGTTTCTTTCCAGAGTTTAACTAAAAAAGTATAATACTGGAGGTCCGGAACTTTCTCAAATTTACCCAGACAATCTGTCAGCACGTTTTAACCTACGTTCAATATTTAACTGTCTTCTATTCAGATTTTGAAACCAGGTTTGAGAATGCTTTGACTATGGCAATACCACAGTAGGCAATGAATTTATATGGTCATATTGAAAAAAAATGTCACATGACAACAGGAACTGATCCTGATATGCACGAATGAAGATTTTAAAGTTTAGAAACGGATGACAGGAATTTTGGCTTTAAAAGGGCAAACCTGCTATTTATCCCGAATTATGGAATATCGTGAGGAAGTTTTTAATTATTTTTTCTAGTAAGAAGGAATTTCAGCACAGTTGCCAATCTCCAAAACAAAAAAAGGAAACTGGGCACTACTAACAGAGGAGATTTAAGATCAAAGCTGACAAGATTGATAATAAATGTTGAAAATTTGTTATTGTAGCGCAATATTCATCCCTCTCATTAAAATCAATTGTGTGTTGTTTGGTTATTTTATTTAACAGTTATTTTATATATTATTAACTTTTAATTAAATTAACATATGTTTTTTAAACATTTAACTCTATACTTTATTAGTTATATATTAAATTCATTTAAAGTAGTAATAATAGTAGTAGTAGTACTAGCTGTGTCAAAAAGACATGTAAGTTGATAAATTTGCAAAAATTCGATATTAATTAAGCAGGGGTGTACCCCATACCGAAAAGCATGGCATGGCAAGGGGGTCTATGAGACAAACAAGTTTGGGAAACTCTGGTGTAGATGAAGAATGTATTCAAAGAAAACCAAGAAGATCAAAACCTATAACGGATTCAAAGATCAGACTAAGAATAAACTTAGAAGAAAGCATGGAGGAATTACTTGCATCTCTTGAGCGACGAAAATCTAAACAAATCTTTCGCAGGTTGAAACATTGAGGAAAAACGTTAATAGAAATTAAGAAACAATAAAGAATGGAAATAAAAAATGAGAGCTTTGCGCTTAATTTCCGAAAATGTAAAAACAAAATGGCACAGCAGAAATATCCAAATCAAGAAATTAGCATTAATTGTTCGTGACGGTACCTTAATGCACGAAACCGATCGTTGACTCCATTTCTATACAGCCCTTTTTTTGTGTGTTGTTTCTGTGAGGTGAGCGCGAAACCCAAAGCTTCTGTTGATAAAATCGTCATCATTTGCATCGATCTAATGAATCGAATAAATTGCGGCCATTTTTCAACAGAACACGGGGGAGGAGAAAAAGTGATGACAAATCCGATGCAAATGAGCGTCGATTATTGAAATGAAGTTGAGACTCGGATACAAATTACCGCACAGTCCGAGGGATCGCGAACGTACTTTTCCCTCGGCATGCGCAGTAGCGGACATTTCTAGCCATTGTATCAGAGCCTTTTACAGATTTCTTGAAACAGAATAGCCATCTTACAAGGGGAGGCTACGATGCATGGATCACCGATTCGATCCATCTTTAGTACACGTGTAGGGCATAACCAGGAGTACAACGGGTGCAAGTAGTAAGGAGCGCTTCTCAGCCGTTTACGAGAAATTAATTAATCGAAATTCGAATTGCGTGTTCATATGCGTTTTACGTTAGCCAAAATTCAACGAGCGCGTAGCGCAGCGGTAAGAGCCCTGCTTCGTAAGCGCGGGATCGCTGGATCGAATCTCGCCGGTGAACTCGATTTTTTTTCTAATATTTCATATTTTTTACAAATTTAGGTGTCTTGAATAATATTTATTTTGGAATCAATTGTATAATTTATTTTTTTAACGGAAAAAAGGATTCTGAAAAAATCATATACAGGAGATTGAAAAATTAATACTTTTATTCCCAGTATTTTGTACAACTATTTATTCTACCCTATTTTCTATTCACTGTCGTGCTGTTCGAGCGCCGAATTACTGCACGAAGTAGGATGATATCGGTCATAGAAGCAGGGAAAACAATAGTTATTGCGGCATCTTGCGCAAGTGATAAATGCCGAATTTTTGCATTCGCAGGAATTTTTTAGCACATCTATCCGACAGCAAACTTCGTTCACGTTCATGAACGATGTCCGGTCATCGCACAATTTGGCGGCAAACCACGCGTATTTTAACATGCAACAGGAAATTGGTGCCGACAATTGATGGTGTACGAGAGACTGAATTTTGATACAATTTTTTTCTGGAAGATATTTCTCTATCCTGTTCGATAATGTAAGCGCAGTTCTGTAGTCTCTTGATAAAGTTCTTCACTTGCCGGTAAAAATAAACATCACACGGCTGCACTAATGGAGTGCATTTGGGTGGTATTACTTTCATGGTGCAAGTTGGTATACCCTTATCATCTGTGAAAATTTCGTCATACAAAACCGGGTTTGTTTGCCCTCCCCAAGAATCAATTAGGAAAAGAAATTTTTCTTCCTTCACATATGGCTTCATCACATCGATCAGAAAATCTTTGTACAATGCTGTTGTCAGCTTGCCAGACTTTGAAGATGTAATGGCAACGTTTGTATATATTTTCGCATACTCGTCGACTGATTTTTGCACCCTCGGTCCAAAGTTTCCATTTGCCTCTTGCAAACAGATGAAAACCGTTGGAAGTAGTTTTCCGGATAGGGTCATAACATATTGTGCGGTATACGAATGCGTGACCTTATTCACACATATCCTTCCGCTTAACAAGCACAACTTTCGATCCTTGCTCTGCGAGGGTTCCGTTGTACGTCGATTGGTATTGGCACCCTGGACAAAAAAAGTAAAATATAAGTATTTCATTGTCTACATGATATTTTACTTTGGTATGAAAGAAAAAAAAATCCCGAATACCTGTTTGGTCGGTGTTGACGACAAAACTCTTCTCGTAGTTCGGGAGGAGGGCTCGTGTATGGAGACGAAACTTTTCTGCAGCAGCATGGGTCTCCTCCATTGTCGCGGTTTCTCTCTCCGACACAAATTTCGTTATTTTTCTTTGTCGAATTCGGTGTTTTCGTTTGAAGATCTTGACCCACGCCTCTGAAGCTTTAAATTCCAAATCCGGAAATTGGCTGGCAGCAGCTAGAGCCCATTGCTGCAAGTTCCTCGTCGTGACTTGCTGGTTGGATTGACGAGCTTCTACAAAGCGATCATGAGTCCATTTATCAATTGTTGTATATTTATCTTTCGTGGATCCACCTCTCCTAATTTGTTCCTCCCATACTTTCAACAGATCCATTCTCTTCAGACGGGAACCTCCCTTTTTTTGCAGATTTTTCAGGCTCCATTTTGGGTGCTCTTTCGCCAAATTAACCACCTTTATTTTATAATCAAGCGGAATGTCATCCGTATCAATTTTCGACCTTTTTTCATCTGGATGGTATCGTCATCTGATTGTAATCCAGAATCTTCGACTTCTTCGAGCAGACCTTCTTCATCGGCTTCTTCAAACAAAATAAGATCGTCTTCTATAACAATTATATTTTCTGCCAGTGTTTCCATTATTGTGCTGTACAATTTTTCTCCAATTTTCATATGTTCTTCTTTAATCACTGCAGAAGGTTCTGTCACGATTTTATTATTTTCGAGAAGGAGCTGCTCACAATACACTAGCACCGTTTTTAACTGTATTTTCGCCTCTTCACTAGTCTGAGAATTTCAATCAGTATCACTTTCTTCGGCCTTCGAAGGCCCCGGCACATAACTATCGCGTGTAAAATGAGACATCTCACAATTATTCAAAATTTTACGATGTTACTACCTCAAGAGCCAGCGAACGAATGCGGATTTGAACGTTTACTGGGAGACCCGTTTACTTTCTTGCTAACCGAAATCTTTTGTTTGTGTACAGCTGTCCTCGCCAGGTCAGAATACGTCCCAACGAATACCCATAGATGAGTCACTGCTTACAGGGTACGAGGAAGTCGGCAATGAACGGCAGAACGGCAATGAACGGAAAAAATAGTGCCTTTTTATGTATAAAAGTGTACATATAATAGAATACACATAAACTTGTATAATAATTATTTATTTGTATTATAATATAAAAAACGAATAAATAATTATTATACTAATATTATTATTTGTGTAATAATTTGTTACTTGTATTATAATTATTTATTTATTTGCAATGCAGATAACGTAAATTATGTGGTTGAAAAAAAAGTTCACTCCTGTATATGATTTTTTCAGAATCCTTTTTTCCGTTAAAAAATAAATTATACAATTGATTCCAAAATAAATATTATTCAAGACACCTAAATTTGTAAAAAAATATGAAATATTAGAAAAAAAAATCGAATTCACCGGCGGGATTCGATCCAGCGATCCCGCGCTTACGAAGCAGGGCTCTTACAGCTGCGCTACGCGCTCGTTGAATTTTGGCTAACGTAAAACGCATATGAACACGCAACTCGAATTTCGATTAATTAATTTCTCGGAAACGGCTGAGAAGCGCACCTTACTACTTGCACCCGTTGTACTCCTGGTTATGCCCTACACGTGTACTAAAGATGGATCGAATCGGTGATCCATGCATCGTAGCCTCCCCTTGTTAGACTCTAGACGATTCAGTTCATTTCCTTTTTTTATGATGACGATCCTTAATAACTGTTGGTATTCTCTTTGTAAGGTAAAATTCACATTGTTGCTCATGGTTAAAAGGAAATTGAACTACGTGGATGATGTACTAAATAATTATTTTAAGATAAATAATCAAGTTAATAAAAAGAATTGTGGCCGCGGTAGCCCAGTGGCGGAGTGTCACGGGTTCGAATCCTGCTGCCACTGAAGACTCGCCGTGTAGAGGAGGACGATGCACGTTGTCTTTGGAGGATCAATGCCCATCCATGGATAGGGTGTTGTAGTTAGGATAGGGAGTTGCAAGAGCTCCTGCATAGTCTTCGTCACATGATCATGGTACAAAATGACGCCAACAGTCGTCGTGTTGTTCTGTAGCGCGACGTCCATCTCACTCCAAGAATTATGAGAGCGGAAAAACTACTTTTTGCAAAAGCAGGTAGGAAACAACTTATCTAACTCACGTTACAAATTTCCTTTATTTCAATATATGTCTGGAAAGAGCCGGAAATAAAATTTACATGTGCCAAATTACTTGCACAAGCGATCTGTATTACATTATCGCATGTATTTATTAACGTCACACTCAGAAGCTGCATGAGCACTTTTGACAACTGATCTCGTTCACCCTCTATACTTCCACATCTCGCCAACAAGATGAATTTGTGCCAAGATAGATCAGCCTGTCTACACGATGGGACATGACTCGAACCCACATTTCCTGGCACGAGTTCATCCTTCTCTTTACTCAAAATGTAATTTTATTTATTATTCTAGAGAACGAGAGATACGAGGAGATTTGGATTTTTGGGGACTGTTCGCAACAACAGTACATGCATTTAGTAGTTTATATTTTTCTCGTAATAACATTATTAGATTCCATATTTTAATAATTTTGGTATCAGAAAATAATTATCTATTATTTGGGGGTGAGAATGGTTGAATAAAAAGTTCATTATCATCAAATGTGTGTGTGTGTGTGTGTGTGTGTTTGAGAGATTCTTCTACCAATACAGGGATCTATCTATTTTTTTCACTTTGAAGCAAAGTTTTATAAAATGTGAAATTTTTAAAACTAATTTTAAGACGAGAAATTGGGTGCGCGAAAAAGTAATCAACATCGATTATGATAAAATTTTTATAGCAAACCTCTATAAAATAATTAATTTAATTAATCAATTAACACTATTAGTATCCCCTTGAATAACTGTGGCCAAGATAGCCTAGTGGTCCAGGTAACGGACTTGTGGCTGGCATGTCATGAGTTGGAGCCTAACAACGTTGAAGGCCCACCGTGTAGAGGGAACCGATGCACATTACATTTGTCAAGGATCTATATCCTCCGGTTGGCGTGATGTGGTAGTTAGGAGGCGATGTGCCCTTTCAGGTGTCATCCTCGTCACGAAGTTCGAAACTACTAGGTCGATCGTCAACACCTCTAGTGTTGCCTTAAAAGGAGGCGTTTATGTCATTCTTTCCCCTCGAATAATTAGCATTGTTGTTACAAATTATGATTACATATTATCAAAGGGTAGTTTTTGTTTAAATACGCATCTATGCTAGAATTCTGAAATTTTATTCTAAAAAGCGTTTTGGAAACTAGTTGCATGTTTTGCGAGCTATGAACACTCTTTAATAAATCGGTTGAAAAGAAAAATCCAGAATCTCGAGGAAATCTTTATAATTTTGTTTTAAAAGTAAAAATAAGTCACAAGACCCTCCTGTTTAAGTAAATGAAAAATAAAATAGCAAAGCGTCGATTTAAATCTATGTATAGTGCTTAAAACAATGAGAGAACTCGAAGGCTAATTTGACTGTTCAAAACTCTTAGATTCGATAAATGTCTCACTAGAAGGATGCTTTGGGTGACAGAACTCTTAATTTTAAATTGCGGTCACCTGAGCTGACATCTCACTTTCCCATATCGCAAACGTGAGAACTTTGAATGTCGTCTAGTTGAGCGTGAACAATGGGTCCGCGGTTCCTTGCTGGTACCAGGATTCATGACCACCGCTCGGCAAATAAATATTGCATGAGATACAAAATCATTCTGCATTGCATAAAAAAATCACGCCCTCTCAATACATTATACAATGATTATGGCCACTGCATTTTCAAGTAATCATATTTTGCGGAAATCTACGCCTGTCAGCACAAAGTAAATAAAAGAGAAAAGGCTCTCCACGCCATTTATATCCATCTCAAAGAGCATCACTGAACCGTTAAAGCATCAGACACGGAAAACAAACCATTCCCATCAAAGCTTCTTTCTTTTCCTGAAAAAAGGAAAAAATGGACCCGCTCCAGCCAATAATCCCCTTCAGAAAAAGGGGGGGAGAAGAAAATAAAAAAAAAACAGTTTTGTCACTGCCTCGAAAAATATTGAACAACAAAATACACCTCATTAAGGTTGGGCCAAGGCTCTTATTTCTCTTGATGGGATGTCACGTTTGAGCAGTGATTGCTCATTCCTGATTGGTTAAGCTTCGGCCGTATTTATTTCTGTAAATAGACTCGGAATAAAAACGAACCGTATTGTTGGTAGACATTTTGGTGGTACTGATAATTAGAACTCCCACTGAGTTTTGTGTGTGTTTTACAGTCGGTTCCGCAGATCTTAGGAAACTAAGCGCTTATCTTTGCTCGATAGGTTCCTACAATGCTTCCATTTAACAATGCATCGTATGCTAAATACCATAAAGCACTTCACAATCTCAGGAGAGGAAAATTATTCCTACTCTTACAGGCAGTAGTAGAACACAAGAGACATAGCATAAGCAAGGATGCTCTTGGTAACGGATCTCACTATCTACAGCCACTCTTAGTGACGAGGATGAACAATTTGATCTAACAGCACACCTTGCTGGCTTCTAAACCCCTCCTGTGTGAGGGCTATGAAGATCAAACGGTATAACCCTTTATCTCTACCGACGGTACTTATAAGTACCCCTCACTTTAAAATTACATAGAATAACCATTTTTGCGAATACTCTAACGATACTTAGCAGGAATATTTTTTTAAATCCACTCTTCCAAGATATATGGCAGCATGGGTTCTAGGGTGATTATTTTTGCAGGGAAGGTGAATAATTTTATGGCAGAAATTGCGTTTTAAGCTGATGGCGTTTTCAGCGGATTCTGAAAATTGTCATTTTTGTTTCGAAAAAGTAGTTAATGTCAAAAGGTAAATGTCGTATTTTTTTTATTTTTGTATGTTAATGAAGATCTTAGAAAACGATTTGAACCCTTAATTTTAAGTGAGCAGAGACTATAATTAATTTTACCATTGAATATTTTTAATTGATTAATTAGCTCTAACTAATCAAATTTCCCCAAACTGAGTATTTTGTTCATGTTTATCCCTTAATTTTCAATATAGTGATTCAGAAAAAAAGAAAAATATTGCATGAAAAAAACTCCAGGAAATCCTAATGTGGTAGATAAAGAGTTAAGGAGCATCATGCCCTCTTGACGACATCAAGACACGACTGAAAAAACGTCGCTACGAATTGGCGATCACGATCACCGTGGTCGCCTCAACGTCATAGTTTACGATAAACAAACGAATACATTGCTGTTAAAAATGTGAAAAGTGTTCAACAGGTATGCATATCCTCAACAGATCATAAAATTGAAATTGTGCCCTTCATTTAAGTCTTAGAAATTATGTCTTTTAGTATTTTCCAGATTTAATGAGCAATGATTTATATTAAGATTATTGTTGTTGAATTTTTACAGGGAAAATAATGAAAAAAAGAATTGTTTATTTTCTGATAAACTATTTCTTTGTAGTATAATGTATATAATGAGTACCCCCACACACATGATGCCATCAAGAAGATTCTTTCAAAATTAAGCAGTGATGTAAGATCAGAGTCCATTCAATTGACAAAGAGATCGAAACCGTTTGACGAATTATTTCAGAAAAATATTTTTCCATTTTTTCAGAAAATCAAGCTGTACTCCTTCCAACTGAATGACTATTGGATTTATTCTAAAAGTGACTTTCGACGAAAGCTGGAATTGCTTCCTGAGCGCTCTCATGGTCGATAATGGCCGGCTTATCTGCGGCGAAATAGCCATTGGGCGGTCAAAGAGCAGAATTCAATTCCTCAACTGTTTCCGAGCTAACCTCACGTTTTCAAATAATACCCTCCAATAAAAGATCGAAAATCCACAGATGGAAGGTAGTTACAGTTCAGAAAGAGTTCGACTTTCGGCTCCATTTGTATTTCGCATTCCACCATACCTGATTGCCATTCTGGTGAAAGAAGGAGGGGGTAATGATAAAAGAAGAGTTTTATACGCGTGTATTCTCTTCATCTCAGATAACAGAAGGTTTTTATTTTGGTGTAATCTCTCAGTTTTCCATTAACTCATTCAGTAAAAGCCTTTTTCTTCCTAGAAAAAACTTCGATATTTCGGTCAAAAGATTAAAAAATTGGAATTCGTGTAATAAATATCAATATAATTTAGAAATTTTAAAAGCAAAACCAACAAAACAGATCTCTGTGAACACTACGTATAATTTACCTCTAAAATAGTCCCTCATGTAAAAATATCAATGTAAATAATTAATTATAAATGCAAAGAAAATCTTAATATTTTAGCTTTTTTCTAGTTTTAAATATTGATACATAATTTTTAACAAAAACACAGTCACAAATTACTTTCGAAATTAAGTATCAGACAACAAAGGATGTTATGCATTTTTTTACCTGTCGGGAAGGGGGTACACCTGAAAGAGCATTTTTACACAAAATATATACTTTTACACACTTATAGCATTCAAAAATCACCATAGCATTGAGTAAAAAATTAATTGATAGGTACCATATGTTATATATATAGTCTAATTCTCTACAGACAAGAGATAAACATTCACAAATCACATTCGAAAGAAAAAAAACACAGAGACAGTAAAGAGAACATACAATGAAGGACCCTAGATTAAAAATTATTAAATGGATGCTGACTTAGGACAGCTAATATATAAATTATATAAAAGTGGGGTTGAACATGTTTTTTGGCCAGCCAACCTTCCCCCTTTATGTAAATAATACTGAGCAAAAACCTATTGAAACTAATGGATAGGAATATCTAAATCCATTACAAAATAGAGGTAACTTAACTAAAAATTGCACTTGAAAATGCAGAGCCCGCGCTAAATCTGAGTGCAATAAATAAGTTATTGCCAGATTCTGGACCCTAATGCAGATTCAAAGCCTGTGAATGGCTGAAATGTAGCACTTAACAAAAGTATAAAAAGAATAGAAAACGAAAATTAATAAAAGAGATACGAAAAACCATAACTTTAGAGACACTGGAGTATATATGAATTAAATAATAATTAATTTTAACTAATAATAGAATATGGAAGTAACTATAACTATGAAATGTGTAAATTTATAGTATTAAATTATAATTAATCTAAGAATTTTTAATCCTTACAATATTAAATATCTTTATTCATATAACTATTAATAAAATGAATTGGGTAATTCTGATTTAAGCAATATTTAGTAAAATGTTTATAGCTATTTATTATTTCTGATTTTTTGACACTAGAAATTTATTGCGTTGTATATAATAAATAATAATATTTCTAAATATAGAAATATGTACATTACTCTCCCAATGCGGAACTTTTAATATATTGAAATTAAAATCTTCTCTTTTATCATAAATATTAGAAACTATTACATTATCTATTAATTTGATATGTATGTCAAGAAAATTTGCTTCATTGCTGTTACTATTTGTCTGTATTAAATTAAGATATTGTAGATAAAAATTAGTATTAGGTATAAAATTGACTTGTTTGCCAAAAATGATTATGTCATCTATGTAACGATAAATATAATATTTAGAATTATTAACATAACTACTTTCAAAATAATGTAAGTATAAATTGGCAAGACAGTTGCTCGTAGGGCCACCTTGTGGCAAACCTTTAATCTGCAGATAATAGTTACCCTTATAAAATATATAGTTCTCTTTAAATACAAACCTAAGTAGTGAACTAAATCAGTCATAATTAACATTATTAAATAAATTATCTTTATGCAAATTTACAAGTATATTAATCATACCATCAATATCAATAGAGTTAAAAAGAGAGATCTTCAAAATCTTAACTATAGATTGAATAAATCTTTTTATCTTTCATTCTTTCAATAAGAGATTTACTACATTTAAGTATGGTCGTGGATTTAAGATTATTTATTGTATCGTGCAATATTTCATGGAGAATTTTGCCTGTTTTGCTGATATATATATTAAATCCATTTGTAACTGTCCTAAATTTTATTTTATGAAATTTGGGAGTAAGAAATATATGAGGAAATTTAAAACTATTATTAATTTGAATTCTTAATTGTTTATGAAAAGCCAAAATTCGATTATTTATTTCTCTATCAGAAAATGATGACTTAATAAATGCTGTATTACTAAAAAAAAAAAAAACTGTTGATCATTACATTATAATAGTATTTACATATGAAGGCAAAATTACCTGGCACTTTACCAACATAAACTATAATGAAATTATTTTGTAATTTTTTAATCTGATTTTTAATATCATTAAAAAAGATTTTATTATCTGTACTAAGGTTATATTTATTAATCTGCTGTGTAATATTACCTTTGAATTCTGTGAATGCCTCTATAGGCATACTATACTTAATAGCTATTTTGTATATAAATTGCTCCTTATATAACTGTTTTTTTATAATTTTATTATTAGATTAAATCATTAATCTAAAACCAGTATCTTTATGCATTATGTTTCTAAGATTGTTGTCTTTTACAATATTGAGGTCACCAGTAACAACATGCTTGTGATGTTTATAGCTATGAATTCTTTAAAGTCTTTACAATTACATATTAAGTTTTCTTACTTTATAGGCACATTATAGTTAAAAATTGATCTACCTATTTTTTATTGTATTTAAAAGCATTTTTAATATTAATATTTTGTATTTGGAAAGATGACTTGTGTTTTTTAAAAAATACCAGAAAAATCAATATTATCATATGATTTATTCATATATAAAAGTGTACAATATTCTATTTGGTAATCTTTATTTACATTAACTTTTATTTTATGTTTATGCTTCAAAAATTTGTGAATGTCCTTTATAATATGCTAAGCATGACAAACTTTAATTTTATTTGAAATTAGTACATCCTCTGTAATACATAATTCTGTCTTACTGAGTCCGAACATAAAAGATTTAATATGTTTTATGTTAAAATTGTTATCAAAGTTATTACAAATATCTATAAATAATACTATCTGTAAGTACTTTATTGTCTCTAATTAATCTTTTAGTTCTACCCCTTTTAGTTTTTCTTTTATTAATTACAAGTTTTACATCTTTTGTCGCCACATCTTTTGTATAAAGGAACTTTAATATTGCCAAATTTACTATTTTGAAGCTTATATATACATATACATATATATATATATATATATATATATATATATATATATACATATATATATATATTATAATTCAATATATAATTATATACATATACATACACATATATATACAATTATACATATATATATATACATATACACAAGTATATAAACGAAAATATAAAAACAAACATATAGTTATAAACCTAAGATAACTAAAATAAGGAAGAAGGCACATAGTATAATGACAAATTCCTGGCCTTAGGAACCAGGATTGCAGGTTTAAACAAGTTTTGCGGCCAGCCAACCTTCACCTGTAATTTGTCATACTATGTACCAAGAGGAAGGGAAAGAATTATATATGTAGAATTTAAATATTAAAAAAACATTAAACTAAATAGCATAGGAACAAAAACATAACCTACTAATTTGGAGTGTAAACGATGGCCAAGAGTGCAGTAACGTGTTATATATTATATATTATATATATGTATATATATGTATTATATATATATGATATATATGTATATATATGTATTATATATTATATATATGTGTTATATATATATTATATATATATATATGTATTATATTATATATATTATATATATATATATATATGTATTATATTATATATATATATATGTATATACATATATATTATATATTACATATATATTATATATATTTCGAACCGGGTTTCCCCCCCCCCCTTCTTTTGGCGTCTTTTGAATAGAATATACATATAAAGAAATTTTTAAATTAATTTATTACATTTAATACATATAAAGAAATTTTTTATTTATCTTTAAAAAAATGGCTTCCGTAATAGTTACGTTTTGCTTAGGACCTCCCTATGTAAATCCACACCTAAATTATACGTTTAAAAAATCTCTTAATTCGAGCATTCGAGAACAATATTTATAAAAAACATTTCTACCAAATTTTTTTTAATTATAGGAGAATTATCGCATTTTAAAAATTTAATTTATTCTAAAAATACAATTTTTCAGAAAATGGACTTTTAGAGATAAAAATTACATTGTGAAAAAAAAAGTACTACATCAGATAATAGAGTGTTTTTACTAAGTATCTTAATAGATTTGTAAATGATTTTTTAAATATGATTTGTAAATATTTTTAAAAAATAGAAGAAAAAATTAATGTTTTCATAAGAAGACTTCAACTTCCGATTTCAATAGTAATTTATTTTTTGAAATCGCCTCACTTTAAATGCTTAGAGAATTAATCCCCTTTCGTGCTATCAAAAGAAAGTTTTAAAAAGCTAAGATTTCAAATAGTTTAGCAGATAAATATAAGAAATGCCATATATTTTCTCCCAAAATCCTTTTTAATGTAGTCGGATACCCTAATGATTTTTGATGTAAATAGCAATTAGTTAAAAAAAAATTTGGTACATAGGCAATGACTGCTTAGAGGGGAATGAAGAAACACATATTTGAAATATTTAGTAATAAATATAAGCATCTTTCTTTTTAGATTCGAATGTGATAGTAATAATACGATTTGCTTCAATATTTAGAAAATAAAACATTCACTCACTTGTCCATACACTCTTTCGGCTAATGATTCTTGGCAAAGCGCATAAACCCTGATGAGACATATTGCTAAAACGTTACTCTTCATAAGATCGCATAAATTTGGTTGCGATGTCTTGTAATGAACAAGTGATATGTAAGCATCCATATCACTGCCAATAGATTTATAGGACTGCGGTATTAAAGTGGTCAAGTATCGGATCAAGGTTCGAGTCCAGACGTGTAGGGGTGGGATGCACGTTAAATCTGTTTAGAGCTCAAACGTCTTCCCGTTGGTGTGGTGTGGTAGTTAGGAGAGGGAGGCAGTTCAGGTGTCGTCCTCGTCACTTGACCATGGTTGAAAATTATGAGTTCCGTTGCTAAAAGCACTTGTGTAGCTGAATAGTGCGACGTTAATAATGACTCACGCCAATAGATTTATGAGAAATGGACAACAATTGCGCCTGAGTATGAACCCTCCTAAAAGTCTTCAGAGCCCACTTTAGGGACTTCGTATTTGGAAAATAAGATTTTCACAAGAACGATTCGTATTCTACACTCTAGATAACTGCGAATTAGGATTCACAATAAATAGGATTTACGAAAAATTTACTTCGAATTGAACGATAGGCCAGAATTCAATGCTTTGCCAAATATTTCTTACGAAGAAAAAGAATAAATGCATTCAAATAAAAAACACCCTCATCGTACTTATTCATTGTATACTTTCGATACGAAATAATCCTTATCATCTTATATTTCCTATACAGTTAATTATTTTGTTAACATCCATTTATTTTATGTATCACTTCTTTACTCAAGCAAGTATCCCTCAGTACAGTTTTCACATGCAGCATATTTCGTGTATCTTCTGAAGTTTCTTGCATTTCAAAAGGGTACTAGTGGATGGAATATCGAGGGTATTGGCGAAGCACCGCTCGAACAGATGACGATACACCATCCACCTTCCCAATAAACTTCCAGCTCAAGGATTTTTAGGGAAAGCAATTCACGTGATGTGCGAGTGGTGTCAGACAAATCACAAAGGGGCTCATGAGTTTCCATTCACTCTGGACTACCTAATAACTGGAAAAAAAGATTAAGTACTTGAAAGCCCTTGATCACCCAATGAAGTATTCCAGAGGTATCGAAGAGGATGGGTAAACCACGAAAATAATTTCGTTTGAATACACCATACAAATGCTACCGAAAATGCATTACCGAACAAAATTCCCAAAATAATTTTCAATACAAAATATGAGAAAGGTCTGGAAGCAAAAAATAAACACATTGCTTATTTTGGATAAATTCCGTTTCAATAATAGAGTTTTGGGTATGGGGGGTGGGTTCAATTCCAAACAGATTAACAAATTTTAAGGTTTTTTTTAAATTCTTAATTGGAGAGTTTAATAATGAACACAATAAGTTAATTGATAATTGAAAGTTTGTGAATCGAATTTAAGCTTGTTTAATATAGCAAAAGTCAGGTTTCTGAGCAAAAACTGGTGCTCCATCGTATGTGTAGGAGGAAAGAAATTGATCCATGAGTTTTCGAGTACATTCCTCTTTGCGCGACACCAAAAAATTTTAGTACAAAGGGAGGAGATTTTCCTCCCAAGAGTAACAAAATGAATTACAAGCGCTTTTTAAAGTGAAATATAACCGGTCTTTATGGCGAAGCAGTTAAGAATAAAGTGTTTTACATCAAATGTGAAATGGACCCACCCGATGTAGGTTTTTTTACTTTTCACTATTTTTTATTACGAAAGGAATAGGGCGAAAAAAAGGAAACTGCCTTCGCGACTGGGTGTCTAAAGAAACGCAAAGCATGTGATACGAAGAAGAGGGGTCTTTAGAAGACGAATTAGAATAGAGCGGCGATATTAAATAGTACGAGGAGACTCTTTCTCTGCAGAGTGCTTTGTTCCAGAGGTTAACGGTAAATGACGCGGCAGCACACAACTTTGTGGTGGAAATGAATAAGAGAGTCAGAGCTCTTCTTTTTTTTTTAAAAAAAAAAGGGTTAAAGAGTCAAGGCAAAATTTTTCATGGATTAGTAAAATTATTTAAATTTTATTAGTTTTGAATATTCAAAAAATTAATTTATATTTATTACCAAAATTAAATTCACTTTATTGAAAATTCGTCCCCTTTTGCCATTTTTACGAATCGTTCCTCGTTTGGGTGAATTGAACACAAATTTTTTCATGGCTTTGATTAGTAAAATTATTTAAATTTTATTAGTTTTGAATATTCAAAATTAATTTATATTTATTTTACACCAAAATTAAATTCACTTTCGTATTTAAGAAGAATTAGTAGTAGGTGGGTCGATATTTTCTGTAGGAAAAAAATAATTTTAATGTTTTCGATAATTTTCTTGGTAATATAAGACTACTTGTAATGTAATGCATAGATGTGGTATTATAGCTTAAAGCTCTCCCAAGCAAAAAAGAAAATAAATTCCATAATATTCATTGCTAATGAGTAAGTAAATTTGTGATGAGGTATTTTTCAAATGCTGTGTATACATTAGTAAATCCATCCATTTTAATATACGGTTAACGAAAAATCATATGACTTTTATTTTTTAAGTTCAAATTTAAATATTAAAAGGTTATATTCTTCTCGTATAATTCTGGTTCCCCCTCCAAAAGGTTACAAGTAATTTCTGTTTAAAATCCGAACGTGTTTAATACATTTATTTATTTCAATGTATGTGAAATGAAAAAAGAATAGCTATAAAGAAAGGTTATAATTTCAATTACTCTAAAGTATTTTAAAAGAGTACAAAAATAAGCAAATATACTCGAGTAAATATATTTGGATACTTTCACAATTTAAACAACTGTCTTTTCCACAGATTATTATCAACCATTCGTCATCATCTTTTTCTGCCGAAAGAACAGTGTTGCAGGGAAACCCTTTTAACAAGGCTCTATGCGATTCCGCGATTTGCGTCATCTAGGAAAGGTTATCATATTCAACAATTTATCACCCAATACAGCCAATATGGACGTCCAGCGGCTCCATCGAATATCTTATGTAGTCATGAATATTCCATGAACCTCTAATCACAGAGGTTTCAGGCATCGTCTTTATCACGGACACTCCACCAGCACGAAGGGTTCGCAAGAACGATTCGATGCCAGGACTTGGCTTAAACTCACGAATTTCCATTCCTTCATTATAAATGTGTGGAAGCACCTGGTGTTCAATTCAGAGCAGATGAAGAGTTCTTAATTCCCTGTTCTATTCTCTTAGCTTCCGGTTTACTGAGCCCTTCGTCCATATTAGCAAAAAGAAAAAAAAAGCTTTCTTATTATAAGTATTAAGTACAGTAGAACTTGTTTTTGTGCGATCTTTTTTATACGATTTATTTTGTGTGATTTTATTTTTGTGCGATTTTTTTATGCAGTGTATAAATTTGAATGGCTTTGGCGCCATTGTAATGTTTTTTTTATCTAATTACCAGTGGCGTAACGAAGAATGTTAAGAACCCCCTCCTCCCAGAAAGTCAGGTTTCGCCTTTAATATTTTATAAAATGGGTTAATACATACTTAGCGTAAGTCAGGTCTTCAGCCCCTAGAGTCCTTCCACCCCTACGTTCCTAGAGTCCTGCAGGGGTGTACGTTACGCCACTGAAATGTAGACACTTCAAGACGATCTGTTCATTTGTTATAAACAGTTTCCCGACAATGCGCATTCAGTTGCCTTCTCTCAACGCTCCAGCAGCCCGCGCTTGATTGAAAACGAAACTTCTAATGACAGTGACATTATAAATACTTTGATAGACTGTGAAGATGGACAAGAAGAATCGGATTCCTTGAGAGCGGATAAAAATATTGAGGGATCTAGCTTTTCAACAAATTTGAAAAGCATTTTCTTAAAATAGATACCAATTAAGAAAGGAGTATAACATTCCAAAAAGGGATTCAATCATGTATTGTGACATTTACAAGCAACTGACCACTCGACCTTCGTCACAAAAACTTATCTCTTACTTTATGTTGCCAAAAAATAAATCAATTGAACTTGTACCTTCAGTGAGGAAAACGATTTTGGATTTGTTGATCAAAGGGCCTTGGATTACGATGAATAGTAATGAATTATGTATTTGCATTTTGAAAACTTATCCGTGTATACAATGAGGAACTATTTGCTTTAAAAATGTTTCCATGTGTAATATTTAACTATTTATTTTGTCATGGAAGTACTCTTACATAAATTTCCGTAAATAATTGGCATATCTTATAAATACGACTTTTTTTATGCGGTCCCTATCCACTGCATAAAAAAAATCCTATAGTATTTCCACGAATTAGTTTGTTTTAGGTAAGAATCTATGAAATTTTTGAATATTTTTTGTGTGCGTTTATTTTTATGCGGTCCCTATCAACCGCACAAAAACAGGGGTTCAACTGTATACCCAATGATACCAGATAGAAGAGTTATTTAAAGATAAAATTCAAGTTAAAATAAGATGTTAATTTTAACTAACCTATATATTCCCCAAGAACTTCTCCGCTTATTGCCCAAGAAGTAAACTTCCTTTGAGTGTCTTTTACCAACAGAATCATCGTGTAAATGTTTAGGAGATCATATCGTGCTCTTTAGTTTTCCCTCCCATTGGAATTTTTGGTCTTATCTTAATCATTCGAGTACATTCCACAGACACATTTTGAAACGAAAAATTCTAAATTTTCTAATCGGATCCAAGGTAACAAAATACAAGGTTACTTAATAGATTGCTTTCGATCATTTTCTGAAGAAACAAACTACAAAAATTTCAAACGGAGCAAACCGGGAGAAATTCTGGGCAGAGCAATATTGGTAAGGATAAGTGGTTATCTTTAAAATAATGAGAATGTGTAGAAAACGTAGATTAATATACTTCCTCGAAGAGCTTCACAACATGAATGAAAGTAACATAATACAGAAATTCAAAAGACATCCGAGAGGAGATTCCCGCTTAATTTCTTTTTAATTGGTACACTTTCAATGCAAGTGTTTGTGCAGAGCGCCCTTCGTCACAAAAGAATGCGAAGTTTCTAGAAAAAGGGAATTTTGAAATATTCTGAGGTACAGAATAAAGAAAGGGGGGAGGAGTGACATGATTTATGACTGGAAGATGAAAAATGACACGCACCAGAAGTGCGGGGGGCTGTAAGAATAAAATCGGAGGGTGGAGCTGACACTCGGGTCGACAGAGCCCATATCGTTTTTGTACCTTGTGTTTTCCACTTCCTCCCTCCTTTCCAGAAAATACCTACAAACAAAAAGCACCCCCCTCTCCCCCCCACCGGCTATTCCGCAATCGTCTACTTCTGAAACTTGCCATCGCTCTCTCGAATTTTTAAAGGACCTCTTTCAAAAGGAACAAAACACCCGAAGGTTAAACTGCAAGCGATTCGTTTCTTCCCGGGAAATGGACGAGGAAGAGGGGGGGATGATTCTACAAAAGAGGCGGAATATTTCTTTTTTAAATATTGCAATATTAACGGAAGTACTCAATGGAAAAATTCATGAAGATTTATGTTTTCCGAGCCATTTACGAGAAATAATAGAAAAATGAATAAACTGCTGACAAAACTGATAAAATACGATAATGTTATTTTCTACCCTTATATTCAGGAACATTGAAATTTATTTTCTTGTAGTTTGGATTCAGTGTTTCTCCTCTTCTCCTATCATTCAAACTAAGACAATATTCATTTAACACAGTCCCGAATCCCCGTGAATTCTATACTTCCTTTTATGATGATTACGATCAATATCATTACACAGAAGTTTAAATATAATGAAGGCAGATATTCTTCAAGTTAAGGAACTCCTTTTAGGCATTGTATATAGTTTGAGAAAACTTAGTAAGAGAAAGAAGCTCTAGATATTTTTATTAAGTATGGAATCTTGACAGTGAAAAAACATTTTTCCCAAAATGATAAAGCCTTTTCCCCTCAGAGCAGGGATGGGGGCCCTGACACACGCCGCTATAAATTTTCTATACAATACTCCATTTTATTTTCGCGAACAGGTCGATAATGAGACTAGCGATGCAAAATAAAAGAGAATAAGCATGGAACATATTTTATCTAGGCAAAAATTGATTGATTCAAACAGCCAAAATCAGTGAGTTAAAATGTGTTGTATTCTATAACATGAGGAAATCGGTTACAGTGTAGTGTAGGGGGCACTTGGCGCAGTCCTTTTTTTTGGCAACTAAAAGTGATCGCCAAGGTACTTTCTTCGGAATTATTCATTATTTGTTTTAGAATGAATTCGATTTCTCACATTTAAATAAAAAACGCAGAATCCGAAGAAAAATCGCTAAATCAAAAAGTGGCCCCTCTTATACTACACTTGAGCCAGGAAATCATACTTTATTTTCAGTGTTCAAGTTTTTTTCAATACGAAAAAAAAATAATAAATTCACATAATGAAATGTGAAATGTATTTCAGTCTAAAAAAAGGAATTATACTTTGATTTTCACATATTGCGCGTAGGTAAATTTCGCCAGGGACTTACGTGTGTAACAAATGCTAAATGAGTACTTTTACGCAATCTGGCTCTAGTAAAAGACAGCAAGAGCAAAGTATGTTTTTCGCATGTATTGTCTTATTAAAAATGAATTACATTTCAATTTTTACACAAATGAATGGTATTTCAATCTTGAAAAAAAAAAAAGAATTGTATTTCAATCTTAAAGAAAATAAACCAGAGTTCAATTTAGAAAATAATATACCAAGTTCATGTTTTATTCCTTTGTAATAAAGTAGGCGAAAACATAGCTTTAAAATAAATAATGTATTTCTACTAAATATGGAACATAATTATTAAAAAATACCTTTTAAACGACATTTAAATTTGAAGTTTCTACCGTGCTTGATGGCAGACGACTCGTGAAAAAAAAAGCGAGTTCACCCAGTACTAATAGTTCAAACCTGACAAATATGTAATTTTTCAGGTTTGGTTCGAAAATGATTTGGGGTTCATCAAGTAAATTGCACTATAAATAATTTCATTGTTCATGGCTTTTTTTTAACACGCCAAAGGGCTTTGCTTAAGGTACCACAGCCAGTACAGGAATTTTTTAAGGAAGGGGGGCGGAGTCGAAAGTTCACCATTCTTGTATCATGCTCCTTTTGATTTTGTCGGTTTTCGGGACAAAACACAGTAAAAAACTAATTATTAAATAAATAATTAGCATTAATTAATAAAATTAATCATTAATAACATATACTTAATTACATTTTAAGTACTATATACTTAGAATTAAAATGAAACGGAAAAATCACCAAGGGCTTTGGGGGGGGTCCGGACCCCCAGGACCCCACCCTCCTTGTGTGCGCCACTGACCACAGCTAAACTCGTTTCACACAAAATTGGAATTTTTAAAAATACATTTTGCAACAAAGCAGGGTGGAAATTATAGATTCACTTAAAAATAACATCCATTCGACTTCATGGGGGCTGACGAATGTTAAATAAAGGTGGAAAATGTTCTCCCATAAGATAAAAAGAATGGGTTTGAACTCAACCACCCACAACGTCGTAATTTATTTTAAATGATCATTCAATTCATGATTATACTGGAACAGTGTTGTCTGAAAGGTTTTTACTGGCAAAACAAGCAAAAATTGGCTCAATTTTTAAATTAAGTCATTCATTCGTATAAGTTTGCTTATTTCTGCTTAAGATTTTTACCACCTTAAAGAATACTGCTTGATAGTTACGCCATTAATAATACAAGCCTTTAATTTGGAAGAGTGCATAGAATACAACACAAATACTTACGTATTTTAAAAATAATAAATAAATAATTAGATATATATATAATGATATAGTTCCTTATGGATAAAACCTTCTTTACTATAACTTTGCATCGCGCATTTTGTTATTGTTATTTTTATTGAAATTCACTATTACACTCGCATACTACAGAGTGCTGAAAGTAAATTTAAAAAAAAAATTTAAATAATAATTTGAAAGACAGACGTCTGTAAGCTACTTAAGGGAAAGTGCCCCCTCTCTTTAATTTAAATTATTATTTAAACATTCGACTCATCCAAGTTAATGCATTTTCATCTGGGGTTTCCTTCTGATGCCAGAAGCGCTCATTAGCGGAATTCTGATAAAGAGACTCGCCAAAAGGCACCCAGAAACAAGTCAAAACTATTTCGCAAAGTGTTGAAAAGAGGTAAAAAAGTAAAATCGGAGAGAAGAAGAATTCCATTGCATTGGAAGAAGATTCCAATTTGTCTTCTCTCATCTCTGATTGACGAAAGTCATCCTAACTATTTCGTCGAAAAGTGGAGGGAGAGGGCGGGCGCGCATTCTTCCGCATTTAAATAAAATCTTTGTTAAAAGAAACCATAATGAGGCACGCGGAGTACTTGGGCAACTTTCCTGGTCCAACCATTACGGACCTTAATGGTTGCGTTTCTTTCTGGGCAGGGGGTGGGGGCAGTCAGTCCGTCTTCGCAAAAATATCGTCTGCACTTTTAACTGCCGTCGCCGTTCTTTTCCCCCTCATTTGTCGCTTTCTAATTCCTGCTTGCGCACCCCCTTTCAGAGAAATAGACTACCCACTAATGGCGATTTGTTGTGGGTGCAGAGATTCCTAACGTCCCTCCACTCCCATTCCCACTTTTATGAGATTTCGTGGAAACTGCCTCGCTTTCTTCTGTTTATTGGTGAATTATCTGTCCAATGACCACCAAATATTCGAAGGAGTGATAGACAACCTTTTTTAAGGTGGAACAGAAAAATAAATAAAAGAGGGTAATATTTGGCGGATTAAAGTAATTTATAATAAAACCCATTAGAACAAAATGATTTGGGGGGTTACCGCCCCCCCCTAGAAAGATTTTTAAATCATCTCAAGAGACGAAGGGTCGGGCCATCACTAACGCATACTGTTGAATACGGAATCACGCGGTTTAATTCAGAAACGGCGTCCGTCTTGTTGCCGACAATGCGCCTGTTTTATGCGACTGAGGAATTAAAGCAATATAGATTCGCAACATCCGCTCTATTCTCACCTTGCCCCAAGCGGCTTTGGGTTACTTCCAGAATTGAAAACATCATTGCGGTGTCGAAATACACAAATGACTTAATTCAAGACCAGTGTAATGCTTCTTGAACGCAAGCCGTTAAGTTCTGCCTTGACGGTTTTCGTATCATCAAGAAACTCGCTGAAAGAAATGCATAATTCTGGGTAGAGACTACGTAACTGTCTTAAAAATAACTCCATGAAAAAATCTAATTTTCTTCTCGACGAATTTTAGAAACAATTAAAACCTTAGAGTACTTGCTTAGGATGCACATTGCGAGTGCATACTAAGATGAATCAAGTAATGTTAAGTTAGTGTATTTGCAATAAATGGGCGAACAGAATGTTTGGATTTCTTATTAAGCTTCTTTTCTCAGATACGGTGCTTTTTCGTTTCGAAACACTCTCAGCAGACACTTCATTAGAATTAAAAACATTAAGAAAAAAACCCCCAATTTTTCTAAAAAAAAAAACCATATGCGCTTCTCTGTTTAGAAAGCTTGTACTGTCTTTTCGTGCACGACGCATAACTATCTTTAACGCTAATTTTAAATAATGCGACATATTTTGAAGTCGAATCAATAGTTTTTTTTAAACAATAAAACGTGCCTTTCTGGCTTAATCTGTAAACATTAACTTTGAGAGAAATGAATTTTTGATTTTTTTAAAGCTTATTTTCGATAAAAACTACTAATATAATTCGTAACTGAATTGTGACTAAACTGAAAAAGTTAACTATTCAAATATTAATATTTTTGTCAACGGTGAACCATAAATTCGGAAATGCACTATTTGTATTAACGTTCTGAAAAATTAAATGTAGAATATAGTTTCCCTGCTAACTGCTGTGGGCAACATCACACGTGATAGTTTTTTCTGATGTTGCCAGGCTATAAGATATATCAATTCATGTATAATATAATACTGTAACATTTTTATTTATTTAATTTTACAATTTCAACATTTTTTAAAGATTAACTTCTAAAAATGTTTCGGATTTCCCCATTCACCAATTAAAGAGTAATCGTAAACATGTATGAGGGCGAAATTCATGTTTCTATTTTTGAAATAAAACAGAATACACATAAGCGTTAATTAAAGAAAGTAGAGTTCTTCCTAATTGTAACAGAAAACGCGACCCACGAGGCTAGCTAGAAAAAAATTATCTTGATTCATAAAAAGTAACGTATTTCATGCTTGATTTTTTTTGAAAAAGCTTGTATCGTAAAAATGATTCAAATAAAAAGGAGCATTCTATTCCTCCGCACGCGAAACCAGACAGATTAATGAAGACGTTTTTCAAATTGTTTCCCTTTATCTGAAAGCATAATTCTTGCAAAATCTTCATGAATAATTTAAAAAGAAATGACTCACCCTTCGCCTGTTTTAATGATGGAGGTGAGCAAAATGTACTTACCTGAAAGAGAAAAAAATCAATTAATTTTGAATAATAAGCATATATACATTTTACAGCAAGTAACATATTTAAATAAATAATAAAAAAACACACAATAATGAATTGATTTTAAGAAGCAAATACGTTTATAAAACAATGAATTCATGTTGTAAGTTACAGTGTTTGTATGAATATATATAAATTAAGCTTTTATTTGCGAAAGCATCCATTTCATTTGAGTTCTATTCTCAAGAATTACAAATCGTGATAAATATTCAGTTTAAGTGAGAGAAAGAATTGCATTATTTTTTATTCCAATCAAAAATACAATATATTCAATTTGTAAGAAATAGTTGCCCCTGGCGTATAAAGGGAAAATTTTAAAATTAAGTTTGATTTCCTTCATCAGAATTAATGAAGGCTCGAGGTCGTCTGGATTGAACCAAGTAAGCCATAAAGCAAAAGAATCTATAATACGAGAAAGTTAAACAAGAGAAATATTTCAAATGAACACGATATGTATTAAGTTGGGAGGAACCTAATTCATTTTTTTATTTGCATTTGTTAAACATGGCCTTAGTTTACGAAATGGCTATCCGGATTAAACTACTTCTGGTTCAATCAAGCCCGGAAGAGCGAGGGTTATTTGTCTGAACCCCTTCTTTCCTTCGCGCTGCTTCCGCCACCATTGGCATTCTTATTATAATGTAAAAGAGAAGCAAAGAAGAACGATGTTTTTTTAAACTGAACGAAATTCGAGCGAGAGTCTGCAGTGGATTTTTAGACTCTAAATGGTGAGAATTGTACTTTTTTTTTTAATGACAATTAAGGGTTGATTAAAAAATCAAAAGAACGTCAACTGTCCCGCATCGAATGGGCCAGATATAACAATGTTCTGTTCGTTTCTTAGATCAAATCTGAAAAGCGGAACTGCATTGAATGTGCAATACTATTTGACGAGAGGAAACGAAGACTCGGATTTTCCCTTCAAGTTTTGGGGGAAATGAATCACTCTCTAGGAAATCAAGATTCTTTCTCGAAATCGTAGTTTTTACTGATGGAACAGCAATACAGGATTCCAATTCCTTAAACAGAAATGAGTTTTTCTGCCCGTATTAAACAGGCATTAAGGGCTGAAAGAAATAGTGATCGCAGACTGTTTAATAAAATACCGGATATAATTTTTTGGATGTTGGATGAAAGGATACAAGTACAGACAGCCAAAGAATACGCAATCTATTAAGACATTCACTTCAAAAGGGACTTTGGACAATAACTGAATGAAAAAGCATACTTAAGAGCCGAGTCAAAGTATGTAACAATCAGAAAGTTCTAACAGTTTTCTCATCTTGATTATAGGGATACAAGTTAATATTTGACAACATTGACTGTTATAAGGCACTCATTGCAGCCCAGTACCACACTAGGTCGTACGAGGACACAATCTGTTTAACCCAAGCATATTTTCCATCAATATTCGAATACTTGTCAAAGGGAAAATATGGAAGAGGTCAAGCAGAAGTAACTGTTTGAAGCATACGGTTGAATAACCGGAATTCGATATCTCCAAGAATTACTGTATCTAATAGTGCGAGTTAAATCACATTCACAGCTCGATGATTGATATAAGAGTTCAAGAAAGCTACTTGCCTAAAATGTGAACTCTCATAACTTAAAATAACTCCAAACTACATAGATAGAAACGACAAAAAAATGTATCTTACATAAAATACACATTCACCTTTTAATTTGAGAAATACATTTCAAGTGTACAATATTTTTAAAAATAAAAAGAGCCCCTCTTCCTCAAAGAATCAATAATATATTTTGTGACATAAAATCATATAATTAAAATCTGTCGTAAATTATGTTCTCTTTTGGGAAAAAGTTAATTTCTTCCCTGAATGAAAATCAAATTAGAAGAAAGAATAATTCAATTTCAATTTCTACTTCCTTTATTTTTTTTAAATTAGATAAAATTATTCACTTGTGTTTATTCTTAATATGTATTCATTCGCGTCTGTTTTCATAAGTTTAATGCTCAACAGAATGATTCCCTCAGGCACCCTGTTTTTTTTAAAGCAGCGGGGAGGGGGACAACTTTGACTGCTTCGGAAGAAAATTAAAAATTCTACCCGAACAATTTTATAACTCCAACGCAGTCAGAGTTCACTGCGTTTTAGAAAATTGTTGAATGTACAAAATGTATTCGGCAAAACAGTTTTTCGTATCAGTTTATTTTATTTTTTTCAAATGCAGAATTTCTTTAAATGTTGCGGAGGAAAATATTTTCAATAGTTTAATGTTAATAAAATTCCTTTATCATAACAAAAAATAATTCTCCAATGAACAATTTAGCAATTTTTAATAATTTAAATATTAAATACATGCATAATGCAACTTGAAACATTCAAAATTCCAACGGAAATAATAGACTATAACTAAAAAAGAATTTTAAGATAACTAAAATGTAAAAATGTTTCAAATTTCGCAATTTTTTTAAATTTTACTTTTAAAAAATAGAGGCACTTAGCTGCATCCATAGATGCATTATATATGAGAATTCAATAAATGGAAAGCTAGAAATATGAATGTTAAAATTGTAAACAAATCTGATGTAACTATGATTTAGATACACTTTCTTCAAAATCCGTTATTTATATAATATGTATTATAAAAAACTAAATTTTTCTTTACAAATAATATAATTTGTTTATATTATATGTTCAGGTTTACTGAAAATTCTACATTTTTTTGTGCAAAAATTATGGAAAATTTAAATGATTAGTTACAAAATTTTAAAATAAAATTTTGGTTTTTGAAATGTTAATTATGTCTAGTTTTGCATTTATAAATATTCAGTGCAGTTCTTAAATTATAAATCAAGTGGATAGAGTACAACGTGAATCTTGAGGATTATTTTAAATTAAATACTCCTCATGTAAAACAGACATTTTGTTTATCCTAAGTGCTTATTGTTAACATTTGAATGCTCACGAATAATTCTATATGCTTATAACTGTTGGTTTTACTTTAAAATAAATAAATATTCATATGTATAAGTACAAAAACAGAGATTCTTCTGTTCTAAATTTAAAAAAAAAAAGAGTTCCATTTAATTTAGTCATCAAATTATTTCTTTAAATTCATCAAAGATATTTCCATTGTGTATTTTTATAACAATAAAAATATTTGTAAGCAGAATATCCTGTAATGATGATGTTCAAAGTGAAGTAAAAATACGAAAACATACAGATATAAAATTTTGGTGTTTCAAATAGAAGGTGTGAATCGTTGATAACACCTGTTGATGAAGTAGGGATAGAGTAATAAAGAATTCGATATATATATATTATGTATAGATATTATATATATATATATTATGTATATATATATTATATATATATATTATGTATATATTATATATATATATATATATATATTATATTATATTATATATATATATATATATATATATATATATATATATATTATATATATTATATTATATTATATATATATATATATATATTATATTATATTATATATATATATATATTATATTATATTATATTATATATATATATATATATATATATATATATTATATATATATATATATATATATATATATTATATTATATTATATATATATATATATATATATATATATATATATATATATATTATATATATATATATATATATATATATATATTATATTATATTATATTATATTATATTATATATATATATATATATATATATATATATATATATATATATATATATATATATATATATATATATATATAATCTAGAATTTTAAACTTACAGTTTAAAAAATTAGAAATGTGATGCAAAATAATCCAATTAATTGAAGTATGGCTTTATATTATGTTAAAGAATATTTTGCAAATCATAGAAGAAAATATCTTTACTTGTGATTTTGTCAAAATGTATTTTTTAGTGATTCCGGAGCACTTTTATCAAAAAATCTACTTTACCTATAGTGCCGATATTTTGCATATTATAAGATCCACAAATTTTGAACAAAGTGAACAATTTTTTTTCTGATAAACGTTCACAAATTTTAGATATAGCGCAATTTCTGCATAACATTTAAGACTAGTCGGTACCCCCCATACCGACAACGTTAAATTGAGCCATTTTAGGAACCTGTTTCTCCGAAATTGTTAAATATAAAAATTTTCAATTTTGTCTGTATATTAATTTGGTTTTTTTATTTAAACAATGGTAAAATATTTCAAATATATTGTTTACTTTTTCAAAAAAATTCATCGTAAAAATATCATTTTGAAATTTTTGAAAATTGTCATTTTTTTTACGATAATTGCTTTTCAGCAAAATATTTTGCAAAAACCTCCAAGAAAGTAGCTCCATTATTTATAGTTACATATTATTTATGTGTAGTAAAAATTGCAAGTATTTTCATTCAGTATTTTCCATGAAAAAGGTACACGCAGTTTAAAAACAATCATTTTGAGAAAATTGCATTTTAAGTGTAAAAAGGCACTTAATCACAAAAGTAATGAATTAAAACATGTATTTGCCCTATTTTATTAAACATTAGTATCTTCTTAATTTTTTAAGCATAAAATAGGAAACAAAAAAAAAGCCTTAAAATGTTCAGAAAATACATATATAATAATTTTCAGTTTTTGTTCAACGAGTTTTCTTTAGCATTTTGCTTCAATTTTCACAAATTATGTAACAATCTGTGAAGAATTTTTAACTTCGATGCATTACAAATATCAAATTTGACCTTATAACATCATAAATATAATGTAAACATGTATCGATATGTAAAAGTCATGATTTGGGAATATGTGATTTTACGATATTGCGAAAGGTTTCATTATGGATTTGTATGTTCACATACAAACAGAATTTCTAAAAGTTTCAAAATTCAAAATTTTCTCTAAACTGTACAAAAGATTTCTAAAAAACCAAAAAAAAAAACTGTTTTTATGTTTTTAAATATGAAATTTGTGTATATTTATGCATGTAACCAGCTTCTCGCAACGACAAAAAGCATTGCACATCTGAGTTGTTGTTAGTTACCTATTATTTAAAAATTTTTGAATATTAAAGCTTAAAAACATGTCTGAACAATAAATAAACATTAATATTTGCAATTAAGTGAAATATTTAAAATATATTGTTTAATTTTCTCAAAAACATGTAACATAAAAAATTCACTATGATTTTTTTAAAAAATTGATATTTTTTGTCACGATATATGGACTTCAGTCAAATATTTTGGGAAAATCCCCAAAAAACTCACATGAATATATACAGTTACATATCAGTAAGATGAAGGGGGAAATTTTATGTACATTCATACTTTATATTCTGAGAAAAAGATGAATACAGTTTCTTAAACATCATTTTTGAAAAAATTGAATTTTCACTATTAAGTGCAATTTTATCACAAAAATAATGAATTACAACATATATTTGTCCCATTTTATTAAACATTAGCATCTTTGCAATTTATTTTGCATAAAATAGTAAACAAAAAAGTCTAAATTGCTCAGAACAACATTTTTCAGTTTTTTTAACGAGAAAACATCAAAATTTTCTCAAATTCTGTATCAATTTTTAAAGAATTTGTAGTTTTCATAAATTACAGATATCAAATTTGAGCAGAAGCCATCATAAATATAATATGAAAATGTATCAATATGGTTTTGGTGTAAATTTGAGATGGTATTTAAAAATACCTGATTATACGATGTTTCATAAGTTTTCGTTAATTTTTCGTAACATTATCATTAGGTCTTATTGCTGCATACAGTTTCTAAGTTTTAAACTTCAAAAGTTACTCTAAACTGGACAAATGATTTCTAAAACAGACAAAATAAAACTGTTTTTATGTTCTTAAACATGAAATTTATGTATTTCTATGTATGTAATAAGCTTCTCGCAAAGACAACAAACATCACATTTAATGTATCATCTCATATCTTTTTCTCAGAAACTATTAAACATAAAAACTCAAATTTTTATTTATATTAATTAGATATTATATTTATACTGAAGTGAATTTTTTTTAAATATAACAATTAGTTCTTTCAAAGACAAACTTTTAGCTCACCGAACAATTATTATTATGAATTTATTAAAAATTGTCATTTTTTTGTTATAACTGCTTTATATTTAAATGTTTTAAAAATATTTCAAAAATTTCACTTCAGTATAACACAATTGCATTTAAGAAACATACACACAGTAAATTTACACAATTTTAAAAATATAAATTTTAGAAAACAGAAATTTTTATAAAAAAATCTTACCTTTGTATTAAATTTAATCAAAATTTTTTCTTAAATCATCACATAATTGTAGCTTCAAGTATTTTAAAAATATTTTTAACTGTTTACTAAGCCATATAAAGTTTAAATAATTAGTAATAATAACTACCTAAAACTAAATTTAAAGTGAAGAACAGACTTAAATTTAGGTAAAATCACTAAATATTATATATAACATTCAAATTAAAACCACGTTTCCAAATTTGGCTCTAAAATTTTTTGCATATCTAACGCAGTTAAATTTGCAGTTACTATACAGGTATCTAATGCATATTAACAGTGGTGCACACAGAAATTTTTCAAGGGGGTTGTCCGGGGTCGAAAGTTCATCATTCTTGTATCATGCTCTTTTTGATTTTGTCGATTTTCGGAAACAAAACACAGTAAAAAACTAGTTTTTGAATAAGTAATTAGCATTAATTAATAAAATTAATCATTAATAGCAAGTAATTAATTAAATTTTATGTACTATATACTTAGGGGAAAAAATCAAGGGCTTTCGGACCCCCAGACCCACCCCCTCCTTGTGTGCACAACTGCATATTAATAAAAATTAATTGAGGCTTTGCAATTTTGCCCCAGATTTAAAAAGACAATGTTTACATTTCTATCTGTCAAATGGGCGCGGTTCATAAGCTGATTTTTTTAAAAATCATTTTAAAGTACTTCTATTTCTTATAATGGCTTGTATGTTATATCAATGGAAAGCTCTAATGTCTATGTATGAAGTGGATTTTACTCAAATGTTTCGATGTTTCGAGGCATGTTCTAAAGGTAAGAACATGCCTCGAAAATAAAAAAAAATGGTTATTGATTATTTATTGCTCATTTATTTGTAATTTAAAATGGAATTTTTTTACATTAACATAAATATACATACATTTAAACGCAAAAATTCTTTCGTCCGTTGCTTTCAGTTAAAGTAAGTGAGAACCATTTAAATTTGGTGTAAAAAAAGCTCATTTTTCCTTGTCACAGTCGTCCCAATTGCCTAAAATGAACTGAATTCTACTTTTACAAGTGTGACTGTATTTCCCGTTTCTTTTCACGAAACAGCTTAAAAAATGAGACAAATATGTATGCTAAAAAAAATATGAGTACCTAATAAGGTGTTCCAATTTCCGTAAATGCAAAAGTTTTGCTTAACTTTTACGTAAACCCTCTCAATTGCATTTTGAAAATATAAGACATTCAAAATTCTAAAAGCAACAGAAAAAAAATAACATTGTTTGAAAAAAATTTAATTGAAGCAGTTTTATACGTTATTTTAAATTAATGCAGGTGTTCTCTAACCTCAAGCAGGGCTACCGCTGACTTAGAATATTTGGCCATCTCAATAGTTTCCTCGGTTTAAAAAGTATTGAAATCTTACACATCCAAGAAAGAATAAAAAACCTATATTAAGATTTTTTTTATAAACAAGATTTTTCTAAAAATAATAACAGTTTGATGGCTAATGGATGCAAAAAAAAAAAAAAAAAAATCCGTTTCCAACCCCGCGTCAAGGTCGAGACACCGGATTCGATGGTGAAGAGTTTAATGAATGGCGAGCGAGTCGAATCATAATTAAGCGAAAAGCATCGTTAATATTCCACGGAACCCGATCTCTCCGCTAAAATCTCTGGCTTTCCACTTAAAAGGGTTGAAGCGCGTAAAGAAGCTGAAAACACAAAAAACGACAAAAGAAAAGATAGATTATAATAATTTTAAAGCAAACTTTCATTAGTATACTTCAAACTATTAAACGATTTTTTTTGGTCAGAAATCGGCAGGTTGAAACAAAAATAAAAGTAATCATAACATGTTCTATGTAAAAAACAACTTTAGGTATCCATCCCCTCCCCCAGAAGAGGAGGAGGGATTACGATCGTTCCAAAAAAACGAAGTAATTATTGTTTCTATATACTTCTCATCCATCTTTAGGGGCATTAACTCTTTTTTCTTCAAGAATGCCTTTGTCATTCGGCTCAGGACTTTGAAATTGTACGAATAGGACTTACGATATCCACATTTATAGAAAACATAAATTAAAACGTTCTTTCAGCTCATGAAATTTTCAAAGGCAGAGCATCCAGCTCGAAAGATAACTTCAAACATATCCCGAAGGGTTCATCAATGACTTGGAGATTTGAATGAAAAAAGTACTTTAGATGAGTTTAAAATAATATTCCGTGAAAATTTTGCTTGAAAAGACAGCTTGAGCCTTCAAAATGCGATGTTCCTGATTGATTAATTTATATGGATTTTTTTTTTAAAAAAAACAATTCAGAGATCAGTTTGATAACTATAACAATACCTTCCTCGGCGGCAAAGAGCACACAATCATTGAAGTTTCGCATAATCTCCTCAGCTTTGTTAAATACAAGCGAAAAGCAAAAATAAATATAAGAAATCATAATAAACAATAAGAATATCGATGAAAAAGTACTTTTTCTCACAGAAGCAGAACAAAATCCAACCATTAAAATTCAAGAGCTACGATGAAGATATCTCAGAAAATGACTTTAAAAGAAATTTAAGGGTAATATTTAGGACTTAAAAGTTCCGCCAGTTAAAATTCAAGGAAATAGATAACGCTGAAAATACCACGACCGAAGCATTATAAAGAGGGGGGGGGGGCGTTCGATTGACTGAGGGAAAAAAAGGAGGAGGAAAGAGACACCTAAAAAGATAAACAAAAGAGAATCTCTCAAAAAAAGTAGAAAATGACCAGCATATTCAGGTCACGTGACCCCCATTCGAAAGGAAGAGATTTATCACTTCACGTGTGAACATCGAACTTAAGAACCTGCGCCATTTTTTATATTTTCGTCGGATTTCTTTTCTTCGGGTGGCAGAGGCATGGAACGACTTTTGGACATTTATTATTGCTGCTACATTCGAAATGTTTTAGTTTGTTTCTCTTTCTCAGCTAACCCGAAGTGACTTTTGTGTCCCGAAGAACATTAATTGTGGCGAGATATTTATTGTCAGAGCGCCAATGAGACTTTCCGCGCCAAGGTCGAGTCGTAATAAGCGGGTCTTTTCTTTTAATATATATAAGCGGCCTCCATACAAAGTTAATGCCATTTAATTCTAGGGTGTGATACCCCTGTCCGATATAAAGGTTCCTTAAACGCTTTACTCAGTGTTCGCTCAACAAGAGGAAAAGAAATATGTACTTTATTTTTTCCCACTTAAACTTTCTTTGCTCTACTAAAATAATATGTTTGAAAGGATTCATTATTCGGGATGCCATGTTGTGTCCCATTTCAATTATGACGTTTAAAGCAAAGGCAACTGATAACACTCAGAAGGCTACGGTAGTTAAGGTCATGAGATCGATCCCTGTGTCACTAAAAATCCGCCGTGTAGAGGAGTACATTAAATCAAGCTCAAATTCCTCCATTTAGTGAGGTGTGGAATTTAGAAGATCCACCAAAGCATTCGTGCTGTTTTGAAATGCTACGTTTATTAACACTCAGAAATTATAGGACGCTCATGGAGCACCAGCAAATGCAGAGTATGACTCGTAAACTGGCATCCCACTCTCCAAATTTCCACACTACGCCAATGACAGACCTTAATATGAAACAAATTTTAAATTCATAAACGCTATAAATTTTAAAAAAAGTAATTATACACACCTTTTTGTAAATTAATGTATATTTATTTTATATATCTTACCCATTAAAAAAACTGCAAGGAAAACAAAACATAATGTCAAAGAATACACTGTATTTTCAACATGAAGAAAATAATTTTATATCAAAATTAATGAATTTTATGGACATTTTCTAATTGAAAGCATACAAGTAATTTTAAACATACATTATTTTATAACTTGAAATTCTCAACATGCATCCTTAAATTTAATTATTCCCAAAATCTGTTAATTTTATTAGTAAAATCACGGCATTTTTTTTGTTCTAGGTGAGTTAGACCCCTGGTAAAACCAGTTTAAGAGTTATGACCACCATAAAATGTGTTAAAAGAGAGATTGATTGAATATTAACGTCGCACTGTTCAGATACACGAGGGCTTTTGGCGACGGACCACGTAATTTTGAACCATGGTCAAGTCCCCCCCTCTCTAACTACCACACCAATGGGAGGACGTTTCAGCTCTCGACAGATTTAACGTGCATCGCTGCCCTTCGCGGTGGGTCTTTAGTGGTACTGGGCTCGAATTCGTGACAAGGCAAGCCACGATCCGATACCTATACCACTCGGCTACCGCGGCCAGTTAAAAGAGAAAACAACTTGAAAAATGTCTAGAAATACTTCAAAAATAGGGGAAAAAATTGAATCACAAAAGAAAAAGTTCGTTACACAGAAAATGCACTTCACTATTGGGAGGTTATTTTACGAAGAAAATCGTGAAATGTTCTTGGTTCCCTCGAAAAAGTTCGCTTTATCGAAGAATTCGTAATATAGAGGTTTGTTATATGGAGGTTCGACTGTATATATTATTATTATTATTATTATTATTTTATATGTATATAAATCCTTGGTGGTTAACGTAGCAATTGAAAAACTTTGCAAAGAACATTTTTAAATTCGTTTCACATTAGTTAAGATGAATTTTTGTACTTATCCAGTCAAGCAACATGTATGGAGATGATAAAATTTTTATATACACCATGATTACCTGAAGTAAATTTAAATCAAATATTAATGTTCAAAACTAAAACATGCAGACTGTTTTTCAAACCACACGATTTTAAATCCGTTTTCATTTTATGCCCAAGTGCCGGAACTAAAGTCGGAATATATTTTTAAAGAGATAAAGGCTGTAAAGTTCTTATATAAATTTGAAACTGCATTCGTTTTTTTTTATTTCTTTATCACAAAGTGTATCTGAAACTTATAACTATTCTATTTATAAGCGGGATTTTTTCTTGAACATGATGCGTAAAAAAACCTATCAAGCAGAAGATGGTAATGACATATGAAAAAAAATGGTTAATTTCAATAGATATACTAACACAATATAACATGATGTCTAAATAATAGCAAAGTGTTAAAATTTTCAAACAGCTGCTATCTATGAAAATTTTTTAACTTTAGGCCCTAATCGACGAATAATTTTGAAGCAAGCGCACAAGAGGAATGATATTTGTTATTACATAATCTGAACTATTTCAATATGCTCCGAAAAAATTACTTGAGTCCAGTAGCGCACACAGAAATTTTTCAAGGGGGGTCCGGGGTCGAAGTTCACTTTCTTGTATCATGCTTCTTTTGATTTTGTCTATTTTCGGGAACAACACAGCAAAAAAAATAATTATTGAATAAATAATTAGCATTAATTAATAAAATTAATCATTAATAACAAATACTTAACTAAATTTTACGTACTATATACTTAGAATTATAATTAATTGGGAAACATATCAAGAAGGACTTTGGGAGGGTCCGCACCCTCAGGACCCCTTGTGTGCGCCACTGCTTATCCATCAATTTTTGGTTACGTCCTCAACACTCAAGAGAAAGCGAATGCACTGGTCTATTTCAATAGAATTTAATTTTAGTCTTTGAATGGGAAAAAGTATTATCGAATCCATGAATAAAAATTTCATTCGAACCATTTTTTTTACTTCCGCACATCAGTGAATTTCCCTCATTCTTCCATCTCAGCTGAGCAACGGAGTCAAACTGTGCAATTATTTCTCAGCTATGGATAACTCTAAATTAAGTTTTTAAAAAAAAAACCAGTAAGCAATAATGAAGCACAAATTTCTTAGCTGGAATCTCTTTATTTGCAATTTAAAGACACATCTGCGCCAAAGCAGAGAGCAACATATAGCAGAATCCTTATATGCAAGAAATACAAAACTATACATTAATTATCAAACAATATAGTAACAAAACAGATAACATTTCCATAATTAAAATACAATTCAGTTTTAAAAAAATGTCCTTTTAAAACTTAACCTTTATTTTTGTCCTTCCTTTGTTAAACATTTTTGAAAAACATGGAATTGATAGATGGTATTGTATTGTCTTTTGTACCAAAAAAATAGATCAATGAAATGCCGAAATTTCGTGAAAAAAAGAACGTAAGTGGCGAAAGCCTCTTATTTTTTTTGGTGTATGTGTGTGTTGGGGGAGGGATTCTACAAGCAAGAGAAGTAATCTTCTATTTTTTTGACGCAGAAGAAAGAAAAAAAAATTCAAACGTGAAAAGAATTAAATAATTCTTAAGTAAAACAATTCAAAGCATCAGACTGAAAATTCTGATCAAAATAAAACCAGTAAAATTCTTTAACTGAAAAGTGTGAATAGGATCTCAACTATTTACAATTCTCAAAAGGTAAACAATTGTCGAATGTCTATTGGATTCCGTTCAATCCGAGAAGAATTCAACAACAAAACAAAGAACATGACTTAAGTTTCCACAAAAGAGTAGAAAATACAATCAAATAACTCTGTTGCTACCATCACAAATCACCGTAAAAATGTGGAGCATGCGTGGAGGAAGGGGGGAGCAGAAAAAGAGTTCTCGTCTTCATTAACCATCCAGCGATCCAATAAAAGACTAAATATTCCCGAAATGCGAGAAAAATTAATTGCAGTGTAATGACAAAAGAATTTCGAAAGGGACACGTCGCCGAATCAGTCAAATATTTGCTCTCCGAAAAATTGTTTTTCTCTTCCTTTCCAATTCCTCCTCTTTCTTTTGCTTTCCGAAATGTTGAGTCTCTTTTTTTCTCTCTCTTTCTGTTTGGAAACGAATTATAAAACCTAACAAGAAAGAACGTGTGCTGCTCCAAAGACAGAGGAGAAAAAAAACACAGAAAAAAAAGGACTTTCTCCAGAAAAAAAATAATAAATGCCTAATAGTTTGCGTAAGGAGGAAAGAGTCCGAAACATGCATCCGGACTAAAAGATCTTTTAAATACTTTTTTAAATTCCGATTCGTCAGCTAAACACTGAGAATGGATTAATAAACGGAGTGTTTCCCCTCCTTTCTTCGTTCGAATGAAATCTGTTCCGTAATTTAAAAGGCTTCTTATTAAATCGGGGATTTGTTTTGAAACATGACACAACTTTCCGCACACTCTAATATTTATAATCTAATCCATCCCATTTCGCCTTCGTCAGTTTCATTAGGACTTTCTTAACTCTTGCTCCTGAAAGACACATTTATTCTTCAGACGCCAACGGCATCCATTTCCTCCACTCATTTCAATCTCAAATATTGCTCGATTCAATGCATACGCAACGGCAAACTTCCGAGAATTGAAATCACGAATAAATCAAAGCATTTGATATTTTTTTATGCTTTACGCATTAATGAATACTTAAATGTTACAAAAGTATTTGGGTACAATAAATTATAAATATCTCACTTTCGACAAGGCATTTTGAATTGTTAATACAATATGAACTTAAAAAATTCAATGCAGGATTAGGATATCAACAGCAAATAATGTTTATTAATTAGAATATTTGTTCATTTTGTAATTACAGTAATACTATACTTAGTGGTTCAACAGCCCACAGAGGTTCAAAGGTTTTCTCTGCTCATCTCAGTTTTCATGACCTTGGGCACTGAGGGGCATGAGCAGATGTTCGGTCATGAGGTCAGTCTGACGTGAAACACCCAGAGTTCAGTTCCCAAGCAAGATTGGTACTCATTTATTGACCCACTGAAGGGCCTAATCGTCCTTGCCCAGTCTGGGGTCTGAACCCCGGACCTGTGACGTAGAACCGCGATACGCTACCACTCAGCCACTGGGCTTAGTTACAGTTAACTCTTATTAATTAAGATCCTTTTAAACCGGACGTTGCTCCATTCAAAGTCATTTTTAAATAAAATCATAAATTGAAAAACACAAAAACGTTCCGTTTAAAGTTATTTATCGATCTAATACACATCATGCAAAACATTTTTGATTTGAATTCCGTCTTGAGCAATTATTTACTATTTTTGTGTGCCTTATTTCAAATGACATGTTTTGTTTTGTTTTTAATGTACAGAGTGTTTACACGTGCATTTTGGCTCATGTTACAAGGAGTTTCGTTTAATCCAAGTTCTTTTAATTCGGACTACCATGAATTCCAATCAGATTAAATTCTACTGCATGTAATAATGTGAAAGATTGTTGAATAATTAATTCATAAATTATAGAGAAATACCTGCCTTATTTATATATTCCTAATGTATTTAAGGGGTAAAAACGAAAAATAAATATTTAAAGAGAAAATAAACATTTAAATGAAATCAATTCAATAACGAAACGGAAGTGTTCCATAATTAAAATTCATTTTCTTAGGAGAATTTGTTTGTTTTTTTAAATTTTTATATGGACTTTCTACTTTGTGACTACTGCTAACGGACCTCGTCATTTTGAAACATTGGTCAAATGACGTTAACTCAGCTGGCAACCTCAATCTTAAACATCCACACCTCTCCCAAGTGAGAATCAACCGATTGAACTTACGTCAGCCCCTCTGCACGGTGTTTCTTTTAGGCTGTCTTCGCATAATGTTAAAGAATATGATCCGAATTTAGAATAGTTTCTTACAATGGTTATCCTGTAGAGCAGTGCAATCGCTGCAATGTTCCGCAACCTTTTTATCGCTGCGGACCGGTCAACGTTTGATAATTTTACTGTGGTTCGCTGAGGGTGGGATACGTCGATTGTTTATATTTTAGATTGTTTTGATTTAACAATTTTAATTTAGTTACAATTAAATATGCCTTCAGAATAAAATATAGTTACACCAAAAATGAATAAAAATGATTTCTGTGGAAAGTTGCGCAAATCCGAGAGAAATGCACCACTTTAAATAAAATGGCAATAGTTTAATGTTCTTTAGGCGGCCCGGCACCATTTGATCTACGGACCGGTACCGGTCCGCGGACTGGGGGTTTCGGACCACTTCTGTAGAGAGCAGCATATTTTATCATACTAATAATTTGTATTTGAATGGTTGCATGGGGCCGCGGTAGCCGAGTGGTATAGGTATCGAACCGTGGCTTGCCTTGTCACGAGTTCGAGCCCAGTACCACCAAAGACCCGCCGTGTAGGGCAGCGATGCACGTTAAATCTGTCGAGAACTTAACCGTCTTCCCATTGGTGTGGTGTGGTAGTTAGGAGAGGGGGTGCCAGCTCAGGTGTCGTCCACGTCACTTGACCATGGTTCAAAATTACGTGGTCCGTCGCCAAAAGCCCTCGTGTAGCTGAACAGTGCGACGTTAATATTCAATCAATCAATTGAATGGTTGCATTTTTATGCTATACAATATGTTTCGCATTTTTGCTGATACACCTCGATGCTAGATAAACTATCCTTTTACACATTGAAATAAATAAAAAAAATTATTTATAAAATATTTGAAATTATGAAAATGCTTCATTATATAAACTGCATTTTAACATTGAAAATTTTGATATATGTCTGTATCAGACAGCATTTCTATATAATTCATGATCATAACCACTCTGCTACTGCTGCCATCGCAGCGGTAGTAAAATCAAAAAAAAAATTTGAACAGGCATATGATATCGCATAAGATGTGTAACATCTGACATGTTATCATGGTAAATACGCAATATTAACTTTTTTCCTGAAAAAAATATGAATCGGGTATGATTGGAAATACTTTTCCACCAAATAATTATATCTTTAATGAAACTTGTATTTAATTAACAAAGGAGTAAAAAATGCAATATTTTATTAAAAATAGTTATTCTTGTTCAATTTGGGGAAGAGCGGAGACAATAGACTTATGATAACTAAAATATGACACACATACTTGTGATTTCAAAGGATTTAAAAACCATTGATTGATTGAATATTAACGTCGCACTGTTTAGCTACACGAGGGCTTTTGGCGAAGGACCACGTAATTTTGAACCATGGTCAAGTGACGTGGACGACACCTGAGCTGGCACCCCCTCTCCTAACTACCCCACCACACCAATGGGAGGACGTTTCAGCTATCGACAGATTTAACGTGCATCGCTGCCCTACACGGCGGGTCTTTAGTGGTACTGGGCTCGAACCCGTGACAAAGCAAGCCACAGGCCGATACTTATACCACTCGGCTACCGCGGCCACTAAAAACCATTGAAAAACAACGTCAATAACTGTACCACTGTTAGCAGTCGAAACATTCTAATTTGTGTTCATTTCGAGCTTGAGTTCATCATTCATAAAAGCTATGAGCGGTTCAGCTTTTGGCAAACTGAAGTTAAAGTTAAAATCATCACTCAAAATCAGGCGAAGCGAGTGATATTTTTTTTTTAAAGAGCAGAACACCACACCTTCGTTATATGGAAAAAGTACAAAATGTAGAAAATCTTTAATTTTTTTTTAATCGTTTGATTCGAAGAAATGTATACGACCACCGAAATCACTGTTTGTCCATTTTCAAATAAGCATTCTGCCCCGCACTTATGTCCCCCAATATATCGTTGGGTGGATGACTTGAGTACCCAGTTCTTTCGAGCTACAACCTCATATCAGCAGGTATTCGAGTGACTGTAAATGATTGACTTTTGCCATTTGTTAAGATTAAATGCTTTAAATAAAGAATAAAAATGCTGGAGATTTTGGGAAAATAAAAATTTAAAAAATTGAAATGCATTAAAATTGAGAAAAGAAGCTTCAAATTCGGCAGAAAGCACCGAAAAGTTATAATTTCGATCTTGGGTGGGTGGGGCTATGTTGACCAATGGGAATGCAGCTAAGATCATGAAAAAGTAGTTGAAAATGAAACAGAAAACAACTTTTTTAAAAGCTATTGAAAAGTACTATCATTAATAAAAATAGTAGAGGAACATTTAAATAAAAAAGAGATCTGTCGGAATAATTTTCCAATGAAAATTAAAGAGTAAATAGTAAAATTGAAAAAAGGAAGAATTTGGGAATCGAACCCAATGTCTCTGACCACTAAACCACGGGGGACTCGTGGAAAGAGGTGAAATAAGCATTTAAGATAGAGGAAGTGAAATTTGAAAGAAGAAAAATAATTACATGAAGAGGGGATCTGAGAGAAAATTTCTAGGTCTGTTGAAATTTGGATCAGCGATATATTTTTCAATATCCAAGATCGATAGATTACTAGAATTATCTATATTTTGAAAGAAGTTTGCTGCAATCTTTTTAATAAACTGTGTCTAATTGACAGAATTTTACTTGCGCTCCTGAGGTTCCCCATGACAATCGAGCATTTAAGATTGGATGAAGAATGAGGCTTTGAGTAGCTTCCATTGGATTAATATGGGATGTAGCTGCCTGGGCTCAGATTGGAGCGGCATATGTCAGAATGGGTCGGGGGATTTAGTTTGTAGATAAGCAATTTATTTTCTCTGCACAAAGCAGAGTTTCTTGCGATTAAAGGGTCAATTTTACAGACCGATTGTTTAAATTTATTTCTTACATATGTTATGTGTTGTTTGAAAGTAAGGTGATTATCTAGTATAATGCCTAAGCACTTAGTATGCTGAGACCAGGGTATTAGTAGATCATTTACATAGATTTTGGGGAGCTTTTTAATGTTAGAGAAGATCGCTTCAGTTTTGGATGCGTTTATAGCAATTTTCCAGTCATTATACCATTTTTCCAGGAATGTCCCCAATATCGTGACTAACGGATTTAGAGTCAAGTGCTCGAGAGCATGACTACTAGAGTTGGACCCCCATGAGAGGGTAACGAAAAGACACAGCCACGCACTCTCATTGGTCAAATCAAGTAGCACGCGCTTATGTCACATCCTATTACATACATCCGTCCCTTTTCACGAAATCACTCCCAACAAATATCCAGCAACCGAGAGGAAAGATGTGACTTTTTTCTATGTGTAACAAGAAATAAAAAAAATCTCCCCAAATTTATTAACAGGTTTTTCATTTAGTATAATTCACTTTTTATATCAGATGATTTTTTTTTAACTTGAAGATTTTTTTTTGTACATATGGAAATGAATCATGTGTAAGACTTGATCAGATGACGACAGTGGCGCACACAAGGGGGTCTGGGGTCGGACCCCCAAAGCCCTAGATTGTTTTCCCGATTGATTATAATTCTAAGTATATAGTACGTAAAATTTAATTAATTACTTGCTATTAATGATTAATTTTATTAATTAATGCTAATTATTTATTCAAAAACTAGTTTTTTACTTTGTTTTGTTACCGAAAATCGACAAAATCAAAAGGAGCATGATGTCAGAATGGTTAACTTTCGACCCAGGACCCCCCCCCTTGAAAAATTCCTATGTGCGCCACTGGATCATGACATTGCTTTATAGTCATCGACTGGAAAAGAATGAGTCTCAAGTTTGGCATCCACGGATTTTTAATCACGGCTATATTTAAAACATGAAATCTGCATCATTTAAAACAAAGCCTAACATTATTTAAAAACATACGCTATGCACTAATTGCTTAACAAAGCCATCCTTGAATTTCTATTCATTATATTGTTTTGCCTATGCCACCAATATTAATGCTTGTTTACAAAAATAAACAATGTTTACCTTCTATACAAATTTTAATAAATAGCTAATTACATGCAATTACAAGTGGAATGTAGACATGGGCATTTAGATTATATAAGGTCCCTCGCATGATATGATAGGTAAACAAATGACAGATGAAGCTATGAATTTGTGCAAGAATTATCGTGCCTAAAACTGGACTTTGCAGGGAGGCTCACGTCAAATCTGATGAGGCTCTAAGTCCTCAAGTTGGAACAATATATGGAGCGAGTGAGTGAATATCAACTTCGTACTCTGCAGCAGCTCGATGGCTTTTAGCGACGAAACCTTGCGATTTTAATCCAGGGTCAAGTGACGAGGATGGCACCTTAGCTTACACCCCTCTCTCAACTTCCAAACCACACCACAGGAGGACGTTTGAGCTTTGAAACATTTAACGAGCCTCGGTCACCTCTGCAAGGTGGATCTTCAGTGGTATTAGGCTCGAATTCATGACATGCTGGCCACGAGTCTGTTACTTTGACTACTGGGATCACGCGGTCGCTGCAATGTGTGGAGGTTTGAAGAACAGGTACTACTTTAGATGGTGTCATTTGCCGGCGATTTAAAACGGCGACGGTCATTGCTACATTGAGTCACTTCCGACGAGATGTTAGCAAAACAATTAATCACTGCATCCACCCTTATACACTCCACAATTTGTCAGATAAAGAAGTGGACACCTCCCTCTTCACGCTTGACTTGAAGCCCCCGATAGGATAACGCTTTAAAAAGTAGTCATCAGCAAGAGACGTGTTCAACGAGGAAAAGAAAGGAAGGCTTTTGAAACAAAGTGAATTAAAATAATTCCCCTTTTGTACTTCGGGTGACTACATCAAGATAGACTCATTAAAATGGTCCCAATCATGCAACGAATACTCGACAATTCAAGATCCGTAAAAGAAAAGAAATACTCTGATGAGTCTGGTGTGACGCAACACGGCACCCCCTCCTCCCATCCTTTCACGATTTAATTGGAATCCCCCTGCCCACAGCACAAGTGCGAGGATTTCTTCTTTTTTTCATCGAGAGTGTAATCTTCACCTTTATCTGTTTCTCCTTCCCCATCCTCTGTCTCCAATGATTTATGATCTCCGAAGATGATCACTCAGGTATAGCCTCGGGGAGGGAGGAAGGGGAAGGCCACATTTGGCGAAGAAGCGTGCAGCGCGTACATTTGTTCGCCGTTCAGACGCAAACTTTGTGAGCCTCAAGTGGTCCATGAGGTTGATCAAATTGAAATGAAGATCATCAATTGATGACACAGAAACAGTGATTTACCGTTTTTCAACAAGAATTCTGATGCTCGCGAATTTATTTTCTTTACAGTAATGCAGAAAAAATAAACGGTTTTGATAGAAGGCAAAAGCGTGTCTCGAACATCTGTGGGTATGGACTCAGGAATTCCTATGCAAAAAAAAAAAAAAAAATCACGTTTTTTGCTTCGATTTTTTTTCAAAGCACTTAATTGCAATTTCATTACCTTAATGAAATTGTCACTGACGTTTGCGAGATTAGGACAACAATGGCGTCCAAGACAGTCTAGTTCCAAGTGATACCGAGGTTCCTTGCGTGTATTCCTAAAATTGCTTTCTAGGGTTCGAACAATTTCTTTATAAAAAATAAACACAATTTATTTTTCATTTAATTTTTAATTTTTAAAAATGTATTAATTAAAGGATTAGCTTAATTGCTAACTCTTCATTGGACCGTTGTGCTACTTGTGTGCAAAACTTAAGCTGCAAGGCTAATTTTAAGCAGATAGCCATGAAATTTGAGAAAAAGGGTTATTTTGCTCATGAGTGCAATAAGTACGCAATTAAGTTGAAATTTGATACGAATGCAAATATAAAGAACAAAACGTTATACACGATGTGAGTGTACGCAAAACGCGCGTGCGGTTTGCTCGGGCACGTCAGGACTGCAATAAAAGGAAGAACGGAGGCGCTGTGAATATTAACGTCGTACTACACGAGGGCTTTTAGCGACGAACCTCGTAATTTTGAACCATGGTCAAGTGACGAGGATGACACCTGAGCTGGCACCGCCCTTTTCCTAACTACCACACTACACCAACGGGATAACTTTTGAGCTCTCAACAGATCATCATTCCTCTACACGGCGGGTTTTCAGTGTACTGGGCTCGAACTCATGACACGTTTATCTTGACCACTAGGCTACCACAGCCTTAGAACGGAAGCGCAATTAAAGACATTCGCTACAAGTACAAGTGAGTTTGTTCTTCCGGGCTAGATGAAATCACCTGGACGACATTACTCGCGGAAGAAGGATCAGAAAGCTGGGATGTACTTTGACCAGCGTAGCTGAAGAGTTCGGAACCAACAAAAATGTCGTTTCGCGCTCTTTGAAAGTCTCCCAAACCATAAGTACAACTGTTAGAAATGTTGTTGGTGGCCGTCCTAGGAAAACAACTGCATTGGATGAACAATAAATGAATTTTATGGCGAAAAGAGACCAATATTAGTTGGCAATCGGTATTGTTCAGTAACTGTGTACAACAAAAGGGTGACAAGTATCGCGGTTTACTGTAGCCAGACGCCTTCACAAAGGTGGCCTATTCGCTCGCCGTCCTGAACCCTGCATTCCCTTTGAAAGTTGGCCATCAGTTGCGCCATTTAGAGTGGCGTACGGAGCACAAAACCTGTACATCTCCTCAATTGAGTCGTGTCTTCTTTACGGATGAGTGTCGTTTCAGTGCCACAAGTGATTTTATCTCAGTAACATCAAGGAAAAAGACCGTTATGGTGCTCATGGAGCGGTCGTCTGGGGAGGCATTATGTTGAACGGGTGGACAGAGCTCCGTGTTGGTTCTGTAATCGGTGATCGCTATCCTAAGGAGGCGATCCTTTTCCTTGTGCGTCTGTTCCGAAGTACTTCGTTTTCATGGATGGACAATGCACAGCCAGACGGGACTACTGATGTTCAACAACTACTGGAAAGTGAAACTATAACTCGAAAGGGTTGGCCAACATTCACCCCTGATTTAAATAAAACAAAGCATTCCGTACTTGTTTTATGGGGACTTCTTGCTGCACGATAACATGTTCCGAAAACAGATGCTAATAGAGGGATGAGCATTTTTACCCCCAAGAAATGTTGGACAATCTGGTGTAGAGTATGGAGAAACGGTGCAAAACAGCCATTGCATTAAATGGAAGGCATATCCCATATACTAAAGAACATCTGCTCTTGGACAGACAATCATGTGAAACGATACTATGAGTTCAAAAAATCCTTTTTTTTTTTGTTTGATTCCAATTGCGTGCATTGCATTCATTTTTGCACAACTATGGTTTCGCCATCGTTTAAGTACAAAATGCTGTGTCTCATTTCTGAATTTCATGTCTCTCAGATGATTTCTCGTAGAGTTGCAGCAAAAAATAAATAAGCAAATGAAATAAAAACACCTGTCGCTTAAGTTTTGCTCACCAGTGTATAATAGAGGATTGATGTGAACCATAGTTATATTTTATACAGAGTTTTTGAAGTGAAAACTTCTTTACGCGCGTTGAGCGTTTTGGTAGAGGGTAAAATCCTCGGTTCGCGTCACCGACATGCTAATGATTTCCAGACTAGCGCACGCGCAGTAGCCTGTGTACACGTATACACTAATACATCGACTATTTCTGACTGTATTATGTGCGCGTTGGACGCTTTTTGGATAAGTATAATTTTGTGAGTCACGTCACCAATACGTTATAGTAGCAGTACATCTGTAATTGTAAATGTGACGCGTTGTACATTAAGTATTAGAGTGTAGTTATATACATAAGTAAAGTTAAATTGACCACGTGGGAAGTTCAACTTGTGTGTACTGGATTTTGTTTATTTAAGTGAATTTTTAATTTGACTATTATTGTAATTATTTAATTGAAGGATGACTGTTTATTTATTGAATTTAAATTCATTGACTTCAGTATAAAAGTGAGTATGAAACATATTAATATTTTTATACAGATAAATGAATAATGAAAACAACGAATATATTTTTAAACATTTTTAATATTTGTACGAATATTTGTATTTAAAATTTAGCATTATTCATTTTAATTATGTTTTTAATATTTAACCTTGTAGGAGTGGGAAGGCCCATTGACACCAGCTAAGGGGAATGGGTAGTTTCCCCTCCCCCTTGGAATGTGGAATGGCAAGTGGCAGGATTCGGTCTTTGGGTACGACGGAGTGAAGTCATGTCCGAGTGTTGCTAACTGTATAATAACTGTTTTTCTTTAAATGTTTTTTTTTTTTTTAATAAACCTTAATTTTTAAAATTTAAATGCCAGGTTTTTTTTTTAATTTGTTTCCGTGCCCATTGATTAGAATCAAACTTTACTGGCGCAGCCGTTAATGATCGAGTCTTAGTGGAAAACCCCACAGGAAGAACGTTCCAGAAATTTCGAGTTTTCTGGATTCCCGCGTGGAAATGAATCAGGTAAGAGTTTTGCTTGCAACTCCTGTAATGTAAGACGAGAGAAATTTATAAAATTATACTGTTTAATATCCATTTATTAAGAGAATTTTGATTTTATTTTTTTTTTTGTATACGTCAGTGTACGTTTTTTTGCTCTGCATATCCATGCAGTTGTAACTTGTTGAACGCCAGTTCAATTTTGAATTAATTATATACATCAGTATATATATTTTATTATTCTTGTTCCATATCAATGGAAAGTAAGTTTTTAGAACATCCGTTCTAAAAATTTCAAAATCATTAATTCTCTCAGTATATTATTTTATTGCATATCCATGCAGTTATTTATAAAATTTTGAACGCCAGTTCAAATTTCAGTTATTATATATCAGTATATTTTTTTGCAGTTATTATTTCTTGTTCCATATCAATGGAAAGTAAGTTTTAGAACATCAGTTCTATGAATTAAGGAAAACTTCAAAATCATTAATTCTCAGTATATTATTTTATTTGCATATCCATGCAGTTATAAAAATTTTTTGAACGCCAGTTCAATTGGGAATATTATATACATCAGTATATATATTTTTTTTATTATTGTTCCATATAAATGGAAAGTGTTTTTAGAACATCAGTTCTATAAATTAAGGAAAGATTGTATGTTTTTTTTTCTTTATGATATTTATTTATTTTGTAATGTACACGGTAATAAATTCACGTCAGTGAATAGCAATTGGGTTTGTTAAAAAATTAATGTTAAAGAATAATACTTATCTCATGTCAATGAAATTATTTTGTGCTTATGTTACGCATAGTATTTTTCGATTAATGTGAAAAAAAATATATTATCAGTTAAATTGGAGAAAAACTACCGAATATATTTTGTAGTGTTCTATTATTCCAGCCAGGAATAGATTAAGTGGTGCATGTCGGTTATATTTTAAGTGATTATATTGTGTATATCAGAAATAGGTTAGGAGATTATTGTGTGTCAATAATATTTTTAAGTGATTATTGTGTGTCAGTAATATTTTAAGTGATTATTGTGTGTCAGCAATATTTTAAGTGATTATTGTGTGTCAGTAATATTGTAGGTGATTATTAAATATCGGCAATATATTAAGTGATTCGTGTGTATCAGTAATATTTCAAGTGATTCTTGTGTATTAGTAATATTTTAAGTGATTATTGTGTATAGGTAATATTTTTAAGTGATTATTGTGTATCAGTAATATTTTTAAGTGATTATTGAATAATCAGTAATATATTAAGTTCTATTTATAGAGTATTAAGTACATTTTTTTTTTGGGATATTGTGAAACACATGACTATTATTTTGTTTTCTTCCCAGTTCATCGAGTATTGAGTTAGCGTAGCGGACGTTGTTTGTGGGGGTTTTAATGAAGGATATATGTGTGGTACTTAATTTTTGCAATTCCTTTTAGTGTTATTTTCGTCCTATTATTGGTTAGTTTGAGTATATTTTAAGAGAAAAAATTTTTCAAATGGCATTCTTGGGGAAGGCTAAAAAGCAAGATTTAGTTTTGTTGGCTGAGGAGTTAGGTCAAAAGGTATCAGATAAAATGACGAATATAGAGCTAAGGAATATCATAATCGGTAGCAAAGATTACGAAGAAGAGTTCGTTAGAGATCAGTTATCTGTTATTTTAGAGGAACGCTTTGAAAGGGAAAGTGAGGAAAAATCGCCAGGCAGCTCGCAATCGAGGAGGAAAAAAAAATCGCCAGGCAGCTCGCAATCGAGCAGCAACAACGCGAATTCGAGTTAGAGAAAATGCGCTTGGAAATCGAAAGATCGCGATTCGATTCTGAAAATTTAAGCCCGCTTAAAACAAGTGTTAGTGATTTAATTAAAATCATTCCGAATTTCGACATAAGGGATGGAGATATCGTTCTTTTCCTTACCCTGTTTGAGAGACAAGCGAAACGTATTGGAGTAGAAAACAGGTGGGTATCGGCTCTTTTGGCACGCATGCCGCCCGATATTACTCAGCTAATAGCCAGAGAGTCAGAAGATAAATTTGACAACTATGACTACATAAAAGGAGTGTTATTAAAAAGGTTCAAGATGAGCCCAGAGACCTTCAGGCAAAAATTCATGAAACATCAGCGCATACCTGCTAGATCTTGGCGTGATTTTGTGTTCGAAATTACGAGTTACTTCGAAGAATGGCTCGATGGAATGGAAGTAAGGGATTTCAAATCATTGAAAGATTTAATAATAACTGATCAGCTCAAAAAACGCGTGCCGGGGAGATAAGAGAGCATTTCGTGGATGAATGGGCCAGATTTTATGAACCATCTGTTTTGGCAGATAAATTGGACGGCTACGAAAGTGTTCGGTCGAGTGTCAAGAAAACGAGTCAACCTGAAATGTCCCTCAGCAATACGTCAGATTCACGATCTAATATTAAAAAAGAACATGCAATAATTAAAAATGATATTCAGAGTCAAAGGTATAAATTGCCCTTCAAACAAGAACCTAAACAGCCAACATTTAAACCTACTTGCTATTCGTGTGGAAGAGTTGGGCATACCTCGAGGGTGTGTCATGCTAAAAATCATAAGAAAACCTCCCCTACTCGCCAGATCAATGCTGTGGAGACCAATGAACGTTTTCAAGAACAATCATCTGCAATTTTAACGGCTAAGGTTGCGATTCCGGTATATTCCCCTGCCAAGGAGAACGAGAAAATAGACGAGTTACAGTTTGTCCACATTAAGTGTGGGAATGAAATTCTGAAGGCTGTCATCGACACAGGTGCCCAGATATCCGTGGTAAGAGCAGATGTCGTCGAGGGACAGAGCGTCGATAGTGGAGGGACAATCCAAATAATGTCGGCGTTTGGGGAACGTGAAGTAACCGAATTGAAGATTTTCAACCTGAAAATCGACGACTCCAGACACGGGGTAGTACCCATTATGTGTGCAGTTTCTAAAAGGCTAGTTAACGACATGTTAGTCTGTTCGTCTGCTTATGAAGCGCTGTTAGAGAACGTGCAGTTTATTCACAACCCCGCAAACTTCTACGTATCTTCAAGGGCAGTTGAAGGTATTACTGCAGATGATCCGAAATCAATTTCCAGCCAAGAAATGACCCGAGAAACTTACCCCTCTGAAATTTACATACAGGCTGTGAGCAAAGCAAATGAGGAAGAACAACTTCCGGAGGGAAGGGAAACGCGTAGTACATTCATAAAAATGCAAAGGGAAGATGACACATTAAAGAAACTCTGGAGTCTTGCAGAACAACAAAAGAACTCAGTAAAAATACATAACGGAATATTGGTACACTCTGAATATATTTGTGGAGAGAACATCGATCAGGTAGTACTACCACAATGTAAAAGAGAAGAAGTACTCAAATGGCGCATGACGTCCCTCTTGGTGGACATCTGGGGAGCAGAAAACTAGGCAAAGAATAAAGTACTCATTTTATTGGCCGACAATAAAACAAGATGTCAAACGGTTTTGTGAAAGTTGTAAGATCTGTCAGCTTCGGAAGCCTATCACTTACAGAGATCGGGTTCCAATACAACCATTGGTCAGACCCGAAATACCCTTTGAAGTATGGAGTGTGGACTGTATTGGGCCGTTGGAACCTCCTTCGAGAAGGAACCATCATTTTATTATTTGCGCAGTTGATTTATGCACGAGATGGGCAGAGGCCATACCTGTCAAGGAAATAAGCGCCAAGACTACGTGCAACGTCCTTCTGAAAATTTACACACAAACAGGTTTTCCGAAAATGATCTGTTCTGACCAAGGAACTAATTTCACCTCAAAACTTTCTGAAAAGTTTCTGAGTGTTATGGGGGTTTCACCACGTTTTTCTACTCCAGGGCATCCTGAAAGTATGGGTGCCGTGGAAAGGTGGAACCGCACGTTGAAGGACATGTTAAGTAAGAATGTTCAAGAACATGGGTCCGATTGGGATCTCCATCTTCCCTTTTTGTTATTCGCATATAGGGAAATACCCCACAGTACAACAGGCATGTCGCCATTCCAATTAGTATACGGACGTTTGCCTTCGGGACCCATATCTCTTCTCAAGGAAGTGTGGGTAGGAGAAAGAAACATCCCAACTACTCTCTCCCGTTCAGTGGAAAAGTATCTGGAAGACTTAATAGAAAAGCTAAGAAAGGCTCATGAAATAGCAGCTGAGACGGCGGAAGCGACTCAAAATAATTACGCATCATACTATAACTTACGATCCAGGGAAAAGCAATTCAAGGTAGGAGATAAAGTTCTGGTACTACTTCCGTCTTCTACTCATAAATTGATGAAAACATGGATAGGTCCAGCTACGATAATTGAAATAACTAGACCGTATTCCGCGAAAGTTGAATTAGATGATGGGGGCATAAGAGAGTTACACTTCAATAAATTACGTCCTTACATAGCAAGAGTGGGACAAGTTGGCTTGATCTTCGATCAAGACTCAGATTTCGGGGACCTTCATTATGCTCCAACAGATATGGCTGTATCATCTATGGGGGATGTTACAGATCACATAAGCAGTGATTGCCAAGAATTAGATGATGTTCAGCGACTGGAATTATTGAATACTCTTGGAAAATTCTCCAGTTTGTTTAGTTCACTTCCTGGCTTAGCAAAAGTAAAGGGACATAATTTAAAACTGAAACCGGATTTCACCCCAAAAAAGATGCACCCTTACCGCATACCTATTGCTTTGCAGCAAGAAGTCGATCGTCAGATCAATGAGTTACTGCACCTCAAACTCATCGAACCGAGTGAAAGTGAATGGGCGCATCCAATTGTTTGTGTATCCAAAAAGAACGGAAGTATCAGACTATGTGTTGACTACAGACATTTGAATAGTTTCACTATTGCAGACGCATACCCTATGCAAAATGCAAAGGATCTTCTGTTTGAAGTGGGCCAAGCTAATTATATAACCGTTCTAGACCTAACAAAGGGCTACTGGCAGATTCAATGGCAGAGGAGGCAAAGCCTTACACAGCCTTTGTGACTCATCATGGTCATTACCAATTTTGTGTTATGCCCTTCGGGATGAAGAACGCCGGGAGTACCTTTCAAAAAGTTATGGATCAGGTGCTAGTGAAACACCGGGCATATTGTCGATCATATATCGACGATGTAGCAGTTTTCTCCAAAACATGGGAACAGCACATGAAACATCTGTGTGTAGTATTTCAAACGATTCAAAAGGTCGGGTTCACGATTAACCTTAAAAAGTGCAATTTCGCAAGAAGACGTGTGAAGTTTTTAGGGCACGTTGTTGGTTCAGGGCAACATTCCCCAGATCCCGGAAAGGTTGAATCAATCAAAAATATATCTGTACCAACAACGAAGAAAGAAATACGAAGTTTCCTGGGTTTAACTAGCTACTATCGGGAATATATCCCAAACTTTGCTTCTTTAGTCTTGCCATTAACAGAACTGACAAAGAACCGAGTTCCGAATATAATCCCTTGGAATGAAGTTGCCGAATACTTTTACAAAATTAAAAAGGCACAACTGGTAAAAGCACCATCTTTGTACAGCTTTTACAAAATTAAAGGCACAACTGGTAAAAGCACCATCTTTGTACACACCTGATCTATCAAAACCTTACCAACTATACACGGATGCTTCACTCAGCGACTGCAATCGGCGCTTGTTTGTCTCAAAACGATGAAAAGGGTAAAGAGAACCCAATTGCATTTTTTAGTAAGAAACTGACCGAAACTCAAACTCGGTGGGCAACCATAGAGCGTGAGGCTTATGCCGTTATAGAGGCATTGAAGCGCTTCGATAGCTGGATTTTCGGGGCCGAAATTGAGGTGATATCAGATCACAACCCTCTGACGTACCTAACCTTAACAACTCCTCAAAGTGCCAAACTAACTCGATGGGCATTAGCCCTCCAAAGATATAATATTGCTATTTCATACAGGAAGGGCGTTAAACATGGAAATGCTGATGCATTATCCCGGTTGCCTATTCCCGTTAGTTAAATAAGATTCGAGCCAGATGATCGCTTGACATTTTTTTTTTTTGTGTGTAGTAATTTCTGGAACTGCTAAAGATGAAAATTTTGGCTTTTATGATATATTTTTGGTAACTTCTTTTTATATTTTAATATTTTTTTTGAGTATTATTGTGTTAAAACTTGTACGGATATTAATTTTCTAGCATATTAATGTGATTTGTAAATCTATTTTTTGGGAGTTGTATTAGCAAAAGCTCTTTTTACATGATACCTGAAAAAATTTCTCTCGTTATCTTGTTTCTTGCCATGTATGTGTGCATGTGTTTTTTTTTTTTTATAGTTTCTTTTCAGCTTCATCGTCCTGGAATGACGGATGAGCTTTTAAGGGGGAGGTGTAGGAGTGGGAAGGCCCATTGACACCAGCTAAGGGGAATGGGTAGTTTCCCTCCCCCTTGGAATGTGGAATGGCAAGTGGCAGGCATTCGGTCTTTGGGTACGACGGAGTGAAGTCATGTCCGAGTGTTGCTAACTGTATAATAACTGTTTTTCTTTAAATGTTTTTTTAATAAACCTTAATTTTTAAAATTTAAATGCCAGGTTTTTTTTTAATTTGTTTCCGTGCCCATTGATTAGAATCAAACTTTACTAACCTCTTCATCATGAAATGAGTATTATTACGGTATAAGATTTATCTTACTAGCGTGGTAAAATATATTTCTAGTTATTTGATAATATTTTTCGTGGATTTTAAAATTGGAAAATTAAAAAATGTTATAATAATTTTAGATTTTATGAAATATGTTCATTTATTGTAAAATTCAATTTTACGAAGTTATTGTTTGTTTGTGTAATTTGTTAGATATAAAATACGTGCTTTGTTATTTTTTTTTTGCCAAATAATTATTTATGAACTTATATAATTTAATTTCACTATTAGAAAAAATATTGTAACATAATTAAAATCTCTAAATTTCTATTTTTTATACTTGTTTAGATCCTTAATCCCACGAGAAAAAAAACTTGAAGATGTCAACAGATAGAACAATTTTTATTCGAAAATTTAATGACAAAAGAAGGTTCTGAATTACTCGAAAAAGATTTGGCGAAAAATTTGACGACATACCTATGATATTAAGCGGAGACTTTAATATTAATTCGCAGATGACAAAAATTTATCATTAATTGAATTTTTTGAATGAAAAATTAGGTTTGACTATGTCTAATGATCGAAAAGTCAGTACAACAAAGTATAAAACGACTATCGATGCTGTTTTTATACGATATTTAGATAAATTTCAATGAAACATTTTTATTTCTTATTTCAGTTACCATAAACCTATTGTATCTTTTTTAGAATACAATGAAATGATTGAACGAACAGATAATCTAAGTATTGTCGAAATTAATGATGACAATGATGTAAATAATGAAAATAATGTTCAAACTTGAATTCATTGAAAATCGTGTAAATATAAATACTATGTATAATTAAGATAATTGTATATTAATTATTTTTTCAACCACTTTGTATTTATATTTTGTTCATGATTTGTTTAACCCATCATATGTAACTAATAAATAAAACATAAAAATTTCATATAATTTTTGCATATAGTTTTAATTACTCTCAACTTAATAGTTCCGTTTTCACTTCTATCGGCAGTCCCACGACTGTTTTTGTTATTTTCATGGACAAAATATGCGTAGTGGTTTTGAATAGACAACATTTACTAAAAAGATTGTATTTTAGTGTTGATTAAACAAAATTATATGTCAACAAAAGCCCCTATTTCATCTGAAAGCGGATTTTCTTTGGCCAAAGCATTTATTAATGTGGATGGACTCTGTTAGGAAGAGACGGGTAAAAGAAAAGGAGGGAAGAGATCTAGTGGATCTCAATAATTTGCTATAAAACGCAATAAATATAAAAAGATATATTTTGAGTATTATTTAATTTTAGCGCAATATATATGAATGAGGTCGGAAATATGCACTTCTTGTTTTTCTACTTTTTAAAATGAAATTACGTGTATTCATTTTATATGGTTTATTCGGTTTTTTTATTATTATTTATCAGTTTTTGCATTCGAAAAATGTGTGTATTTTTATGCAAAATTTCATAGCTGTAGCTTACATGTTCAAAAAAAATATTTAAATTTTTGCATATGCAAAAACAATCGAATACATATATAGTTTTCCTTAAAATGATTTTCTTCAATATTCTATGCTATTGCTTTATAATATGTGGAAGGCTGGATAAAAGACAAAATCGTGCGTAGTTTATCCATCACTGGACAGCAATATGTGTCCGAATCGTAAACTCCCTGTGTTGTTACATGTAACACTTTCTATCAGAGAGGTAGACGAAGAAAATTCTCACTTTCTGTGCAGCGAAATAAAATAGTTCCGCACTGCGCCTCGTGACACGCACGCCGGGCGCCTCTCTCGGTTGGCAACCCGCGCGAGAGGTTCTGGTAGGTGGCAAAAACCTGCCGCCTCGAGGGAATTAAAAAGGAAGAGCGTCTTCGTGATGCATAAATCATAGACGAGAGGGAGGGGATCGTAAGTAGGTTGTCTTTCGTTACGTACTTTTTCCGACTGTTTTCGGAGGGATTATTGAATGGTGCACAGACTCTCCCCCCTTGTGTTCGAACCTTTCTTTCGTTCTCCAGAGTTAACGGATATTTTGAAAAATTCTATCGGCATATGTCAACCAGGAGATGTCCTCCACTGCCATCTTCATTCATCGCCAGACAGAGAGTCCTCACCATCATGGGAGAAATGAAGGACAGTAGTTTTGCAGACGTTCATTCAAAGCATTCTGTAAAAGCTTGCAATGTAAAGCAAAAGGACGGCATGGATTCCATTAAATAGGAAGAGAAATGTTATCAGTGTGACACGGAGAAGGAAAAGACATAAACTGAGAAATCTGGACATAGCTGAAACAATTGTATAGAAGCAACATTCATCCCTTGGGAATTACAGACGGTCCTTAGTGTAGATCCGTAATCCCGTATAATGACAACTTTTATTAAAAAAAATTACGATAGATTTTAATTTAAACAGGTGGATGAAAACTACGCGCGCGCGCGTGTTAAGAATCTTTTTATATCCATTCATAAATTCAGCCTCATATGAAAAAATAAATATCTAATAGACTCAGACTTATATTAGCAGTATTCATCTTTAGGTAACAGAATTAGTGTTGAAGAAAACGCATGGTTTTTTGTAGTATTGGAAAAGAACGAGATCGCACATACGCGGGAAAAAAAATGAAAGTTTTTAAAAACAAATTTATGTGCGTGTGTGTGTGTGTTTCAGAAAATTTAGTGGTGATTTCAAGTAAGAAGAAAGTTCTTGGCAGGTCCCTCTCTCCTAAGATTCCCTTTTTGGTTTTATTAAAGTTCGTTAGCTGTCTCTTACGAGACATCAGCATGCACAAGAGACGTTTTGTGCACGCCGCGCTAACAGGCCGGTGGACTGATTTTTGATTAGCATCATCTCCTAAAAATATGAGCTTTAAAAATGTGGCTGACTTATAATGTAATACGTGCGTGTTTGCTTTATAAATTTAAAATTTGGGACTAAGCTAGAGAGAGAGGTTAAAATTTGAGGGAAAGACGGTTACATTCATAGTGCTGCATTTCTTCACCACAGACAGAAAGTTTTAAGCTTTCCGCCAGAGGCCACGCCTGTTCAGGCAGACAACCCAATAAAAATTTCGATGCATTGGAGAGACAACGATTGAAACCTATCCCAGTTTAGCTTGCTGAAGTGTTCAAATTAGGTCGAAATTACATAAAACAGGAAAGAGGTGGAAATGAAGTATGTGGCAGACACACGCCCCCTGTTGTAGAAAAGAGATATTAGGATGAGATATTTTATCAATTCTAAGGGTGACTGACGGTTTAATAGCGATGAAGAACTGAAAAAAGCGCTATCCATATGTTTTCGTTTATAAAAAAGAGACTTTTAAAAATGGAGTTAGCAAATGAGCTTTCCTAAGGTATGGAATGCATAGGTAGATGCTTTGATGGACAAAAGTATTTCTTCTTCAGCAACGATAGAATATTCCTGATGTTAAATTAAAAGTAATACATTTCATTTATTGAATTATGCTGAGCCACACGTGAAACAGCAATAAGCGCACCCTCCATTAACTAAGCCAAAGCAAAAATAGTTACATTCGATAGTCTCGCGTGATGGGTGCTTAACTGAAACAGAATCAAATTCCTTATTAAGATTAATAAAGATGGTTGTCAATCATCCAATAGGACGGGTCACGCGAGATTTTTCTTCACTTCATGCTAATCGGCGCTGCCTTATTTCGCATTCTGGACGTGACACCCCTACCAAACAGGGGTAAAGGGATTCAGAAGGAGGAATGAGCATTACATTAGAAAGAACATGTTATTTTCGTGTCTCTCCAATTTTACTAAAAAGAAAGAAAAAATATGCCAGGAATCAAGCGGCGTTTTAATGCGAAAGGGCCTATTTATCCAACTAATGGTGGCTTCATCGCCAAAGCTGGCGCCACCTGACTGGAATAATCGTGTGCGGTGATCATTAAAGCAACCCCTCCTCTGATTGGATAAAATTGGAAAGTGTGTTTCCAGCCAGCTACTGAGAGGAGAGCACTTTTTAAAAGATCTTCAGTCGAAAAACTGGACTCGGAGGTCAGATTGCATACTTTTGGACTGGAAGCTCAATGGTCAAGCACAAAGGAAACATCTCGACGAGTTGGGTGGGAAGGAGAGTTAAGTAAAAGTAAAAATGGGTCGTTAACTAAAAAGCTTGCAGATACGATCATAAAAAGTTTTACCTTGGGTATCTATATTCGAACCAAAAAAAAAAAAAGCAACTGCTGCCATCACGATAATTTTGGGAAGAAGAAAATTCGCATCAATGATATCAAACTTACGCAGGCAATAAAAGAATTTAAGTTTTAAACGAGCTTTATCTAATCTTTTACTAGTAGCCTAGTGGTCAAGGTAACGGACTCGTGGCCGGTATGTCATGAGTTCGAGCCTAGTACCGCAGAAGACACACCGTATAGGGGAGCGATGCACGTTAAATCTGTCAAGAGCTCAAAAATCCTCCCGATGGTGTTGGGTAGTAGTTAGGAGAGGGGGCTGCCAGCTCAGGTGTTGTCCTCGTCACTTGGCCATGGTTCAAAACTTACGATGTCCGTCTTCAAAAGCACTCGAGTAACTGTAGAGTGCGATGTTAATATTCACTCACTCAAGCTGTTACCAAGCTGCAGTGGGAATAGAGAAGGACGAAACACAGACTAAAATTAGAGGTTTTGAATTCGTGTCGCCTTCAGAGCAAAACGCAGAGAATACTCGTAGCACGGTATGATTAAACATAGCACCCTCATTCTAACTTCCATACCAAGGTCTAGTTCCTTTAGGGGTCTTCATTTTGGGAGAAGGTTTAAAGAGTGCTTTCAAATACCAAACAACTGCTTCGATAAACATTAGGTTATTCGAAAACTTTTCGAAAAAAAAACGAATAAATTTGATTCTTCTCAAATTTACATAACAAACACTCGGAAGAAAATTTGAGATTTTTAAAGTGAACTGGTGAGGAAGAAAGTGAACAAAATTTTCTTCTCTTCCCTTCTCTCTTGAAAATGTTTTAGAATCCAATTTTTTTATGCTGTATTTTGCAAGGTTTGGTAAAACATTAACATTTTACTAAATAACAATCATAACCTTCTATTTGATAAAAAGTACAATAAAAAGCTAACTGGATTTGATGCTTATTGAAGGAAGAAGGGGGTCTCAAATATTTATTTTAACTGCAATTTTATGTTTATCCTATTAAAAACTTTCAATAAAATTTTTAAACAAACAATATTATTTAAAAATTGCAAAAAATTCTCACTGTACTTACTGTTATTTCCTCATGTAATCATTCTCTTCCTCCCAAAATACGAAAAAGTATCACATTTAACATTTCAATCTATGAAATATCTATGCATTTATGAATATATAACCGATTTTGAATTGTAACTTGAAATAGAATAAAAAGTCAACAGTTGCAGCTAATATTTATTTTCATCAGTAAATATGTCTCCAATTATTAAGCAAACCGCCCATCCGGTAGAGTGGTAAGTGACACTGATTGCGGTGCCGTAGGGTCTGGGTTCGAATTTCGGGTAAGGCATGGATGTTTGTGTTGTAATCCTTCTCTTCTTTGTGATGTGTGCTTCACGCTTACTTCTATGTCAGCCCCCGAGTGATACTTTGTGGTGCACGAGAATTTACAAATGTTCTCAATGAAAAAAAAATTATTCAGCAAAAAACTTACAGGGTAGGAAGGGGTGCTCTTTCGCAATTCAATATTCCTTAAGACATGAAACTGAATTCTCACTTATTATTCAGAGCAACCACTTTGAGAACACTGCTTGACCAAAGGACAAAGTTTCAATGAAAAATAAATAGAATAGTTCCTAAAATTTCAGTTAAGCCCTACACACGAATAAAATTGCGCGTATTATTGGATTTGAGTGGTTTTTTTTCTCTCTCGCATCTATTCCTGTGCAGTTCGTTGGGACACACAAACTAAATAAAAACGTCTAATTAAAAATGCAGTTTTTTTTAATCACATTCCTCTTTTTATAGATAGTTTTAAAACAAAATAGTTCTTGATATCTTCCACAGATCATTCTACCTAAATTTGAAAAAAAAAACTATTAGTTTTTATTCCAAAAAAAAAAATAAATAAAATCGTTAGGTCCGTTTAACTGAAATCACCGGAACACAAACGATCGCCGCTTTTAGTTCTCGAAATCGAAATCAACTCTTGGATGTCGAACACGTATTCCCGTCGCGTCGTTAATCAACTCGGATATATGCCCCCCTCCTCCTATCTTACTTTACCTAATGAAAGCGGCGGCTCGATGACGATTAAAAGTGTCCAGCGGCAATCGATATTCGTGAGAGAGAAGGATAAAAAACGGAACAATAAAAAGGATCCTTAAATGGCATCGATTTAATAACAAGGCACAGCAAGGGAGAGTGTTAACTGGGGAATATTAAACGCTCGCTCTGTTCTTAATTAAAAACGAGTCTCCGCTTAAACACTTTGTGCGACGACAATAAACCAAGATTTAATTGAATTCTCCCAAGAATGGCTGGAACACATTTTTTTTTATTCCTTCTCAATTAATCAATTTCACTGGAATTTACCTATTTTGAGGCATTCGGAAGCAATTTATTGGCTGTGGTTTTCCAACAAAAAGACACAGCAGCGAATATCCCTTCACACCGAAAAACGAACAAAATTTGTACAGTATAAAGAAACTTAATATTCACTGAAAGAAGAAAGAAAAACTGTTTACTTTTGCTCATAATTTTTTTCTATCTCTATAATAGCGATAATTAAAGCCTTTAAAGCTACACAGAGTATCGCACCCAGTTGAAAAATTACAGATCTGTGATGTGTGTGTGTGTGTGTCCAAATAGTTTTACAGATATTTGAAGTTTTTTAAGTATTGCTAGTTTCAAAACCTATGTTCTTAACAATTTAAAAGCGATTTCCTCAGACCTTTGATGGTTATAGAATGTTTTGTATTCCCTAAAAAAAAATTTTTCATTCAGAAATTATTTAAAAAATTTGTAAATACTTTCATATTAATATACCTTCCGGTCTGTCATTTTTAAATAACTAAAACTCTCAGTTAATAAATTCAGAAAGTTCCTATTCTTTTTAGAGCAAAGGAATAGATAAGAAATTATATTCAAATTAATTCGAGAGTCATATTTTCAATTTCGTATGTGGCTACGGTAACCGAATGGTCATGGTCACGAATTCGAAGACAGCTTTGCCGAGTTGCTGGTTCAAGTCCTAGTTCAACCAAAAACAAAACCTACAGATGGGCTGCTGCAGGGTGAACCTGTCGAGGCTCAAAGTCCTCCCGTTAGTGTGCTTTGAGAGTTTGGAACAGGGCCACCAGCTCGTCACTCGACTCAAAAACATAAGGTTTGTCACCAATAGCACTCGTGTTGATTTAACACTAAAAAGTCATTCGGTGTCGATTGGACACCGGAGCCTGTTCAGTTTGTTCTCTTTTCAGGATTTTTTCAGAAAATTTGTAAATGTTTCGTGACTTAATCATTTTCCATAGTGATTACACAGAAAAGATTTTGTGGTTCTAGGTAAATTAGGAAAGATTTTACAACAAACGTTAGAACATCCATTGGTGTCGTTTCGACACCAAAACAATTTATCATTATAAAAAGCTGTCGTTCAGCAAAAGATAACTCACCAGTGATGCACACAAGAGGGTGTCCTAAGGGTCTGGGCCCACCCCCTAAAGCTCCTGGATTTTTTTCCCGATTGAATATAATTCTAAGTATATAGTACGTAAAGTTTAGTTAAATATTTGTTATTGATGATTAATTTTATTAATTATTCTAATTACTTATCCAATAGTTAGTTTCTTACTAATTTTGGTCACGAAAATCAACAAAATCAAAAGGAGCATGATACAAGAATGGTGGACTTTCAACCCTGGACCCCTCCCCCCCTTTGAGAAATTCCTGTGTCCGCTACTGTAGATCACTGAGTAGATATGATTAGTAACACAAAATTCCGTAAGTAATATCGAACATTTATTTGACCTTGAATGTAATGTGTTATTCGGTTCACACAGGAAATGAGTCAATTATTCTAAAATCATTGTGTCTAAGTGTTCCGTTTCATAGCATTCGCGTATCTGCTCATGTAGAAAAAAAATTCCATTCGATTTTCAAACCTTTTTTTGCAGAGCAGACACTCTGAAACGATGACTCAAAGAAAAAGTCTAAGTCCTGATAAAATTGTTAATTAGTTGCTTTCTGAGAAGGAATCGGATGTTGGTGAGCTGTCTGGTTATAATTTAAATTCCGATGAAGACATTATAAAAAGAAAATTGAGTAAAAATGACTGCAAAGAATCTGAAGGAAGTGCAGACGAAATTGATAATCTTCCAGTAAATCCTGATATATATGTCGCTAGAAATGTCACACGGATACTACATAACAGTAATGTTCCTGGCAGATTTGCGTCCCGAAATGTTTTGTGACAAAGCAGTGGTCCAACAAGCTTCGAAAAACATAATGCCGAAGCTAGTTTTTATGATATAAAGGGTTATAATATATGACAATTACATGAAATAATATTAAAAAGTCAAAACTAAATCCTATTGAACAGTCGTCCTGCAATTATTTAGTTATTACAATTATTTTATATAACGCGGTCGTTTAAGGGTAATGGAGAGAGAGAAATGCCGAACTTTCAAGTGTTAAAGTGTGACATAAATTAAAATGAAGTTAAATAAATACCACAAATTATTTTTGTCCCCAATATAAACACATTTTGAAGTATCTAAAAAATATTTTTAAAAATTGGGCGCTTTGTTAATTTCACTTTTTTAAAATTTAAAGTAAAGGCTTTCTAAATTGTGTGTTTTCTCCCAAAATCAATTTTATACTATCCTCCAGAGACGTAAATAAATCTTGAACCATTTTTATTATTTTATCTTTAAAATATTTCCCTGATTTTCCTTTTGAAGAAAGGTTTCTGCATATCCTCAAAAATAATTTTAAAAATATACGAACGACAAAATTATTATATTTAATTAAAAAAATATTATCATGAATTATTTTGTCACATATCTCCCTCCCCCCCTCCTACAAATAAAACAGCGATTCTGGAAAGAAATAAAATCTTTCGGCCTTTATACCCCAAGAATAAAGCATACAGGGGAAGATGAGTTAATACAATCATTTAGCAAAGATAATCTCAATTTCAAAATCAAAAATTCCATCCATCGATATTCTCCATCCAAAATACAACTGAATTAATAACGTTGTGAAGTTTTCCTTTCACTACACGGAACTCACACACACACACGAACATCCCTATCCCTTTGCTCCTCATTCGTACGTCTTTCTGTCCATCTATTGGTGGTCGTGAAGAGAACGAAGTGTTTGTCCAACGTTCGAGTTCACTTGCGGTAAAATTTATTGAAACGAAGTGAAATGAAAATATTTTGGATGGAATAAATGCCCGAATTTTTTAGGCGTTTTGCGTATTAAAAATGATAATGTATAAAAATCGACAACACACGTCAGGTAAGTCCAACCTTTCGAATGTATCCAACAATGAATGATTTTTGTGGACAATTAAGAACACGGCCTGTGAAATTCCTATCGTTTTGATCTGCAAATTGAATGAATCTTTAGATCTGAATTATTTTTAAACAAAGTAAGTTACCCCCGCTCTATTCAAAAGAGAATAAATGAAAAAATAACCACATTTTTTTTACTTTTTTTTTCGTCTTTATTCTCCTCAGAATACATATTGCAAAAGTGTATTCATAATATCTCTTGTCAAAAAAATCGCATTTGAATGCCTAGCCCGAATAAACAAAATTGCGTCTCCATTCTCTCGCACTTTAGATAAATTTCCCATTAAGTGCAAAAAGTGTATTATTGCAGTTAAATGTACAATTTACAGGTTATTTCAATATTATTTAATGAGAAGGAAAAAATTATTTCTATACTATATAGATATTTTTTGAGAATAACAATTTAATATTTATTGTTTTCAATACAGCCAACAGCTTTTAACTTACAATTTTATTTAACTGTCACCATGCGTTCCAAAAGGTAAGCGAATCGACGGATGATTGAGGGGAAGGCCCCGATTGTTCTTGGATTCATCCCTTATTAGCCTTAATCGACCATAAAGGACACTCGTAAACAGAAGATGTTGATCCGCAAATAAAGTCACTATGTAAAAAGACAGGCACGAGATTAAATTTCACCAAAAACAGTTGAGGAATCGATTTGTATTATTCGTCTTTCAGTGTTTGACCTCTCATAAAGAGGAGTGGGTGACCTCAAAATCAAGGTCAAAATAATTAAAGAAAAAATAGTGTTTGTTATGAATTTAGTTGAAAATTCCTTTCAATCCCTTCGTTAATTTACTATTAAGAAAGGACTTCCCCTAAAAGAGAACAGCTAACGCTTTGAGTAACAAAATAATACATTCGCTTTTTTTTTCAATGGACAATGAATATCAATCTGATATCATTTGCATGTCACATGGCACAGAAGACTTAGTGGACCATCCTAATTTTATTCCAAATTTCTCGTTTTAAAATCTTAATGAATGCTCCAACTTTTTTATTGTCCAAAGTGCTTTTTTGCGTGCATTAGTTCAAATTTTTAAAACAGGGAAAATACATTTATTGAAAAATAACTTTTAGAAGATTCATATTAAAAATAAATTCAGATTGAAAAAACTCTTTGGGAAGTTTGGATCCAAGTTCTGAATTTGACATCCGATAAGTTTTAAAGAAATTTTACAAGTGTTGTCAGCCTCAAAACTTAATAGTCTTCTCTTTGACATGGTGAGGAAGTTTAAGAGAGGTGGCAGTTCAGGTGTTATCCTAATCACTTGACCACGGCTCAGAGAGAGAGAACGGAGAATTCCAGTAACCCTAATACAACGATAATAATCAAGCATAGAAGGAACAAACCTTAAATGTGTTTTCCTCAGACTTTTAGTTTTGTCGATTTTCTTTTTCTTCCCTACCCCCCAAATATTTTCCCTCCCGTTCGGATAGTGTGCAAATTTTTTGTACATAGTTAGAAAAATATGTATTCAAGCAAATTAGCACAGATACAAGGAATTGAGAGTCCCAGTTTTTTTTTGTCCCATGAGAATTTAAAACCTACAAACTTTGGCACGTTTTGTTTGGGTTCAATTGCTCAAAAATTATTAAAATTTAACGAAATATCAGATTTTTAATTCCATACCAACTTTTGTTCCCTTTAACTGGAGGAAAATAAATCGGTTGGATCAACTAGGAAACATCAAGAAATTAGCTGTTTTATAAGTGTTTAAAAATTTAACTTTTTTAATTCACTCGTTAAACTCATTTTTTGGAATCAGTTAAAAAAATAATTAAAATATGAGTTTTTCCAATTATTATAGTTTTATTATTATTCGAATATTCATCATCTGAGGAGAGATTGAATTAAAATAAATACAAGCTCCGAAATTTGGTAGCGAGAGCCGCCACTAGATGCTGCCATCATGAAATGACTATCACGTTTGAGGACTTTCCATGCCTGCAAAGGCTTGTTGCCAAAATGCAGCCCATTAGGGAAAAATACGAGTTTTCATGTTTATTGTTCTCTATAATCTTTTTTCAAAAAAGGGTACTGTGTAGTTTTGAGATAATAAAATAACGCTGACTAAAAGCTAAATAAAATATTCTACTCTCGTGATAAATAACATATTTTGAGAGTAATCATTCATTATACATAAACATTGATAGTGAAATTGAAAAGCGAGGCAAATTAATTTATTCCAAGTTTATCTCTAGCGAATTAATACATTTTAAACTTGTAATGTTTATTTTGAGAAAAAAATTACTCCAATTTTAATATTTTGAGTTATAAAATGCTTTCACAGGGATGCTCTTTCTTCTATGCGCATCCTTCAGTGGCGTGCCAGATGCAAGGGATGCATCACTCCTTTCCTCCATTTCATCCCAAATCGGAAAGTACCGTAAAAATATCAAAATGTTAACAGTGAATTTTAAGATAGCATTTCATTCTTATTTTAAAAGAAAAATTTGAAAGAAATCGCAAAAGGAGAAAAATGTGTATTTTCCCACGTATCTGTAGAAATCTAATTTCCTTTCCTTTGCCTCCTTTTAATACTGAAATCGCTGCTGCAAACTATTTAAAGGCGAATTACTTTACCCAAAGGAGAGACAGAAGTTCGTTCTATCCCATGATCACCCAACGAATTAAAAGTGAAGGGAAAGACACACGCATTTAAAAAAATCATGAAATGAACGGGAAATGAATTAGCAAACCGAAAAGGAAAGAAAAAAACTCTTCAATTCTTTCCAGAACTTCTTTAAAAACACTAGGGAGGGGGGTTCTATCGATGAGTTATTCGGAAGTCAGCACGCAATGGCCCAAATAAAATATGTATGGCTAATGAAAGGATGCTGCATAAGAGGGAATCGTTTTGCAAAACGAGTCCTTCCCAAACGTTTCGGTGACTCGCATTGAGCGGGAAAACGACGGAAACCAATCTGCTTTGTTACTGATTCCTCCAATGACGAATTACTTTTACTGAGGGCACACAAAACGGACATTTTCCTCTCTTTCCCCAGGATTTCGTTTTCCCAATGATTTGAAAAAGAGATAATTCATTGTGCTCATACTAAGTCTTTTAAACTTTCAACGCTGATTTTGGTTTTCAACGCTTTTCCTCCTCTTTTTCAAATATTCACTTTTTTGTAAACCCGAAACTTCTTCAGAAAATACAAATAGTGGTTGCAACGGACAAAAATTTACAGTAGAATATTTTATAAAATAAATCGGACTGAAAACAATAATGAATATATTAAAAGGGAAGGAAAAGACATAACGAATATATTTACCCTTTATTTACCATTGAAACATCTTTTTTTTTCAACTTCTTAAAAGCAGAAAAAGTGTGTTCCACTTTTGAAAAATATAAAAATTACTTATTATTATTATTAATCTGTAAATTTGAAGCTTAATAAGAAATAAAATAAATGACTCATAAACAGAAAAGAAAATAGGCTACACACATTAATACTTTGTATTTGCTTCAAGATGTGCATCTTTTTTCTTCGTAGAGTTTCTTACGCACCCTTCCCATTTCTTACACTTTATTCCTATTTTTGTTCCCTCGCGATTTTATGACAAGATTATAATAAATTAAAAAGAGATCTTAGATCAAATTAACTTTATAATCATTGATAATAAAAGTAACCGTTTAATAAGTGGTTTGAAACATGAATAAAAAAAATTTGCAAATAACATGAAATTTACAACATGCATTAGCGTAAGTGAGATATGCAAATGATTAGAATTTCAGCGTAGACACACATCACGCGCGCCTGTGGCGCCACCTCAAAGCGCTATTTAAGACTTGGCGATTTTGACGATTTCAAGTTTGTCAATTGTGTTTTTCTTGTGGTTTTTACAAAAAATGACCAGTTGTGTCTCGTAGAAAATAGCGATCAGCTTTTGATCAAGTATCCGAGTTCGACAGAGGAAGGATACTGGCCTAACGAGATATTGTGGGTTATCTTTCAGAAAAATCAGTAGTAGTGTTGGACGAAACCAAACAACTGTAACGCTGATATGTGACCGTTGGATGCAGGAGGGTACGACGGACCGACGTGGTCGATCGCATCCACTTCAGTGCACCACTTCACGTGAGGACAGGCAAATTGTGCACATGGCAGTGACGGATCGCTCAGTCACATCACGAACCGTAGCACAGCACATTGAATCTGTAACGTATCATTTAGTGTCTGCGCGTTCCATTCGAAGCCGTTTACAGCAGAGTGGTCTGTCCGCAAGACGTCCACTGCTTGATCTACACTTGACGCAGAACTACAGACGCCTCCGCCGCCAATGGTGCGATGAAAGAAGGATGTGGGCGGTAGAATGGAATGAAGTTGTCTTTACTGACGAGTCACGCATCTGTCTGCAACACCGCGATTGTCGGATTCGAGTCTGGAGACACCGTTGAGCGAGGATGCTGAACAGCTGCGTTATGCACCGCCACACTGGTCCTGTACCGTGTATTATGGTATGGGACGGTATTGGATATCACTCTTGCACTCAACTAGTACGCATTGATGGTACTTTAAACAGCCAGCGCTACATCTCCGAGGTGTTGGAGCCAGTTGTCCTTCCTTACCTTCAGGGCTTGGCTACAGCCATATTTCAACAAGATAATTCGCGACCACACGTGGCACGCATTGTCCAAAGTTTCTTCGTCAATCACCAGACTGAATTGCTTCCCTGGCAGGCTCGCTCTCCGGATCTTTCGCCGATAGAAAACATGTGGTCCATGGTTGCTCAACGATTGATCCAGATTACACCCCGAGCTGCCACACCAGATCAACTTTGGCAACGTGTGGAAGCTGCTTGGTCTGCTGTACCCCAAGAACATATCTAAAGTATCTTTGAATCAATACCGAGGCGTCTGGCAGTGGTGATCTCCAACAATGGCAGCTACTCTGGCTAGTGATTCTAGCACGAACTACATTTCACAGAAGTCTATAAATTTAATCATTTGATACTTAGTCAACATGTTATCTATAAAATAAATTTTGTTGTGCTATCTCTTGTCTTTCTTGGTGTTGCATTTACGGTATCCAGAAGTGTAATTTATTGGTATTAATTGATTCCAACTGCTCTTACGCAATGAGCAATTGTTAACTAATTTTATATATAACATTTAAACTCTTCTTAAAAAGAAAAATATACTAAATTCCCTTCGTATAAAAATTTCCTATCAAATACTGTTTCCTCTAGTTATTAATAGGAATCACACAGGGACGTAGCTACTACCGTATCAATGATACGGGACCCCCAGGCAATAGGGGCCCCAACATGTGTAACTACAGGGTATAACAGGGCTCGTATACTTGAAAAGGAGCCCCCCCCAGGAATTTTGTTATAGGGCTCACTCGGGACTACTTGCGCCAGTAATAGGGATCCTAGGAAGCCAATGCTTTTAAGAGGAAGACTGAACAAAATCAACAAAGTGGCGGAAGGAATATTCCAGAATGTCAAAATTTAACGACTATGATCCTGTACTGAGTAACTTTAGTTCTAATTCAACTCTCTCAATCTTTTAAAATTCTAATTCTTTCAGCGATTTTTTTTTTTTACAAGATCACTTTTTGATTCTGAATTGATTTTCCCCCCAATGTTTGCATCCGAATTACGAGGCAAGCAAATTACATTAATCCGAAGAAACCGCGTGAACAGAATGCGAGCAACACCGCGAGGGCCCCCAAATGATGAAACTTCCACTTTGCGAGGGGTGGGGTGGGGAGGCACCTAATGGAGTCTCCAGCTCTTAATGGCCTCTGAAATATTAAAGAGCACAGATGTCAGGGAACCCATAAAATGACAAACAAGTGTATTACGTCGCGTGTTTGCCGATACAATCGATGTGGGGGAAACCTCCATCGATATCGCATTTACCGCATCATTGCATTATTCATGACATTTCATCCCGGTAGCTTCGTTTTAATAAGGGTCGGATAACAAGAATTACTTAAACATTTTCAAGTTTTTCACGCAGAATCATTGATTGAGGAAAATTAAAGGCCTCGTTCGTGACGATTAGGGCAAACATGTTGCAAAGCAAACTTTGTCACACGCGAACTCATAATGTAGTTGTTACATAACTGCCGTGCAAGGTTTGACAAAATAATGGATATAATTATTTACTAAGACGCTTTTCAAATGAGAGTAACAAAAAAAAAACCGATAGGAAATTTCCACCCTCATGGGTAAGAAACAAAACTTCATATTCTAACAAAATAAAAAATACCGAGTATATATAAGCAACTTCTCATTCAAAAATTTCATATTTCCAACAGTTCCGATTTCTGTAGGATCAATGAAAATGTTAATGAATGCGAACCATTGCTTTAATATTTACTTGGTAATATAAACTGGGTACTTAATAAGTCAAAAGGAGCTAAAAATACATGGAAAAATTGTCTTTCTTACCAACCTTTCACGACATTTATCTATCTCCCGATACGAGTTCGGCTAGTGATGAAAAAACGCTCATTTCGATAAATAGTCAAGACGAAGTTTACCCCTCACTTTGCCATGGTTGACGAAGGTTGGATACCACGTCATCTGACTAGGGTTCAAAATTCCGAAAAAACTCCTGTTGTGCGAAATTAATAAGCAATCAATCAAGCCGCCACCTGCCACAGTAAAATTGCAAAAACAGGAAATATTAAAATGCTTTCACTAATCACACACGTGATGAATTGTTTGCCCCTCAGTTTTTGATCCTCTTTTTCCTCTAAGAATTACTTTGACATGTATTCTAAAAATAATAAATTCCAATGCATAGCAGAGAATCAGATCTCTCTGACCTATTATATTCATGCAGTAAACAACTAGATGCATTTTCCCCAAATATTTCCAAAAACACATTTGCAGTAAACGTAACTCATTATACGGGAATTTTTTTTTGTTCATAGCTTTAATCAACATCTTTAAAAGGAAACTTTGGCTCACAAAAAGTTTCACTTTTTTTTTACTAAGTATTCCAAGAGAAAATCGCTCTCAAGAAGTTATACTCTGTAAAAATAATGATAACAAACAAGTGAAAAACGCTTCATCCTACCTGTGATTTAATTCTTGTCTTTCAAATTATTGTTTTTCTTGTCCGTCGCCAAAAGCCCTCGTGTAGCTGAACAGTGCGACGTTAATATTCAATCAATCAATCAAAATACTGAGCCAGCTGCTTAAATGCAAATGCAATTAGAAACGAAGTGTCCAGTAGATAAAAACTAATTTTTTGAAACCTTTCCAGAGGGAACCTTCGTTCTTTTTAAAGAAAACTTTATTTTATAAGATATTTTCACACCTCTGAGTTCATAGTTAAGGGAATGACGCAACTCTTAGATAAAGTATTTTCTTTCTCAATTGATTGATTGAATATTAACGTCACACTGTTTTGCTACACGAAGGCTTTTGGCGACGGACCACGTAATTTTGAACCATGGTCAAGTGACGTGGACGACACCTGAGCTGGCACCCCCTCTCCGAACTACCACACCACACCAACGGGAGGACGTTTCAGCTCTCGACAGATTTAACGTGCATCGCTGCCCTATACGGCGGGTCTTTAATGGTACTGGGCTCGAACTCGTGACAAGGCAAGCCACGATCCGATACCTATACCGCTCGGCTACCGCGGCCATTTCCTTTCTCAAACGCCAGACTCGACTGAGAATTCAGTTGGATAAAATAAAAGGGTTGATGTCGAGGACACAGCCCAGGGGCCTCTTCGTAATTCAATCAGCATCACACACATCTTTATTCCAAGGGAAATCGCGTGATATCCTCTAAACGGTACATGAAGTATCAATGGTGATTTATCCACACCGATGCAACTCTCCAGAAACAGGTATGTTCTCATTTTACTCTTGACGAAAAGGGAAAGTCAGCATTGCTCGGAAGGTTCCATTCCTTTCCTAGTTAAGTGTTTTTCTCATAACATCTCGAGGACATCGAAAAGAAGATTTTTCAATACGGACACAAGATTCATCCTCTGCAAGTTATGAACCGAGACAAAAACTTCTTAAATAACGAGTGAATGAAGTTAATTTACAACAGGCCCAAAAAATTCACAAAATGATCTTGTTCCGTAAATGTATTTATAAAATATTTTCTTTATTGTGAAAATAAGCTTTAAAATTCAGCTGTCATTCCAGGGGGAAAATATTTAATGGAACTAATGCAGGAAAGAGACTACTTGAAATCTGTAGCATTCACCAGCTCTCTCCCCCAATCAACATTCCAATAACACAACCACGCATTTTGTATTTCTGAATTTTGTCAGAAAATAATGGGTTCCTGCCTTTTAAGTTGAATATTTAGAAACGCGTTTATTCTAATAGAAAAATGAGATACAAAGATTTATTTCCAAGGAGTCTTCACTGAGTAATTAATAGAAAAATCCATCTCTTTATAGAAATTTTTTAGTTGTAAATGATAGTAATAAATTCTCTGTGTATTGTTTTGATTAATGATGATGTTCACTATTATTGTAAATGAACTTACAAAAAGGTTGAGACGAATCCTACCGAAAAAAACACATCTCTGAAAAAGTTTCATTTGTTCCTTTGCCTCAGTTACAAAGATTTCCTCGTCTTGCACATTTAATGCATCTCTAAAACAGAAATGCCTTTAAAAAGTCACATCTTAATTCAGTATACGTAGAAAACTTTTCCCCGTTTTTATTTATTTATTTATTTTTGAAAATTCACGGCGATAAAATAGAAATCTTACAACGGGACTTTCTTTTCTTCTCTTGACTGCCACACATCTAAATGGCGATTCATTTTCTGTATTCATTGTCGTCGATTGTTTATGAATAAATTTCTGGCAACGGATTTCAAAATTTCAAACCAGGGTCAAGGATGAGGCGGACTCATCCACTCTCCAAACTCCACATCGCGTCCACGTAAGAACTTTGAGACTAAGCAAACTTCAATAGCATCGTGTCGGTCCCTGGGTGGAACCCACAACTCGATAGAAATAACATCGCCATCGAACTCAACCACCCGGTTAGCCTCAAAACGTTCCATATCAATCACTAGTACTGCAGTTCTTTAATAAAAATTGAATCGATTGAACACACGATCCAATTACGATTCCTTCGGCGGTATTTCTATCTCCTTCGAAAGTCGTTAAACTCCCCTAGAGTTGTTCATTCCAACGAAAGACACCCGACAATGGTGGCGAGAGCAAAATAATAAAAAAGGGGGAGTGGCGGAAGAGTACCATGTTAGGGAATGTTTCTCAACCTGAACACGTGGGCTATTAAAATATTATTCCTCTCTGACGCGCATTAAGAATTCTAGGGGTGCGCGCTTTCCAGCACGGAACGGAAAAAACAAGGAGAGCTGTGCACAGGGAACGCAGAATAAGAATTCATGGGGATGATGTCAAATGTACGAATATTTCATGTCCTTAACATTTCATCACATTAATCGAATTTGTATTTTACTGAAAAAATGGACAAAGTCATGCCTATTTGGGTGAAAAACATTCATACTAAAATTGTTCCCAGAAATTCTTAAGCATTTTCCGAAAAAATATAACTGTTAAAATAAATTTCTTAGTGTTAAAATAAAATTCGATAATTTAGCAGGCATAAATGCTGTAAGCACAATGCATACTATTTTAAAGCATTTCTCTCGAAATCGTCTTTGAAAACATCGCTAGAGCGAAACATTTTCACTAAAGCCGCTTTCTCAAATACGGAATCCATACGTGGGGGCCGCGAGCATATTGAAAAGTCGAAAACAAAAGATTTAAAATAAGTATTAATTTACTGAAAGGAAGCAAAACAAAGTACAATCTTACATAATAAAAAATAAATAACATTTACAGGAGCGTTTCTCAAATTGTCGGACGCTAGGGAGGCATGATAAATTTACGTAGGGGCTGCGAGCATATTTTAAAGTCGAAATCAAAAGATTATTTAAAAAAATTATTAATTTTCTGAAAGTGTAAGCAAACAAAATGCATTCTGACATAATAAAATATACATTTACACTGATATAATACACATATAATCGTATCAGTACTGCACAATGTGTATTTTATAATTAATTTTACAATACTAAGAACAAGTTTAATAATTATCAGTGCCTTAATAGGCTTGTGTCATATATAAAATTATATACAGAAATTAAAACTCATTTTCATAATTTTTTTCATTTTACAATTCATTCCTTAACTGTCGATTAAAAGTTACACGATTCGCTCTCTACTGCCACCGTTTTCCATGTAGTATGTGATTGCATTGGGAAGTGGAGAAGAAAAGGAAAAAATAAGCAAATCCTCCGAAATAAGTAAATCCTTCGCAAACATTGTCAAGGTCATTTTTGCATTCCAAAGCAATCGGAATAATTTTATGGATAACAGTGCACAGAGACGATCGTATTTTAGAAAAACGTATCTATACGTCTGGCAATTAACGCTTTGGTTAAGTAAGACGTTTATATACGCCAATGGCACTTAAGAGGTTAAAGTCGTTTTGCTTGCTTTAGCGACAAAGTATAGCATTATTGTATTCAATACATTGTTATTATATAGAGGACGCAATGAAAATGACGATTGATTAATCGGTCGCAATTATTGAACGGTTGAGATTTACACTCATAAAATATACTTATAAAGGCGCCAGTACTGCAAAGTATTTTAGATAAATAATTTATCAGTACTAAATTAAAAACAAGTTTAATAATTACTGCTACCTATACCAAGGGGTAATCATATACAAAATTTAATCTTATCCTGATAACTTTTTTGATTTATAATTAAATTCGTATTGTAGCCTTAGCACAGAAGTGTATTATTAATGAATTCAATATATTGTTAGTGAAAGAGGAGAGGAGCGATGGGTTCGCAAATATTGAAAGTTCGAGAAACACTGCCTTAGAGCTATTTTGTTTTTTGTAATTTTGGATATAACCGTTGTTGAATGAAATGAGAATTATATTGCCATAAAAATAATCGAATCGGAATTATTAAATCAAACATCAGTTTAAAAAAATCGTTTAAATAAATCTGTCTCTTTTAATATTCCCAGTTACATAGGGTGATTTTCTTTTTCATTCCTTTTGCCTTCCACCCGGAACGATTTTATTTTCTTTTTAAATAGTTTATGTTACGATTCAGTTAATTGCTTTCTTTTATCCCTCAAGCAACATTCTAAAAATCAGCATCTCATGGGGCGAAGTCATGGTCATGAACTCGTGGCCGGCTTCTTTGGATCACGTCTTAGGGTGATAATGAAGACTCGCCTTGTGACAGAGCTAATGCATCTTAAATATGTTAAGGTTCAAATTCCTCACTGGTTAGTTTTATTAGATCCTAACTCGCCGAGAGCAATAGAGTTCTGAACGCTTCGTCTAAGAAGTGCAAACTTAACCCTCATTGTCCAGTTCACTAGAAACATCTTTGATATCCCCTTTTACCCTCAGTGGAGTTGTCACGTGTCCCCGTGTCCAAGTTACAAAATAATGTATGTTTAATATTACTTGTATGCTTTAAATTAGACAATGTTGTTAAAATTCATTAATTTTAATATAAAATTGTTTTCTTAATATTGAAAACACAGTGACACATTCGACATTGTTTTTTCTTGTTTTCCTTGCAGTTTTTCTTTCTTTTTTGATGGGTACGATATGTAAAATAAACATTTAATTTTTAAAAAAAGTGTGAATAATTACTTTTTTAATACACAGTGTTTATGAATTTAAAATTTGTTTTATATGGTTTATAGAGTATATTAAAAGATGAACCTCTATGTAACGAATTTTCCATAAAGCGAGCGTTTTTCCGGGATTTAGCGACTTTGTTATATAGAGGTCCGACTGTATATACAAACAATAGAATGGGTGATTTCAAAGGAAACAGACTCTCGAAATCGTTTTAAATTCTGAAACATTAATGGTAAAAATTTAGCCTTAAATAAAGAATTCCTTTGGAAAGTTAAATCAAAACTCTCTGCTGGCACAACTTGGAAACGCTTAGTCTTTTTCCGATGTTAATAGCAAAAAAAATATATACGGGGAAAATGTTCAAATTTTTAACTTTCTCAGGCCCGATTTTTTTTTATTTAATCTCGGTTGGCATTCCTCGCATGAATGGAGAAGTGTATCTTAAAAACACCCTCTCCGTTATAATCCAAACAATCGCACGTGATTTATTCAGGGCTACAAGAATACCTTTATGAGGAGAGAGGACAAGGGGCGCGCGCAAAAAAAAACTCCAGAAATAAAAGATGGAACTGTGTATTTTTTCAGCCGAGTCACGCTGGCAGCCTAAAACAAACAACTCCGTTCGTCTCGAACATCTGTTGCCACGTGACAAGGTGACGTCACGTACGGTGCCAATTCGCGAATCTCAATAACGGCCGATCGACGGCAGCTGTTGCCAACTCGGCTTTTGACTGAAAATATGTTTGGATTGGGTCGTGGAACTGTCGCCTTTGATTTAAACAAACAATCAGTCAAGAGTACTTTACACATTTCACCTGATTCAGAAAAACAAAAAGAGAACGAAATACAACAAGGCCCCTAGTCGAGGCCTTGTGCCACACTGCGAGGAAGTTCCATTTCAAGCTCGCTTAGCAAAATTTAAAAGAAAATGATCTTTAGAAGCAAATATGAACTGGAAGAACTAAAACAACATGTCGGTGCGACATGTTTTAAAGTATAAATATCAAAGCATTTAAAATAAACAGAATATGTTCCCCAAAAGGAAGATTTAATCCGTACCATCCTTATAATATCTGTGTTCTCTTTCCTATTATATTATATTACCTAACTTACTGTACATATATCCATTTTTTAGGGGAGAATTCAGTTGTATGTGTGTTTTACAAAAATAACTAGGCATCTTCAATTTTCGCAGTGTAATTTTAAATAATTAATTTTTTTTTTTACTTTTATTCTTACTTTCAATTATTTCAATAAGTTCCTATAAGTTGGTTATTTATATTTTTGAATTCCTCTAGCCTTTTATTTCTCACACTCGGAAAAGTAGGCTTTCGACCAATTACTTCTTACATTTTTATGCTACAATATTTCGTTCATTTGTTTTTAGAGCTATTAAAATATTTTTCGAAAAACAATTTTAAAAAAAACTCTAATGTTAGCATCTCTATTTCTCTCTTATCTTAGTCTAAGCATTCTTCATTCCATCGTCAGCGATTGTATTACTCTCACTAGTAATTTCATTTGAGCGCAAAAATTTCGCTACAACCAATTTTTTAAAATTATTTTACCAATGTTTTCCCTTTTGAATTATTTTTCTTCACCAAAATGTCCTCCATTATTTGTTACGCCACATTAAGGGATTGTTTATAGCAAATGTAGCTCGAAGGGCTTCAATAATTTTCACAGATAAGTGCAAACAAACCTCTAACAATATTCTTCTCATTATCCCCCCCTCCTCCAATCACTTAAAAAATTTTTAGCACACATTTATACGAAAAAGCTCACATACCAAATGATTCGTTACAAAATATTTAAATAAAGAGTATATACAATATATATATATATATATATATATATATATATATATATATATATATATATATATATATATATATTGCTATTATATTGCTGTTATATACGATTGTTATATATATATATATATATATATATATATATATATATATATATATATAACGATCGATTCAATTGCGAATTCTTCCTGTATTTAAATAAACATTTACATCATATTCTAATTTTTTTAGAAGGCAAAATGCATCATTACTGACATTTAAATGAATATTTTTTCCTTGAGCATTTTCATTCAATAATGATTAGGCAAACAAATTATATTTTTAGGTGCAGATCACAATATGGCTCTATTAATCAAAGAGTTACATAGAACAACTTTGTGGTACAATAGATCATCTAATCCCTTCCGAAGAGGAGGCATTCGGAATAGAAAACGAGAGACGGTTGAATTCTCGGAGCGAATTGACTGATCTCATTCAAACCAAGAGATCCAACGTAAAAGCCGAAGCGAATCCCTTTGGCATTTTACGAAAGGAAAAAAGAAAGCCTTCTTTTCAACTTCAAGGGAATGACACATTAGTTGTTAATATCACCCTCAAAAGCAGCCCGAACGTCAGTTTCAAAAAATAGATATGGGCATCCCACCTCTAATAGACGCCGATGTGTCAAGCAATCAATGAAAATATTAATTTCCAATGAAGGACTGTGAGACATGCCGTAAGCAATGATCTAAGTGGAAAATGGATTACAGGAATATTCATACAAAAGATGCTTTCGCTCTACAGAAGTGAGAAAACAAACATTTAAGATCACAAGGGTTGAAGAGATGAAGAAATATACAATTTCGGTTATTATAATGAGTGTAATACTTCTATTAATAGACCAAAAGGATGGATCATTTATTTATTAACCCCTTAATTAGGCACTGATGGCAACAGACCTCATAATTTTGAATCAGGATAAAGTGGCCAAGACCCTCTCTGAGCACGTACCCCAAACTTTAGCATCCTGCCGACTCAATGAACATGCCTCAGCTCTTGCACAGGAAGGTTTTTGAATGACAACAGAAACAGCGCTGGCCACGAATTCTCGACCATGACCAATAAGCTACTGTAGCCATTTGGTTAGCATGTCAATGCAGACAAACTGAATTGCATAAAATCACGGCTACCTGTTTCATAATGCAGTGATTGCGAAAAACATCTCCATTCACAAGTAACAGGAAACTATGATTGTAAACACAAAGCCAATAAAAGATAACTCTACACCAGTAATTCCCAAAGTGGTCTATGCCGACTTGCAAGGGATCCACGTCAGTGAAAAAATAATTTAGGGGTCCATGCGGTGTATATGGGGGTCTACGATAGAGGCTCTCATTAAATCACACCGTGACTTTAATTTTAAAAGTAAATATAATCAATGGGAAACCAGATCTTATTTATTTAACAAATTTATTTACTAAATTTAATGAGGATAATTTGCACAGTTACAAGGTGATAGTATATATTTTATTAAAACAAGGACTATCATTTCAGCTCTTTATTCCCAGAATTAAGTTAAACGGGTATAATATTGGACGTAACACATTTTTTCAATTTCTCATTTTGTCAGAGAATTAGCCAAGATAATGTTCTTTGAACCTACGTTCATTTAAATGCTCGCTATTCAAATTTTGAATCTAGGTTTGAGAATGCTTTGACTATGGTAAACAAAAAGATAGGATACTATAAACTGAAGAAATTCAGGGTTAAACTCGACAAGATTGATGCCAAATGTTGAAATTTTGTTACCCCCTTGAAGTGCCACATTTAACTCTTCTATTAAAAACATTTTTGTTTGATTCCCACAATTATTTTATTCATTAAATTTAAAATTTGTTAACATGTTTTTCTTATGTTTTAAACATTATACACTTGACTACAGTTTTAAACATTATATATATTCACTACTTTTAATCTTTCAAATTTCGTCGCTCTGTACCAGCTATCAAAACGACATTAAAGTTGATCCTTGAACGAAATTTTAACATTAGGTAAGCAGAGGTCTACGCAAAGACGAGAAACATGGCAAAAGGTCTATGAGTCAGAAAAGTTTGGAAACCTCTGCTCTACACTATTAATGTTCATTTCAAACAGCATCGCTGAAAGCATCAGGGCTGAAAATCTAAATTTAAAGAATCGGAATAACCTAAATTCTTGATATTCGTTTGATTCTTGTACTGAAATCAAACCCGAAGTCAGTCGTGTCCGTGTCAATAGCATTTCCATTCTATAAACAAAAAACGATTGTAATACCTAATAAATCAAGTGTTCACCCTTTTGTAAGTTAATACAAACTACGCAATTTTTAAAGCAAGTTTCCATAAAGGTAAATCTCTCTTGCGATTGCGATGCCGCATGCATCGAATCCGGAGCATCGTGGATTGTTGCCCCAACATTTGCTACACAGATACCGGATCGGTATCCAGGAGAAAAGTGTCTAAACAGTTGGCTCATCGTCACGTCATCATTCAAGGTCCGTTGTGTAAAGTAAGTCAACTATTTAATGACGCTTCAATCGTAGAACGCTGCTTTTCGTCAAAAAGATTAGGCTCAATGATCATGGAGAAATATTCTTTTTAACATAGCTCTCGTAAGGATTATCGACTTGGAGCTCTTCCCACACATTCAAAATTATATGGGAAAAAGGTTATATATGACGGTAAATCGGAATTTCTTTTTACCAAGATTATTTTATTCCACAGACTGATATATTGTATTTTATAACTTATTATTTCAAAACATTTTTATATTTGATTAAGTAATAATACTGTAAATTCAACTGAACGTTTAGTTTTAGAATGATGGGAATATAAAATCCTAAAAAAAAAAATGCCTGTTTCACTTGCAGCTATAACTTTTTATAACCCTAATTATTCTGCAACACTAGAGAAGTTAGGTTTGATCTCCTTTTAAAACTAAAGCTGATGTCTTTGCATGATGCTCTGTTAGAAAAGGTTAAAAGTTGTGGAGGAAACTTTTCGTGGTTTAGGGTGTCACCGTGTCTTCCCTCAAAATCACACGGTCTCTTTAATCGACGCGTTTTCCAAAAGTGGCGGAACAGAGAGGAACAATCATTATCACATGATGGCTCCCCGAGACCTACACAAGGGTGTGGCCCTCTAGCGAGAATTATGTGCGATGAAGACTCCGTTTAAGGATGTTTAAATATTCAGAAAGACTGAAGACGCGCGCGATTATCTGGAGAAGTTTCCGCGTCGGTGCATTTTCGTCGCGTCATTGATCCGTCTCGAAAGCAACAAACAATTAGAGCACTACGGAAGATCAGAAATCCATTAATATCTCATTCCTGTAGAGAGATTTTCATATGCGTAGAAACTTAATGACAGGTTGTGCATTCAAAAATTTCTCGCATTCGATAACAATTGCGTTTGTGCTCATTTTGTATGAAAACACAAAGCGTTACAGATAATTCAAATTTTATAATTTGAGCTCCACTTAATAACTTCTTAATATATAATCTTAAAACATAAAGAGCAATTAAAAAGTGAAAAAAGTTTTGAATTTGACTATGAGGCTTTATTTTCACACCGCTTATTTCTGTCATTATATATTTTTATTTAATTACCAAGTAAATAGATCAGGATTATCAAAATAAATAAATCGTGTGCTCATTGGATGGTTATTTAAATATTTTCCCCACGCTAATTTGACAATTATCGATGTAACGTCCACTGAGAAATGTAATAAGCACACCATCATTCATGAACTTAGTAAAAAACAAAGAGATTATTTTCCGCAGAATATCTTTTTCCACCCGAGTGTAATCGATTTCATTCAAATAGGGTTTGGAATTAAGAACTCGGCATCTTCCGTCAAGAGACATTGGATTTGGTGCGAAGGAGAAGCCGAGCGCCATTTCGAGAAAAGCTGAAGAGAAACCCAAAAGTTCGTTCTCCACCGAGCAGGCCCAAAGGATAGATGGTTGACGACAATTTTCATCAAATACCATTTTGAGTAACAAAGTGTACCTATAATTTAAATCTTCCTTTGAAAACAGATGCTGCGCGCGGCGCGAAGTTCTCTGCAACTGAACTTTAATGCAACCCAAAAAACACCAGTTTATAAATGGCTCATCCTTCATTAAAACATCGGATCTGAAAACAGATCCTCTTCCTCCCCAGGGTTTTAATCCCGCGACGTCATCATTCGGTTCAGGCAAACATTTTAATTGGCGAATCCTAATCCGTCAGATATTTTTCTGATTTCGGCTCGTTAGCCCCAGGCGCATTTCACAAATTTAAATATTCTCTTAATTACGCATCTTATGCTAATAAGCGCCACAGCTCGACATTCGATTCAGATTTCTCCAAATTAGCCTTTATTCTCCCCAAATCGAACACTATTTCATTTAAAATGGTAAACATTTCAGGTCCATTCCTTGCATTGTCTTTCCAATGGGAAATTCAAGTTTAAAACTCCCCCCCCCTGCACCCGGATTTTTTTTAATGTTGCAATAGAGTTATATTGACGTGTCGCACTATTAGTAATACAACGTCGTGCTTATAAAGCAACACAAGATTTATTGGTGACTAATCTCGTAATTTTATACCTTGGTCAAGTGCTGAGAACGTCACCCAACTGGCAACCACCTCTCCAGTTTATCACATCTCGACAACGGAGAGTCTTAGATCTCGACAGATTTCAGGTGCATCTGCTCCCTCCACACGGTAAGACTTCAGAGACACCAAGACTCGAACCCGCGACATTCCGGCCACAAGTTCGTGACCATAATCTCCAGCCTATCGCGACATTTTGAAGCAACACGAAGATTTTTTCTAGGAACAGGTTCCGTCATTTTGCAACAAGGTCAATTGACAAGGACGCACAACTCAGATGGCAACCTATTCTCCTAACTTCTACATTACGCATAAGAGGAAATTTTCAACCTGGCATGCATCAGCCGCTCTACACAGTGGATCTTAAGAAGCATCAAATCTCGAAACCACAACACAACTTCAACTAAGCTGTCTGCAAGTTTGCGACCACAATCCAATGCGTCTGGAAATTTTTGATTTTACAAGAATCAGGCTATGGATATGTTCTCCCCCACCACAATTTCTACTTATTTATTCGATGAATTAAACAGAAATTAAATAAAAAGATAATTTGATTTGTATGGTACTTAATATAAGGACTCAATTTAGAAAGATTCATCCAATAGTGCCCAAAAATTGTTCCACAGGGTCAGGTGACATAAGTTTTTATGCCTAAAGTAAAAATTAAAGTTTAAAATGAAAAAAAGTGTAGTATATTTAAAATTCTTTGCAGGAAGCAATTTTTACAGCGTAGAAGCTGTATTATTTTTAAATAGATGGAGCCGAGGATGTGTAGTCTTCTATACAAAAGCCATCCATATATTTTAATGGTATTGTAGATATCTCAAACTATCAAGGATTATTCATTGATATGAAATAATTAAATCTGGAAATGTTCATGCGAACTCTTGAGAAAGATGTCTGTTATTTTTTTAAAGAATTTCAACAGTAAATTTCGTGATCGCGAGTCTATTTTCTAGTTCTGCCTATAAGAACCCATCCTATAAAAAGGACACTATTCCAGTATTAAAGAATTCTACGAGCCACCACATTAAATCGTTGCAAGGTCGGCACTTGAGATGAAACCCCACGCAGAAATCCGTTCTTGATGAAATCAAGTGGATTCCACACAATGTGTACAAAGATCACCCAGTTTAATTTCCCGCAGATCTTTTGTTGCAGTCTCTGAACAGAGGTTCGAATTAAAGCCAGTGTAAGCGACCGCTTATTTCTGCGCAGGGGCACATCACATATTAATTATTCAACAGCATACAGTCCCTTGATGGCAAATGTTCTAAAATTGCTTTCCACCAGTTTCTTGGAATGCAGACATAGCACATTGGCTATTTTCATCTGTTTTAACAGGTTGAACAAATAATCACATATTTTATCAATCACTCGGAATACTTTATTCCATGGGTGGAGGCACTTTCTCGGAAATTCCCATTCAATGGGATAACGCAATCTTATCAAGAGACAAGTACACTTCATTGTGGGCGGCACAAAAAGAAACTGCTTCCGTCGACAAAGTTTCGCCAAAGAGCATCTTATCTGATGCAAATGAGATGCCAACACGGGGGTTTCTTTTCATCCCCACCGACGTAATTAAAAGACATCGAATGGTAATTAGAATTCATATTTGGCCGATAACCGATACAAAAGGGTTCTCCGAATGAACCGAATAAAAATGAATACGGAAGATCTTGTACTGGATGGGATTGTATTTCCGCAATCGATACGACAGCTGTTCCCCCTCTGCGAAATGAAGCTGTAAACATCTGTCGCCGCATAAACAGTAATCAAAGAGGGGAGGAATCTTCGAGAAGTGCGCAAATTGAATTCCAACCGGGGGCCTATTTATTACATTTGCGGGAATTGTCACTCGCGCCTTTTAACTCCGAGAGAGAGAGAAAAAGAAGCCCCTCCCCCCTCCTTTCGGGTTGTTTCCATTGTTTCCATGGCAACGCCTGAGCGGAATAGGAATCAGCTGTTGAGATTTAAATGGAATTGATAACGCAAATTTCCGGTAGCTAAGAGAAAATTACCGGTGTTGCAAATTTGTTTTGTGCTGCCTTTTAAGTGAAGCGATTCTTTCGGCCCTCTTCTATTTGCATTGGCATTGTGTTCTTTTTTTTCTTTCTCTACTTTCCGCTTAAAGCTTTACCGTCTGGGGCGCTGACAAATGTAGTCGGTGTGAACCCGCGGAGATATTTCTGTTTCACTTCGGAAACGGCGCTCACCTCTGCGGCGTTCCTACACTTTTTATAGCTGCGGTTAACAGCGTAAAAAAATCATTACTTCTGTCATTTTTATCTTTCATTTCTATTGATAAAACAACGGTTAAACACTACAATATACACATACGTTGCACTGCAATAAGAAATCGATACCAAAGCAATTTAAATATATACTAGCTGCATGGCCCCGCGTTGCACGGGCTATCTCTACTTTAATAAATTTTCCCTTTCTTTCACAAAATCAAAATTTCTAATTCAAAATGACTTCCATCCCCCCTCCACCGCTTAGCCCGGGCTTTCTCTTTTCCTCATGACACCAGCATTTCTCTGTGTGCGTGTGTGTTTGTACCCGCGCAATGTGAGTGATTTCTAAAATTATGTCAAAAAATTTCCCTTTTTCGAAATTTGTTCTATTCCACTTATTTTTGATTTAAGACAGGTTTCTTTCCCCTCTCTATAGCCCGAACACGGTTCTTTTAGTGTAAAATTGTTTTATCTTCCCCTCCTTCTCACATATAAGATATAGCTTCAAATTTCGATGTATGACTTATAAAAAAAATATTGCGTTAGAATTAAAAAATTATTAATGTGAAGCAATAAATAGAAAACGATTCGGATGCTAAGAGTAAAACAAAAAACTTTCATCATTTTTTTTAATAGCTAGTTTCTAAGAATCTAAAATAATAAAATAGATTTCAGATTTTCATGAATCAATCAATCGTTACATATAGTTAACTTAAAATGTCCCTAAAATGTATTTTGATCCAAAATAATACACGATGTACTTTTTAATTGACAAAGAATTACTTTAGTAATGAAATAATAGAAATAATTCTTTAAAAAAAACATATATATTTATAAAATTCAAATTTCTAAAAGTATTAAATAAAAGAAACATTTACAGATAGCTATTGAAACGATTGCTTTTTTCTGAATGTTTGATTAAACATATAAATATATATAAGTTATAAAAAAAACAGTAAGGAGGAAAGCCTCTAGATATATATATTGATATACATGTACTAAAAACCATTAAAAAATAACCGATTTAATTTTAACCTTTTTCATTCCAGTAAAAAATTTTTAAAATGATCTTTCCGATGTTTTAAGGTCTTAACAGCCATGCGTTAGGATTAAAAAATTATTAATGTGAAACAATGAAAAGAAAATATTGATACTAAAAAATTGATACTGATAATTGATACTAAAAAATTGATACTGATAATTGATACTGAAATATTGATACTGATAAGAGAGAAAATTCTGATACTAAAAGTAAAAAAATGTCTCTAAAATGTATTTTGATCGAAATAATAAACGATGTACTTTTTAATTAATAAAGAATTAATTTATTTCATCTTAATTTTAACCTTTTTCATTCCAGTAAAAAATATTAATCTTTAAAAAGAAGCGTAATGCGAATTATAAAGCAGCGGGTTAACCAACCAAACTACAGTTACGTTGGGGAAGAACATTGAATTGAGCTTTAAAATAAAGGTAGATTTTTTTTCAATATTCCATTTCGTTATTCGTAAAAGTAAAAGATTTTTTGGGGGGCTTCATTTCTAAGTTAATGCTTTCAAACATTATATAAATAATAAACGATGTACTTTTTAATTAACAAAGAATTCTTTTATTAATGAAATAATAGAAATAATCCTTTTAAAAAAACATATACATATATTTATTGAAATCAAATTTCTGTAAGTAATTAATAAAAGAAAAATTTACAGATAGCTATTGAAACGATTGCTTTTGTAATCAAAAAGTATGAAACAAAAATAAAGAATGTAATTAGAATTAATTATTATTGACATTTTAGGCAATATTTTCGTTTAAAACCTTTTCCGCAGCCACCGAAACGCAAAAGTAAGAATGTAGTCATTTTTTTTTTTAAAAAAGAATTGTTTATGTATGGAAATAAACAGAAAAATAGAAATTTTTCAAAATTACAAAATTAATTAGATCGTGTTTTAAAAACCTCTGAAAAAAAAGGAGTTCCACTTCGAAAATATTTTTAAAAAAACCATTGTAAAATAATTAAATTGAAAGAAAGATTGTTTTTTAACCGTAATTTTTAAGATATTTTATCAATCTTTGTGGGAGCAATTGTACAGTGTGGGAGCAATTTCTGATTACGTATAATATCGTTCTACACGCAGAAAAAAATGCTATCAAGAAAAACAGCATGAACTTTTTTCTTCAAGGATATGAGTGTAAAATATTTTTTCATTAACGCGAAAGAAAGTACAAGCGAAACCACTTATACTTAGTATTCAAAAAAAGGAACCGATTTCGTCTCATTTTTTATTTTAAAAAAATTGTAAAATAATTAAATTGAAAGAAAGATCTATTTATAATTTTGTTATATTAATTTTTAAATAAATTTATTTATATGCAAAGTTTCGTTCTTTTATAAAAAAATTGTAAAATAATTAAATCGAAAGAAAGATCTATTTATAATTTTGTTATATTAATTTTTAAATAAATTTATTTTAGAATTTTTCCCGATATTCTCTGTAGATGGCGCCACGATGCATTTTAATGCGTTTTAAGGTCTTTAATTAATATCTTTCTAACTAATTGGAATATCGGCATATAAATAGGTCAAAGCGGATTCTTTGGATCATTCCCGAAATTTTGATACCTTCTGCTAGTTTCTGCGTCTTGTGGTTCTTGAGAAAATTGGGCGCCATCCGGACATACATAGATATGTTTGTTTACCTTCGGACTACTTCAATACTTAACCCTATTTCACTGTCCGAAATCAGTGACAGCTTTAAAAATCCTAATAGCTATCCATTTTAGTCCCCTCTGACTCACTTTCTTGATATTTTTCATTGCTACATATATATTCCAGATTCTTACAAATTCTTTTCACCAATTTTTGTTTAGTAGGATACTCTCTGGAATTACTCATTTTATTTCTATATATATTCTTATGAAATGTCAATACATTTCTCTTTTTGCACTACTTTGCATTATGTGTGTACTACATGAAACCGAGTGAGTCTTTGTGATGTTGATGGACTGTGAGCGGAAATTCCGTCCCAAAGGAAACGTTCCGGGACTCGCAAAAAGGAAGGAAGGGGAGTTTGTTTCTTTTCTCTCTCACCAACAAACAACACGAGGTTTGGAAAGATAGCTTTCTTAGAGATCGATACTAACAAGTCCTGAAAGACAAAACTCCATATTAAAGCAGTTAAGGGGATTAGAGGCGAATCTAACATTGCTACTATATATGGTGCAATTGTTTCAACTACCAACCACTTGATAAATTTACTATTTTTTTTAATTTTAACAGAAAATTCGGCATTTTTAAAACCCCGAAAAGGCTTGTTTTGTTGCTTATTCCAGTGGCTAGAATGCAAAAAGTCAACTTAATTTGTTTTATAATATGTTATGGTTTAGACTTTGAAGGTAAATGCACAAATATTTACCTGGTTTCAGAAAAGCTTGACTACGGTAATCGTTAAAATATAATGTCACATTTATAAATAATTATTTAATTTTAATTCAACATAATTTTTTTCCATTTTTTTTAAAATCTTGATAGTGTAAGTGTTTTGATCCTTCGATAGTTCTATTTAAAATAAATTGAGTCGCTCAATTAAAGAAGTGGATTGTATTTTTAACTCTGTTTATTCCAACGGCTGGTAGCCATGTTGTTTACACTCACTCTCTCTTAGCGTGGGCACATCCCATGCTCACTTCATTTCACTTCGCGGCATTTGCGAAGCGATGTAAACACAAACAAGTGGCAAGGCACTCAATATACCGCCCACCTTGACAAATTTTAAGAACATTTTCAACATACAATAAAACAATTACAAATACGTGATACAGTCTTACCACACAAAAAAAAAACATAGTACACTAAGAAAGTACAATACGTTGCTACACACACATATATAAAGAAATACATGTAGGAAAATTCACCATCACTACTAGTTTAGAAAAGAATTAATATTTATGTTACAAACAATGTTCTCTTAACTTTTCCTTCTCTTTATATTCAGATAGTAAGTACACACAAAGTAAAATTATTTTACTCTAAATATCAAGCTTCACAAAGCATTATTGAATAATTCCAAAAGTTCACCTGTAAACTACACTAAATACGTATATAAATTCTATAATAGAAAGTTTCTTAACAAATTAGGAAAATTCCACTTTTTAATAAATATTAAAACAAATATGCATTTGCAACCTTAACAAAAATATCAAGGATAAGGATACATTCTGTATTGCCCAATTCCAATCTAGAAGGATTAATCACTTTATCTCCTGGGCACTTCCTCAAATGGTTCGTTTGGAGAGGGGGGGCAAACATCGAGTTCCGCTGGACTCCTTCTTGGTCCTCCATGTACTTACTCCCTGGTTGGGTTAAGGACCCCGGTCGTTTTCCGATTTCGGATCCGATTTCACCTCACAGCCGTCCAGTGAAGGGTGGCGAATGAGAGGGAATTTCTCCTTTGCACTTTTCTCTTGAACACAAATCTCCATGAACGGTCGCATGCCGTTTAAAACACTCTTTTGATATTTTCGAGAATCGATGTCACTCATTCGAGACTTAAGTCTAACCTTTTTCGCATTGTTGGTCGCCTTCTCAAAACACCAAATCGTTGGATAAAAAACAGTTTCCGCGCAGGTTTTTCTGCACCTTCTCTCTTTAACTTGTGAATAATTACGTTTAAAACACAAATGACATGGCACAAATATAACGTCGCTTGAGGCTTTAAAAATCGAGCTTTCACGCACTTTCTGTTTTCCTTCAACTGTCATTCTGCCTGATTTTTTGAGTTTTCTCTTACACAATTTTGACTTTTCCACTTCAATTCCAGACATCTCATCGGCAGAAATTAGCGGTTCACTAGATGAGTTTCTAGGTAAACCCCTTTTTTCCCCAACAATGACAGTTTGTGCTACAGCACCTGGAACCACACTAAACATGTGGGCTCGTTCACTTTTAATAGGAAGAACTTCCTCGGTATCTTGAGGTAACTCCATGTCTTCATCAATACACATTTCAGTGTCACATGTATTAAGAGAGATCTCGCAATTATTTGCACTATTCCTTAATTTTGCTAATTTTAATTCCGCCCTAACTCTTTCCAATTTAAAGCGTTCTAGCTCTATTTGATTCTTCGGCTTGAATTTTTGGGTTTCACTTTCTTCTAACACCTGCCCTATCACGGTTTTAACGAATTCATAATCTTCTTTAAACACACCACTCTCCTCAATGAACCGTTTTAAGTAAACCATTTTGCGTCCTTAGGCACAGTCAAACATATTTCCTCAGCAACCAGCTTCAACTCATCCCTCTTTAATTTTACAACTAGCGACATTTTGCTATAATAACTCTACACATTTTCTCTAGAAGATAATACTAAAACTCAAGCGACTTTAAACTCACCGATACTAAAATTACCTTCAACTTGAGGAATTTATTATACACTCGATATTCAATTAACGTTCAAAGAACTAAATCTCCAAACACAATATTCAATAACTAAATCTCCACACACAATATTCAATAACTAAATATACACACACAATATTCAAAAAACTAAATATCCACACACAGTATTCAAAAAGTTAACTAAACACAATACTCAAAGAATTAACTATTGACAATACTCAAAGAATTAACTATATTCACAATATATATATATATATATATATATATATATATATATATATATATATATATATATATATAATCAAAATAAACTTCTCACACAATACTTAAGAATAAACTATCCACAACTCAAAGAATTAACTATTGACAACTCAAAGAATTAACTATTGACAATACTCAAAAATAAACTTTTTCACAATACTTAAGAATAAACTTTTCACACAATACTCAAGAATAAATTATACTCAAAAATAAACTACAATACAAGAATAAATTATTCACACAAGAATAAATTATTCATACAATACTCAAGAATAAATTATTCACACAATACTCAAGAATAAATTATTCACACAATAATCAAGAATAAATTATTCATAATACAATAAATTATTCATACAATACTCAAGAATAAATTATTCACACAATACTCAAGAATAAATTATTCACACAATACTCAAGAATAAATTATTCACACAATACTCAAGAATAAATTATTCACTCAATACTCAAGAATAAATTATTCACACAATACTCAAGAATAAATTATTCACACAATACTCAAGAATAAATTATTCACACAATATTCAAGAATAAATTATTTACACAATATTCAAGAATAAATTATTTACACAATATTCAAGAATAAATTATTCACACAATATTCAAGAATAAATTATTCACACAATATTCAAGAATAAATTATTCACACAATATTCAAGAATAAATTATTCACACAATATTCAAGAATAAATTACAATAATTACAGTTTCACTCAAAGATGCCTCTTTAGCAAAAACAGCAGCATCTTTACTTTCGGAACATGCAGTTAGAGCTGTTAAGGCATTTACAAGCTATTGTTTATCCTCTGCTGCAGAGGTTCCTAAACTATTTTGTTTCATAGACCCCTTGACAGATTTTTCGGTTTGGGTGTGGACCCCTACTTACCTAATATTGTTTTTGCAAATTCATAAACTTAAATATGTTTTTAACAGCATGTGTTTAGAGCTACTTACTTTAAAAGATTTAAATTTTTAACTGTGGTGAAGTATGGCGTTTAAAACTTAAGAAAAGACATGTGTTAATTAATAAAAATTAAAATTTAATTAATGCATAAAATAACTATTTCATAAAATAACTGAGCAACAAACAAATGCTTTTAGTGGGAGGTATGAATTTGGGAATGCGATAACAAATTTTCAACATTCGGCATCAATCTTGTCAGATTTAACTCTAAATATTTCCTCGATTAATAGCCCCAGTCTTTTCTTCTTCTTGTTTTTAAGATTGAGAAGTAGTTTCGGTGCGCTTTCCAATCGGAAAAATAATGAAAAAAATTCTCAAAATATTCCCTAATATGGAATAAATAACAGGTAAGGCTTTTTAAAGCCCAAACTGTTGACATCCGTTTGTAAACTTTACTTTAAGATCTTCGTTTTAATGCCTAATTCTTGTAATCTGACATTTTTTTTGAAAGTGACCCTATGATTTCATTGCCTACTGTGGTATTACCATAGTCAAAACATTCTGAAATCTAGTTTCAAGAATTAGGGTTCTTGTTTTAATAAAATTTATGCTGTCGCCTTGTAACTGAAAAATTAACCTCATTAAATTTAGTTGATAAATATGTTAAAATAGGTACTTCTGGTTTCCACTTGATTAAATTTCCTTTTAAAATTAAAGTTACGATCTGGTTTAATGAGAGTCACTATTGTAGACCCCCATTTACACTTCTTGGACCCCCAAATTAATTTTTCGCTGACGTGGACCCCTTGCATGTCGTTATATAGATCATTTTGGGAATCACTGCTCTACTGTGCATCAAACACTTCTCATGGAATAGGAGTTGTGGATAGTCCAACTTTAGGATCACAGCCCCAAACATAGCCTCGTATACCAGAATTAAAGGCCCTGTTTTTCATGAACTGAATAAATTTAAGGTTATGGGTCCATGAAGTAGATTGGTTGTATGGAATCCAAGTTGTCCAACATGTTTGCAATGTCTTGAGTGGCCCTCTCAACGCTACTTTGACTCTGACTACGTCTGGGTTTGCCACGTACAATCTTAAATTCCGACCAAATTTTTTTTCAAGCCAGCTCCAAGTTTATTGTAGAACTCCCCCTTCCATTGACAGATCGCAGTAATCATGAGACACCAAATAATAGAAATATATCGAGCAAATACATGGCAAACTTTATCAAATGATCCTGGTAAACTAAAACTTTTAGTTTCCGTCAGGTTGAGACTGAAAATTAATGAGATCTACTTGACATTTAGTATTCAGACTATGATCATCATTGCTTGAAAGCAGGTTGCAAACATATTTGTTAACAATCCAAAATGTAAAATGCTAACATAAACATACCATCTAAATTCTACATCTAAAAGCAACGGAATGAAGTATACATACACAAGTCATTGTAAAACAGCTATGAGTGTTCAAAACTGACTAAAAGCAACTAGAGCCGGCTTAAGGAGTTTTCAAGTACCGTATTTCCTACTTTAATGATCAAGTAATCGTTATTCTATAGAATGCATAGTTAAATCACAGAATTCAATAATTTTATATAATTTAACTGATTTGTCTAGTTATTTCATGAAATACCTAGCTGCTCTATGAAATAACGAATTTCACACTTTAACGGTAACATATACAAAAAAATGACTGAAAGGTATTAGTCTTGATAAAAAAAATAAGAAATTTTAGGAAGAGAAAATATATTTACCGAAAGGAAAGGTATACAGAATTTTAGGGATTTGCAACAAACGGTTTTCGCATGAATTTGGAATCTTTAGAAGCAATCTTCTAGTTTCCGTCAAGGACTTTGTGACGGGCTCACGCGTCTTTTCTTTAACATGTCCTTTGGGTTTTTTAGGCCATAATTAATGGCAACTCTTTTCCAACAAAATCCAAGAAGTGAAGTGTGAATGAAAGATGCAAATGAACAAGCTTTTAAATATCGGAACTTAGAGTAAACAAAATGGCAATGTAGGGCAAGGTATGACAATTGATGGTAGTTTGTGGCAGTTGATAGCAAATAGAGAAAAGTTAATATAGTTCGTGGTTCAAGTCTTAAAGAGCTTTACGTGACGGTGACTAGAAGTTATAAGTGATCGAATATATGAAGGTCAAGTTGCACACCAAAGCATACAAATAAAGACAAGATTGAGCATAGGACATGATTGATTGTTTCTGCAAGCTGTAATAAGGTAGGATTGACTATTTAATATTAGAATCAGTGATTAGGCGGTTCAGTTATTGATAGTGGTCTGAATTAGATTAAGTCTTATCTAAATATGTATATTGTGTGTTGCGTATTTTGACATCGTAGATTCTCTCACATTAATTATTATAATTTAATTTGTTAAAGGCTTAAGTTGAATATCTTAATAAAGTCATATTAAGATAATGAAGCCTTCTAGTTCTTTCGTTAATCCTGCACCTCTGGCTCACGCTGACACTCCGAGAGATATTCTCCCAAGAGGGGGGGAAATCACAACTTGAGCAATCCCCATCACAGGGAATTAATTCCATTCTGATCACGTGACGGGACAGAAGCTTTCTTTCAACTGCGGCGGACATAAAAGTGAAAGAAAACAAGAAATTATGACAATTGCTCGGTCCTATTTCTTCCTTTTCCAGCACAAGAAAAGTTCTAGTGGAAAAAGAAATAAAAAAAGCATTTTGAACCGAAGTCGTATGAACGAAACTTCATTGCCACCCGTCATCGAGTTTCGTGGATCCCTGCAGAGTGCCCGGATGGAAAAGAATGGAATTTTTCCAAAGACACCTGGGGACGAATTCTTTCCTATGTGGTTGGGAAGAACACTCACTTGAAAATTTTAATTGAGATTTCTGAAACAAAACTAGATTTCTCTTCACTACAAAATCACTAGTACACGTTTAAAATACTGAAATAAAGCAACAGATGTGTGTGTGCTTAGAATGCTACTACATCACCGAGAGTCGAATTTACTTCCTTCTGTGCTCTGACCTTTTCTAAGATTTAACATGGTCAGGAACATACACTAGATATCTGATTCCGTTTCTACACCACAGATACGTGCTGAAAAAATAGGTGCCAAAAAAACCCAAAACATATATGTATATGTAAAAAATATAGGTAAAAAATTGATCTGTAGTCCATACTAAAGTAGAAGGTTGGCTACAGTTCTAAGAAATTAGCTGAAATACACAATAAAACCTGAATTCTTTCATACTATAGTATCTTATAAATATATATTTTTTATTTTATAAAGAATGAGCATGTATCACGTAAATTATCTCATTTGAAAGGAATACAAAAATCTCAGATAAATTTTAATCGTTGACTCGCCCGTTCTTCGTGTTGCTGAATAACAGTTTGCTTTAATAGTTTTCTCTGAAACTTGCTTTGATACGCATAAAATTTTTCTCTCTCCGCCATATTATATTGCTAAAGTTATACATAATTTTACATTTAATCTTATTCGTATTCTGTTTTCTTTTCACTGCAGCCCGAGCCCAATAGTCTAGGAAAATAAAAGGGAAGACTGGCTAAAATCTTAAAACCATGCTTAATCTTACAATCTTAGTTCCTAAGGCTAAAAGCTTGTTATTATACTACTGTGGTTATTTTACTTTTGGCCTGTATTATCATGTTACATTTCTATTTATTACTTTGCTTTGTAATATTTATGGCAGTTTAGTACATGATTATATACATATAAACTTATTGCTTTTAAAAATCCTCTTTTTAAAATTTGTAAGATTTCGAGAAATGAATTCCTCTTTTCTTATAAAAATATAAAAAACTTTTTGGTATGCCTGAAAGTCGAATTTATTTTCATTTTTCGATTACATGTGAGGATTTTTTAAAATTAGGTTTCCTTTAATCGAGCCCTGCGAAACCCTACGTTTCAGCAGGATAATGCATGACCGCATGCCACCAGTATTGTACGAATCTCTCCCTTGATGTGGAATATTTTCGTTCGTTGCTCTGGCCTGCACGTTCACTAGATCTATCGCCAATAGAAAAGGTCTAGTTCATAGTTGCCGAGCGCGTCACCATACACCAGTCACTACGGTTGATAAGTTGTGACATCCTGTTGAAGCTGTATGGTCATCTGTACCTGTACATGCCATCCAATCTCCTGTTTGACTCACTGCCCAGGTGTATAAGTGTTGTTATTACTTCCATAAATGGTTGTTCTAGGTACTGATTTCTCAGGATCCATGCACCCAAATTTTTTGAAAATTCAATCACTTGATATTTTCTTTATAATATAATTGTCCACTAAATATAATTTTGTTTTTTGTCTGCATTTCTTCCTGGTGTAGCAATTTTAATGGACAGTAGTGTATAAATTATTAATTCGTAAATAAGAAAAAAAATCGTTTAATTTTTAGTTTTAGTTAGTTTTGTCATGCTACTTATTAGTTTATCACTGTGTTATAACCTATTTTTGAAAATTAAGTTCACAGTATAGGTGAAAACAATTATTTGAAAAATGGATGTGTACAATTTATTGATAGATAAATTTGTACCTTTGTAGTTAAAAACATTTTTTTTGTCGCTAGATAGAGCATTTAACGAATAGTCGTACAAAACATTCTACTTTTAGATAAGGAACTGTTAATTATTAAAGGTCATCAGTTTTAAGCCAGTGATGGCTAAGAAAAAGTTTACGAAAATTTTATATTATGAAATATGTATATTTAGAAAATACATAACATTTATTTTTAAGTTCCCTACATTTATTTGTTAAAAATTTGTTAGATTTTTTTTAATAGATCTGAAATATTTTCGCTAACTTAAATGGAATTTAAAAAAAAAAACTCAGCAAAAAACATTTAAAGAAAAAGAATTACATTAGCTGTATTGCAAATATATGAATACATTAACTGACTGACAAATTGCCACGTGACAAGTGACTGACAGTAATGACTCACGGTCACGCTGTGGACGCTCCCCTGCCCTCATTGGACCCCTTTCCTTCGAAAAAATGAATTTTTCATCCCCCTCTCTGGCAAATAATTGAACACTCAGGTGCATGGATGTGGGAACCTCGCCACTGGAACTGTTCCTGCAGGCGTAAGAACACGTGTTGGCCATGAGAAAAAAAAGTCATATTTGATGTGGGTGTGTAAAAAATTGCTTTCATCACGGTAGAAAATGGACTGGCGCTGGGAACGTGTGAAGGTGCATCTCCGATGTGGAAATTCGCTTGGTGTGGTCTGATGGAAGAGAGAAAGGAAAGATAGAAGAGGATAAAAGTTGTAGATGAGTTTCTAAAGTAGGCATCCATATTGATTCGATCAAAATGCATCCCTTCTGAGTTCATCTGAGACTCCTGTCCCGTCCACTCAGAATGGCAGCCACTAGGATTTTTCTCAGCAGAACGAGTGCGAATAAGGGAAATGAATGTTTTGAATGTGGCCTTTTTCTTAAATATAATCCCAAGTACAGACATTCAAAAGGAGAGAAAAATGTTTGTCTAACTGACAGATAAGAACACTCAGAAAATGATTAGATATTTATTTTTCGCAATGAAATGTTAATTTTTAATTAATTCGTATCCGAAAAAAAATTACTTCATAAAGTTCTTGGCACTAGACATTTTCCTCATAGAAGATATGTTTAATACAAACATGTTGAAAAAAATATGTAAATCACACAATGATCTTGAGTACGAAATGCCGAAAGAGTCTTTGTTAAATATCTCCGCACAACATATGGGTAGAAGACGGAAACGGGAAATATTTTACAGCCCAATTGGAATTTTTGGGGATAAAGTTAAAATTCTTTCAGATGCATACTTTACGCAACTTTTATTCTTTTTTTACTGAGGAAATTAAACATTTAAATATAGTTAAGGAGAAAAGGAAAGATCTAATGATAGTATGTTTACGTTAGGTTTTTTTTTCTTGTAGTAAAATACCCTTTAATTTTACTCGACAAAAAGGGAGAGCTAATTTTTAGGTAAAACTTCCTTTTCTTCAAATTACCAACGAAAATAACAAATATGATTATGTGACTAGAACTAAATTATTTGATCTTCTGAATAACACTTTTTTTTCAAATGTGTCTCATGCTGATTTCAAACAAGATCTCTTTTTTTTCTTTACGAATTCGTTTTCATCCCGGCAATTAGGTTTCAGATTTCTGTCCAACTTTCATGGTTTAGAGACGTATTGTGCATTCACTCATGTATTTGCTGCAGAAGAAATTCCTTTTTTCATGCCTTCTTCCGAGAAAGGGATTGGCCTCAATAGGGGACGCGCGGTCCCGCGAGGTAACAACAAAAAGAAAGTTAGTCAAAGTTAGCTCACACAGTAATAAAAACTAAAGCGTCTTTTAGATAAGAATTCCATATTAAATTTTTAACGTGTCCCTATTATTTAGCTACTTTATCGCCAATCAACATTCTTTAAATAAAACTTAATGGGAAATGGGGGAGTTCTGATACAATTTGAACCGCCTCTTCAACCGCATATATTAGGCATGTACGTAATAATCTGTTTGCTTAATACGATTATTCACAGAATGGATTCTATAAAATTCCGTGCACCTGTCTTCGTTACGTGCGGAAGAATTTATTGAGTCAACAACGCAACGGTTTTCCGAACACCGACCGATAAATCTTTATTCCTTTCACAACAATCGATTCCCCCATAAAACCGTGTTACGACGAAAACAAATACTACGCAAAGCATCAGCGAACGAGTTCTGTTTTATGATACACACTTAATAAATCAGACACTCAACTTTTTCACTACTTTCTTTTTTTTATACGTGTAAAAAGCCCCATTTTATTTAAAATCAAAAAGAGTATGTGCATAGAATAGAAAACATTATTTCTGAATGGAATTTACGCCTTTGATTCGATAAGACTCAAACAATTGAAGTAACAATGGATGGATAAAGAATATTTTATTAACATGAAAACTTGATTTTAAACGCAAATCTAATGCACACATTATCTGACAATTACAAGAAACTGAACGCAAAAGAAACGTTGTAGGAATCACTTTATCTCCTGACGACAAGACTCAACAAAACATCCACCGTGTTGAGGAACTGATGCATGTTAAATCTATTGAAGTCCTCGCGTGGGCATAATGTGGAAGTTTGGAGAGTGAGATGTGGTTCTTTTCACTCAATTACGATTAAAAATTCCAACGCGCAATTATTGTTCTCCAAGAAGAAAGTGAATGAAACAACCCCTCGCAAATGACAGGAAAAGAAGAAAAATATGTCAGGCATTAAATATCTCATTTCATAATTTCACATATTTTAGTTTTCTTAAAATCAATACAATACATCTATATTTATGATGTAATTGATTTCCACTTCCGTGAATGACTAGAAAAAAATATCGAAAACATTACTTTAAAATGAAAATTGCACATTCAGTTATAAAATGGAATTCAGTTTCATTCATTACGCATCATTATTTATCTTTGTTGCGAGAATTATTCAACAGCATTCACTTTTTTCTCTCGAAATCACTGTTTTCGAGACAAAAAATTAATATTTCATTTCAATCCATTCTAAAATTTCCGCACGAATAAACGAAGGCATTTACTAAAACCACAGAAGAATGATTAAAATAAAGGAAAAATCTGAACGAAACGAGAGAAAGAGAAAAAATTCGCGTTATCAAATTAAAAAACTGTATAGAAATAAATAGCGTGTACGAAATAATGAATTCCTGCATTTGAAAGTAGATTTGTAAAAACTATTGTTATGCTGTTTTTAAGGTGTATTTTTTTTATCATTCTATTTTATTATTTTTTCACCTCAATTAGCCACCATAGACCTTCGGTTGGTAATCGAAAACAATGGCTTAGATAAATGTAGAGACAAATGCCCTCAAATCTAATTAATTCAACCACACATCAAATATTTAACGAATCCATTACTTCTTTAATTACATTTAAATTATTCAGAAAAAAGCGCCATTTTTCCCTTTCTCTTTTTTATTGCTCTCGCTCATTTCTAAAGCTACGAAATAATTAATTTCATGTACTCGAATAGTTTCCTGTCTCTTTTCATAAGGAATTACCTTTTAGTTCAAATGTTTCCAACTCAGAAATTCATGCCGTCGTGTTAATGCGAGATTATTTAAGCGTGAACAGACAAGGGAAATTGAGCATTCACTTAAATAAATTTAGAGACGATGAAGCCCCCAGATTTCAATAATGGGATTGACATATCGATACTTTCATTCATTGTGGCCGAGTGGTCATGGTCGCGGCTCTCAGTGTTTCTGTCAAGTCAGGGGTTCGAATTCTGGTGTCCCCAGAGACACGTCATGTGTGGATGAACATTTAATAGAATCTCAATATTAAAACGAGTGTTCCTGGTCACGACTTCGTGGCCAAGGAGTCGTGACCTGTGATGCCAGTGTTCAAAAGGATCACGTCCGACACCTAAAGTTCACGTGTAACTTCCGATATCAACATTAAGAGGATGGTGGACCTTCACAATGTCAAATTTAGGTCAAAATTGTGATTGTGATTTTGTATACTTATAACATATACTGAATTATTATTTTTTATTTTAGTCAAATAAATGTCTAAAATGCACTTTTCTTAGTTCGTAAATTTTCCCTTTTCACTGTTACGTAAAGTTGCGTTCCAAATTACGTCATATCTCTTAAATTTTCACAACGTATGAAAGATGGTATAATTCACAAATTTGCGCACATTAGTTTTCTAAAATATATAACGGGTCTTATTTTGAGTTGTTTTGGATACCTTGAATGGGTGATAATGGGTGAAATATTTCATCTAGTATAGAAAATGTATCTTTTTTTCATCAAATTTTATTCTGAATTTAAAATCCATGCACAGATATAATTTGTTGTAGTTCATCTATACATAAAATAAAAATTACGTACATATCTTAAAAACTAATGCGCAAGGAGCATTTTTAAAAATAATTTAAACAATTAAATTTTTTAAAAAAATCTGTTTATAATAGTTTTTCTTTAAATATATATATATATATATATATATATATATATCTTTATATATAAAAATCTATACGTATGTATGTGACTAAATTCCTCCTAAGCGGCTGGACCGAATTTGATGAAATTTTTTGCGTGGGTTCAAACGGATCCGTGAATGGTTTAGATTTGCAATTCAGTCCGATACCACAATTAGTTAAAAAGATATTAATTATAAACATTCAACTCAATATTCACCTGCATTGTTGTATAACAGCGTTATTGTTACAAAAATGACATAAGTTGGCGTCGAAAATAGATTTTCAGCCAAACTGGTCAAACCGGGTCTTTATTGTTACAAAAATGCAGAACAATCATGCTTTTTAGCGTTTTTAATTTATCTTTTCAAATAATCTTTATATATGTAATTCTTCTGTGCGTGTGTATGTGACTGAACTCCTCCTAAGCGCCTGGAACGATTTTAATGACATTTTTTGTGTGGGTTCAAGTGGATTTGAGAATGATATCGATTCACAATTCGGTCTGATATAGCAAATAGTTAAAAAGATATTAATCCAAACCAGTTTTAATAATCAGTTTTGGGCGCCAACTTTGATTTGTCTGCATTACTGTAACACTGTTATTGTTACAACAATGACAAAAGTTGGCGTCAAAAATCAGTTTTCAGCCAAAATGAAATTTTATGACGTTGCTCTGTTAACTGTATTAATTAACTTTGTTTAAAAATTAAATGCTTTTAATATATGATTAACTTGAGAAATATATTTTTAAAATTTCAATTTCTACAATGGTTTAAATTTTTCTAATTTAAATTCCTAAAAAAAGATAAACTATTTTTCAAACAGTGGTACATTTTTAAGCCTTTTCCAGCGCTGCCAAATTAATTTGAAAAAAATATTGTAAAACTTCAACAAAATTTGGAATTTTTTAATTAAAAAAAATTCTCCATTCTCTATACACAAAATATTTTCAAAGATATATTTTTTCCATCTTAGGGAGCCGCAAAAATACAACGAAAAAAATTAGAAAAAATGTCAGTAACAGTTAATTATGGGAAAGCTACCTCAAAACACACGAGTTTGAGCGCTTGTATCGCATGTGTGGGAAAAAAACTTACGGAGAGTACGTAAGCAGATAAAGATTATTCTGTCAGATAAATAAAGATGTTTCTTTTTGAATGTTTTTTTTTTCTTTTATAATGATTGTAAATAATGAATTTTCGAGTAATTTTCCAAATCCAATTTGTTAGTTTGAATTTTAAGAAAGTATTCATTGTTTCATGTATAAAATAATTAATACAATCTTAGTTTTTTTAATGATACATCGCAGCTGATTAGTTTTCTTTTAGTGAAATAATTTACTGAAAAACCTTAAAATATAGGAAAATGCTGCTCTGTTTTTATTAAATAGTACTATTTCCTTTTAAATATTTTTTTATTCAAGAAATGTAAACAAATTTTTAGGCTTTTTTCCCAGTTACATATATATTTATTCGAAAAATCAAACATCCAAATAAAAGCAGTCGTTTCATAGCTAACGGCAGACATTTTTTGATTCATTATTTAACGAAAATTGATATTAATTAATATATTTTTTTAAGAATTAAAGTTATATTGCGTTTTATTATTTATTGCTAAATTATTTATTTTATAATAAATTCGTACATTGTCTGTTTTCTTGAGAACAAAACTGGATTAACTTTGTAAATTTTTAATCAAAAATAGAAATTTGAAGAAAAAAAGATATTATCCCTCGGTGAAAAAAGGGGTTTTATACTTGAAAAAACTCATACAACTCTTGGCGGAACGGAGGCAAAAGAAATCGGACTGTGTGACAAAGAGAAGAAGTGAAAGAAGTTTCTGAAAGGGGAATTCAAACGACATAAATGTAGAAATCACTCACATCGCTCAGTAACACACACACAGAGAAATACAGGTGTCCAGAGAGAAAGGGAAAATTTCCATGGGGATAAAATTGTAGTCAAGGAAAAAGCTCTTGCAACGCCGAGCTAGGTGGCAAGAAAACAGACCCGCTCGACAGAACAAATATTTGGAAGAAACTTCAAAAAAGAGTATTTTAATTACATTAATATAGAAATCACAGAAGTGCTGACACTAAAAGGGAAGAGGAATCTTCCAAGGCATGAAGCTGTACACTTGAAGAAGCCCGTGCAACGCCGGGCCATCCAGCTAGTTAAATAATAATATGTTATATTATAATAATATGATACATTATATATATATTTAAATTTTGAAATATAATTATCATTTACTATGCTGATTCCCCATATTCAGCAAATTAAGCCAACAATTTAAGAAATTAGTTTTAATGGTCCACCGTCCTCTTAATGAATACACAACCAACCGATGTGTTCATTCGTTCCCATGGGCCAGAAATATTCCTAATTGAAATTTATAGGATTTGCTGAAACTTCATGAAAGTTCTTTACACGTAGAATTTAAGGGGTAATGTTATATTACAAAACCTGCAATAACATAATGTTCTCATTATTTTTTTTAAAAAAATAAGTGTTGTTTAACTCGAGAAACCTTTCAAGATTTATCCACATACATCTACATTTGCCGCCAAGTTCAGGTCACTTTACAACCAAGGTCACTCCTATTTATTAACTATTATTTAGATATTTATTTCCCTTGCTCCCCAGTCGGTTCGAAGACAGTGTGACAGGCTCACGCGTCTTTTCTTTAACATGTCCTTTGGGTTCTTCGGACCAGAATTATGGCAACTCTTTTCCAAACAAATCCAAGAAGTGAAGTGTGAATGAAAGATGCAAATGAACAAGCTTTTAAATATCGGGACTGAGTAAACAAGATGGCAATGTGTGGCAATTTGTGATAGTGGATGGAAATTGACAGGTAGTTGATGTCTAATAGAGGAATCGTGGTTCAAGTCTGAATGACCTTTACGTGACTGTGATTAGAAGTTATAAAAGTGATCGAATATCTTTAATTCAAGTTGCACACCAGTGCACACGGGTCAATACAGAGTGATTCTACAAGCTGTAATAAGGTAGGATTGACTATTTAATATTAGAATCAGTGATTAGGCGGTTCCGTTATTGATAGTGATCTGAATTAGATTAAGTCTTATTATCTAAATATGTATATTGTGTGTTGCGTATTTTGACATCGTAGATTCTCTCACAGTAATTATTATAATTTAATTTATTAAAGGTTTAAGTTGAATATCTTAATAAAGTTATATTAAGATAATGTTTTAGTTCTTTCGTTAATCCTACACCTCTAGCTCACGCTGATAATTAATGGCGAGTTAATTAGGAGAGGAAGGTGCCGGCTCAGATGTCGTCCACGTCAGTTGACCATTGTTCAAAATGACGAAACTCGTCGCCAAAAGCCCTCGTGTAGCTGAACAGTGCGACGTTAATATTCACTAACTTGCTAGTACCGTAGATATTCACACCTAGGCTTATATTCTCGCTTTTTTTTTGCAAATTCATCTCTGACTGCAGTTTTAAAAAAGAATGACTCTCTTTTGAAGTGAGTGAGTGAATATAACGTCACACTGCTGAGCTACATGAGGGCTTTTGGCGACAGACCTCGTCATTTTGAACCATGGTCAAGGGACGAGGACGTCACCTGAGCTGACACCCCCCTCTCCTAACTACCACCCCACACCAACGGGAGGACGTTTCAGCTCTCGACAAATTTAACGTGCATCACTGCCCTGCACAGCGGGTCTTTATTGGTACTGAGCTCGAACTCCTGACATATCTGCAATGATCTGATACCTTGACCACTTGACTACTGCAGCCTCCTCTCTCCTTGGAATCAACCTTTAAAATCAGTACACGATGTCTTGTTTTACACTGTGTAATCGTATGCTAGAAAAGTTATAATCTTTGCTGCGATAAGCAGACGCGTCAACGTTTCCCAAACTAAACATTCGGCATAAAGACTTAGTTTTCACTCATTAAAAGCAAATTTTGTGTGATATTCCAATATCAATTATATCCAATGTGTAAAATCTAATCAAATCAGGCAATCTTTTAAAAAAAAAAAACATCTATTTAATAATGCGGATTTTTTTAAAAGTATATTATGTTAAGTTTAGGAACTTTTAATAATTGTATCATTAGAGAGCTTGAAATATATTTACAAATATATTGCAATTTTTAACTTAAAAAGATAAAAACAAGTTTCGTAATTGAATTTTGCATTTAAATTAAATCTAAACTGATATAATTTTCTATTAGTTTTCAATTTAATTTTCGTTACTATCTTATAATTATTAGCTAATTCTAAAGAGTTCTGCACTTTAGTAAAGATACTAAGATTGTGAAAGAACCGAAATGTGTATAAATATTTTGATTACACATTTTCTACTTTCTCAAACAACACTTCTTAGTATTCACATGGTATTAGGGCTAAAGAAATAACACTCGAAGATGGTTTGTGATGTGTCGTGTGCCAACTGTTGGACACCAGGACTCAAACCCGCGATTCGTCAGAATCAATGAGTTGTGGGTCACGACCACGGGCCTTGGAAAATGGTGGATTATAAGATGAATATTAATAAAAGTTTCGGACCCCCATTCCTTGTTTCAAACGTAATTCTTGATAGACAGAATGTTAGACCAACACGAAAAGGGAATAATCTAAATAAGTAGAACTATTACGAATGAACATTTCTACATCAAAATAAGCTTTAATTCTATCCACATAGTCGAAGGAGCAATAGAGCGAAATGTGCGCCATTTCTCTTTACAACCAGATAGTGTACAGATTAACAACATCTCTTCCAATATTCATTTTCATAAGACTTTCCAGCACAAAAGGTAACAGAGAGAGAGAAAAAATTTTCTTACATAAATAACTGCAACTTAATCAGTGCTTTGTATATTTTCCCAGGTGCTCCTGGAAAAGGGGAACATTTTCGAAGGCACCTCTTATCGTCGTCTCCCATCAGGGCAGATGTTGACACGATTTATAAATAGTTCCATTTTTCGCGGGGGTAGTTAAAAGGCAATTAGAAGCCCAGATAAAGGGGAAGAGACATTTCCCGAAGCATCCCATACACAGACAGTTCCGAGGAGGTTAAAAAGATCTCGAGGCTGTGTCATCAGCGACTTTTGAATCATCTTCAAAAGATGATGAGATGAGGTTGCCTGTGAATGGTACCCGGTCGCTGTCTTCGAAGTAGCACTGTTGGTTTGGAAAATCGAAATACCTAACATTTGATGGTGTTTTAAGTCTAGTCCAAATGAGAAATCCGCACATGGGATCTCATGGCACGGGATTAGTTACATTGTGGTAGGTCGCTTTGGGGGATTTTCATTACATAATTCATTGTAAAAATAATAAACGCATTAAAAATACAACTCATTCCAATTATCCAATAAAAACCATTCTTTGTCTCTGTTCAGAAAATACTTTTCTAAGAAACGGACTCAATGAGTCAAAATTTAAAAGTTATCGATACAAAAAGCTTATATGTAACTAATTATAAGACGTAAATATTTTAACCCTCTTGCATGTTAGATATAATAAATAAGAATGAGAATATTCCTTCGGCAATTTTACGAATGCTTATTATTTCAGTCCTTTTAACAATTGATCATTCTTCATAAAAAAATTCCGAAACGGATCCCATGAATCCATTGAGCGTACGGACTCTGGCATTATTGTGAATTTAGATACAACGCTTCACAGCCCAATCTTTCTGTTACAGATGCACATTCACGTTTTCATTTTGAAGGTGTATTTTTGTCATAGGAGTACTGTCTCATTTCAAGCATAGCCATAGGAAAGTTCCTCCCCCCCAAAGTATGGGAAACGCAGCGATGGCTTTTTTATGAGGGGCATATGCTGGAGTGTCGATTGTTTTGCGTGAGCAGAGTGCTTCGTCCATTTTACTTAATGCATACATGAAAAGAATCGCCTGCGTGACATTCCCCCAAACGATTCACACTCCCTCCCACTTGTCACGCCCCCGTCACAAATATTTATCCCCGCGCTTTTTTTCCCCTCGAATCCATTCGTACATAGAGGGAGGGACAGGAATGAAACTCGCATAAAATAATACCTAATTCCATTCTACCGTGTCCCGGACCGATAAATAAAACATCCCCGGACAATAGTTGCCGGACTTTTATCGTCGATGATAAATTAATCTGTGGGACAATCCGGAGCCCCGAACGAACCCTACGGTAAAAAAAAAGAAGACAATTTGCAATAGAACGGATGACAAAAAAAAAATAGAAACAAGGTTATAGTTATAAAAAAGGATGAAAGTGGGAGAGAAGGGGCTGCTATACTGGAAAACTGATCTCATTGTAGGGTGGAGGTCATTATCGAACACGGACTCCCTCACCTTCGATCGACCCCTTATTTGTAGTGCAGGGGGTGGGTGCACGTGCCACCTGGAAGCAGCCATTAGGGCAGGAACCCGAATCGATCGAACGGATAAAATCTATTTTTTTCTTCTTTCTACCTTCCACGTTAGAAGGGGGCTTCGGGGCCCCTGCACGCGTTTTTTCGAGGGCTTCGGGCCACATTCATAGGGACGACGTACTAGGGCTTCTCCACTTACACGCGACACTGATTACTGATAATATGTCCGTTCCGTTGCGCCCTGGCCGAAGGAAGCCTCGTGAATGCACCGACCCCACTCTCTGAGCCGCACGCAACGAACCACGAATAAAGGGAATTTTCTGGACTTCACGGATGAATATTCGCAAAAGGCTCTCTTTCATGCAACGTGTCCAGACTAGTCTTACACTGAAACTGAATTGGAGCTTAGGAATTTCTAGTGCAATGGTCCATCAAACCACAGATAAACACACAATTGTTATAATTAAATTTCCTTACTTGGAGCACTGTGCAGGATGGAAAACAGGGGTATCCAAACTGCAGCTCGTGAGGCCCTTTCACCCAGCCTGTGAAGACTTTATCTCTACGGAAAAGTATTAATGAAACTTATGTACCTCCTACCAAGATCTGCCGTACGCGGATGTAACGTTTCCCCCCAATGGAAACAAAGGCGTTGTGGCCATAAGAATGGAAATAAGAGAGCCTTTTCAACACAGACTTTAAAAGGGGCGCGCTTACACCAGAGGATTTTAAATGAACAACGGCAGAATTACTCTCCATCAACCATGGATGGCCCAAGTGTTATCTGCAAAATGTATAAGAATACTTCCATCCACATAACAACAACAAAGTGTATGCGTTTGTCAATATATATTTTGCGCACGATTCCGTGGAGAAGAGCTATTGGTTGTGCTCTCCAGACTTCATCCAATTCCAGGCTTGCTACTCGAGAGAAGAGGACAAACATCCATTTTTATCAAAATCTTTCTAAATTTCATTTCGTTCTTGAAATTCTACGTGAGATCTCGCTAACTATTCCCCCCTTCTTTTTTAATTTTTGATGCTGTTGTTATTTGTGTTCGAAAAGATAATGTGTTCCATTCTCACAGAAAGATTCTTGCTCGGAATGCTAACTTCACAATTGACTCATGGCCATGTTTGCTGGTATTATTTTCTAATGAGAGGAGAAAAAAAGATATCAAATTACTGATTGATTGAATATTAACGTAGCACTGTTCAGCTACACGAGGGTTTTTGGCGACGGACCACGTCATTTTGAACCATGGTCAAGTGACGTGGACGACACCTGAGCCGGCACCCCCTCTCCGAACTACCACATCACACCAACGGGAGGACGTTTCAGCTCTCGACAGATTTAACGTGCATCGCTGCCCTACACGGCGGGTCTTTAGTGGTACTGGGCTCGAACTCGTGACAAAGCAAGCCACGTTCCGATACCTATACCACTCGGCTACCACGGCCACCTCAAATTACTGAACTTTGATAGAATAATGCGTGAATGACACATTTTATATAAAAAAAAGTAAATACATTCTTTAATTTTAAATTCGCAATGTTTCACATTAAAAAAACTGAAAAAAAAGCATTTATGATTATTAATTTTTTTTTAATAATGGAGTGAAAATATTTTTCAGCGGGGGCTTAGCCATGCTATTCAATGCTCGTCCACTGCGAGTATAAGTACTCATGGAAACATAGTTCACTAGAAGACTAACGTTCAGCAACAAAAATGTCAGCATAGTGTCTGACTTACAGATCATAGAACGAAGGGAATATCTCTGGCTGACTGTCTTTTCCTCGATTAGTAGTGCTTAAATAATTAATTTTTGAAGAATCTTTTATGAACAAATATGTTTTCTTATTTCTCATTTACTTAAGAAAGTTTCGAAGAATACGAGTATTTCCTAACCGTATATATCTCTGGATCTTTTTGTGATAATTTATTATTATTAGATTATCTTAATATATTGCTAGCACCCTTTAAATTTAAACAAAATAGAACCCTTTAGCTCATATTTTGGACAATCGAAGTATACACTGAAGAGCCATACGAACTGGTTGTGTAAGCCTGCTCAGTAGAGCCTCGCGGGATGGCAGTGAGGAGAACGAATAAAACACTGTCACTGTTAGCTAAAAATTCAGTGTCTGCCTGGCTTTTGTGGGTTTCATCCCACAGGGGAATTTTAAATTGTATAGTTTCTTCAATCCATGTTTCCATTACAATCAATTGTTTAGACATTATACGGTCCGTCGTTCTTGTAAAGTACAGACAGTACACTGGTAAAGCAGGTCGTATGCACATAATGGAAGTATTCAATCAATCAATCACCATGACACGATGCGGTAGACAGTGCGTTTGTAAGACAGCAGGTGTCTGAGGAGGTTATTGCATCGATTCTTGGTTATCGATTATTGCTGGTTATCAAGACTTAAATGACTTTCAATGGGGACAAATCGTCGGTGCACAAGAGATGGGGCACAGCATTTCCGATGCAGCAATGAAATTTAAATTTCATTTCTTGCATAAAGACACGAATTAGAAAGCTTTAAATTCCTTTCCCTAAAATAGATTTTTTTCTCTTATTTTACTTTTCCACTAAATGTACCTTGAGGTGTAAAAACTAATCCGTGTTAAATAAGAAACGTTATTCGCATGTAAACTTTACAAAATTAACCACTTGTACAAAAACAGTCAGCATATTATAAGTTTGTGAAGGACTTCTTGCTCAAATTCTCTTGGTGGATGATTACAACAGAAAAGTAATCGTTTTTTCCCCACTTGCCTTGACATCAGGTTTGAGTATTGTAATTACTCTCCTACTTTCTCTCCTGTCATAGATTTAGCAAGATCTATTTTTATAGCACGTGTTGTGCTGAAAGTCAAACTCACATTTATCCACAGTTGTGTCAGACTAATACATATCTCTGTTCCTCGTGTTGTACCTTTAAGTGCAACGAGACAACGGCTGATTTTTCGACAATTGTGGTCTCAACGCCACGAGGAAAAATGGCTACTTGTGAAGTACCTGTTGATTCATCCTTCGCTACAGAATAAACTTTCCCCCAGCAAAAAATTTTATATGCTTAGCAAGATTTTCTACATTCACATAGCTAACGCAAACACTATTTTCAGCCTTTTATTCGCTATGGTGAAAATCTAGCTTTCATTTTAATCACTTAGAAAATGTCATTCTAATGCAGAATATTTCCCCCTGTGCTTACCACGAAAGTGTTTTTTATTGTCTTTCATAACTGCTACATTCTCGTTGAAAATAAGGCAAAAACTATCATATGCTTCGTAAAAAAATAAAGACACATGGTCTCATTTTTTGAAAAAAAGTTTGCACTTTTCCTTCAAATTTTTTTTGTTATTAAGGCTTGCCATTGTGTCCATATTTAAAGACCATAAATGCTTCTAAATTTTAGAGTGTGGAATGAGTTAGTAATTTAGCTTATCAGCTGTACAGAATCTACTTCTTACCAAACAGACAGTATGCTAACAGATATCCGTAACACTTTGACAACTAATTTCAATATTACAATTTATTCATCCTCTCTAGTAGCTGCATGCTCAACGTCACCTTGGAGGAAATATTGGCAAAATATTGACATCCATCAGAAATAAGAAATCACCGTTTTTTCCAGAAATTGTTGAGATTTTATACATGGTTAATTTTTTTTTTTTATTTTTAAAAATATTTAAGATATACCGTAAAGTTTTTGAGACATTCGCCATTTTCAGAAAGTTTTGTTTCAAATGTTTATTACACATGTCATTAGAATGTTTTAAATATCTAAAATATGAGAAAAAAATGTTTTTACGACAAAAATCTGATGAGAATTTGTGACAGGCTCATCGCGTTTTCAACTAAAAACTCCCCTTGGGTTCTTTTGGGGCCGAAAAAGCCAAATTCTTTCCAACCAAATCCAGAAGCGAAGCGTGAGTATGCAAATTAGGAACCTTTTAAATAGCAGAAGTTGAACGCAAGCGCATGACTTATTGGGAAGGGATGACGCGACTCTGAGTTCCTCAAACTGGGGGGCGCGCCCCCTAGGAGGGCGGGATAATCCTAGAAGGGAGGCGCGAGCTTATCTAAAAGTCAAAAATAAAAGATTACTTTTTAAAAAAAATTATTAATTTTCTGAAAGGCAGCAAAAAAAAAAAGCTTGCTGACATAATAAAAAATAAGATACACATTTACATTGATATAATACACTTATAAATGTATCAGTACTGCACAATGTGTTTCATAATTAATTTAAAAATACTAAGTGAAGAACAAGTTTAATAATTACCAGTGATCCTATGTCATAAAATTATACACAAAATTTAACATTTATCTTGATAATTTGTATGGTTTACAATTAGAGTAGCAATGTAACTTTTCGTCGAAGTATAATATTATTGAATTTTATACATTGTTATTATATGCAGGGGGGAGCAAAGAAAGTTATGATAGAAAATTGGGTCACAAGCAGTGGCGCATACAAGGGGGGGTCCGGAATTCTAAGTATATAGTACGTAAAATTTAATTAAGTATTTGTTATTAATGATTAATTTTATTAATTAATGCTAATTATTTATTCAATAATTAATTTTTTACTGTGTTTTGTTCCCGAAAACCGACAAAATCAAAAGCAGCATGATAGAAGAATGGTGAATATTCGACCTCGGACCCCCCTCCCCCCTTGAAAAACTCCTGTGTGCGCCACTGGTCACAAGTATAGAAAGTTTGAGAAGCACTGGCGTTTTCTGAAGTCAGAGAAATAAGCCATTATTCTAGTGTGAAGCTATCCGTGACAGAGCGATGAAGTCAAGGTGGATACTATTGCCCGCGAGATATAGAAAAGACATTTAGGATCCGAGAGGACTGTTGTTAAACAAGATATTAAGGTAGGATAATTCCATTATCTATTAGGAACTATCTAATGACTGAGATTAGGAATAGGCGGGAATATAGTGATTAAAGTCGTGCTTATTTGGTAATACGTATTGTGTGTTTTCTCACCTCAGATCCCCTAAGTTTAAATATATCTATTTTCTTTGTATAGTGTTTAAGTTAAGATCTTAATAAAGATACATTAAGATCATGACAATGCCTAGTTCTTCATTCATTCCCACACCCCTAGGTGAAGAAGATAACTTATAAGTAAGGCATCACCCATGGGCTAATTCCTTACAAATATTTATAGAAATTACCTCAAATTCCAATGTGGGAACACCAAAATGCCTTCAGTGCTTTGAGTGATAACTGCGATACATGATATATAGGATATTAATGATGCACCAAGTGAAAAGTCCTCAGTATCTGGTTGTCATCACTTTTTGCGGACACAAAAAGTGATGACACGGGTGTTTTCACAAAAGTGCGGACGCCTTCCCACTCCCCTCTTCCGAGTCTTAAGAGAAAAGAACATGTGTAGTGAGGGAGGATCGTTATCCGAGAGAGGTTCGCAAAACCGAAGGGAATCCCCTCCTCCAAGAATAATGATGTCTGAATAGAAAGATAGCATCGCCTGCCATGAACTATGCATGAGTCAGTAAGGATGGGGCGACTTATGTGCCCTCGTTTTCCAAGCACGAGACGGAGGGGGCACCAGAAGAACGTCAGAAATGACTCGGTGAGAGGTCTACATTTACAGAGCACTTCACGGCTTGTATCACAGGAATGCATGGGGAGGAGGAAATGGGGAACGCTAAACTGTTCTGGAACTTCTATTATTTCGAAATTTAAGAACCAGGGCAGCCCCCAGAGGACGCAATATTCCACAAATGATTCTAAAATACTTTCTCGTACCGATGAGAATAAGCAAGGTCTGCCCATTCCTGTAAGGTTACTGCACCAGCAAAAGCTGTGGTGAGCGTCATGGGTTAAAACCCCGGATCCAATTTCTCTTCTTTGTTCGTGTTGCCATTCAGTACTGAATTCGCTTCGAAATGTATATTGTGAGCTATACGTGTTGTTGTTACCAATTTCACCTGATCGGCAAAGGCCAGATCAAGGCCCACGAAATTCATCATAGCAAAGGGTTAAGGGACAGATGTCGTTAGCAGTAGCTTTGAGCACCATACAGGTGACAGAACGATTTAGCTCGGTTTCACCCCGATTTAGAGGGAGAACACCCTGGGGGTGGTCAGGGTCCTCCCACCTCCCTTCCACCAACCTCACAAGAAGACTTGCGACTCGAGGGCTATTTAAAGTATCCCCATGCCACGGAGGTACTATACATTTACAAACATTTATGTCTTCTCCGAGATTCGAATCCAGTCCCAACGGCACAGTAGTCAGCGTCGCTGACCATTATATCGGATGGGATACAATAATAATACATAATGAGCTATACATAATAATACGACAATAATGAGCTATACATAATAATACGACAATAATGAGCTATACATAATAATACGACAATAATGAGCTATACATAAATTATGTAAAGAAGTAAAAGACAGAACTTTATAAGTGAAACATAATCCTCTTGGGGGTTCCACTCATGAGTTCTGTTACGAACCTACCAAACTGATTAACGTATTTTAGAATGAATTGAATACGGAATGACATCACACGAAACAATAGGAGCGAATGATACATACAAACGAAATCTCGAGACTTGACCTATAGCATAAGAGTAATTAAACAACGTAAGGATCTTCGAGACAGCCAAAGAATTCATTTCAGTGACACGGTAAATTGGTTAACACTAAAATGAATTCATGAATTAAGAGAGAAGGATAACTGATGCAATAATCTGATTGTTTTAATGGTTTCCATGATAGTAATCAAGAGGAATTAAATTGACTCAATCAAAAAATTTATTCCGTAACACCAGCTCAGATTGAAGAAAAATTTTTTGTTTGAAAGTATCACTGGCAAAAGCAAAGTACAGGGTGGGCAAAACAGGAAAAACGTTGCATAATTTTAAAGGAAACCAAGTTTAAGGAACACTTTTTTAAAAATTGAAAAGTCATACATTTTTATGTGTGAATTTGTAGTAATATTTTCATAAAACAATTATTATTTGTAATAAAATTAGTATGCGGTAGATTTTATTTTTAAGCCACAATGCGAATGTGGATATCACGAGCGAAAAGTTTCAATACAATGATATAAGCCTTTAATAAAAAAAAATATGCAACAAAATATTTTTTTTAATATATTTATCCCTGTAACTTTAATATGTAACTAGAAATTAAAAGCTATAAGAAAAGTAGTTTTCTAAAAAATATTACTTTGATGTTGAAATGTGCACTTTTAAAAATTTGCGATTTCAAGATAGAAGTAGACACTTTCTTTGTTTAAACTCATTTAAAATATTTCTGATTTAGCTACAACGTAATTTTAAGCTGCATTAGAAGCAGAAAGAATGGTAGTAGCATGCTAAAATATCCAGGTTTTTTTCTACCGATTTATATATATATATATATATATACATACACTCATGTGCATAAATTAAGGATAATTTAGAAACACACAGAAATTAAACTCTAAAATAAAAATTTCGCCTGTAGAATTATCACACACATCTTGAAGAAGAATATGCAAATTACAGGAAACCACCAGATGACGCGGATAGTACGTCACAATGACGAGAGTGTAAGAGAGGGGTATATAAGGGATGGTGGCAAAGAAGTAAAATAGTTCACAAGCGCTTTAAAAGCATTTCAGAGCAAAAACCGCTCTGGAAGAAAGGAAGGAAGCATTTGGATCATTTTTTACGTGATAGAATTATTGGACGACTGGAATGTGGACGTACCCAGCAGAAAAATCCGAAGAACTTGGAATCGCCCAGAGTGTCATCTCCAGGCTTTGGCAACGAATCCAAGATGATGGTAATGTTAGTAAATGTTGCAGCACAGATCGCCCCCGAGTTACAACGCCGAATGAGGACCAGTATTTGGCAGTTACTAACCAAAAGAAACAGACGGAGCACAGCATCAGACCTGTCTCGTCAGCTCTCTTCAGCTACCGGTACGACAGTTTCAAGGCAGACCATGTACAGACGCTTAGGGCACATTGGTCTATAGGCTCGTAGGCCTGTCAAATGTGTTCCACTTACCGAAACTCACTGTCGCCTGCGATTAACCTGGAGTAGAGAGCATGCATTGTGGACACCACAACAGTGGTCTTGTGTGATGTTTACCGACGAGTCCAGGTTTAGTTTGCAGTTTGATTCTCGCCGGATTTTAATATGGAGAGCGCCAGGTACCCGTTACCACCAAGAGAACACCATTGAACGACACCGTTACGGTGGTACAGTATGGCTCGTTTGGCGAGGAATTATTCTTGGTTCCAGAACTGGCCTGCATGTTTAGAGTGCAACGATGACAGGCCACATCTATCGGATGTCATTCTGGAACAACGTTTGTTTCGGAGCGCCATGGGTGCTGAATTTCTGTTTATGGATGACAACGCCCGTCCTCACCGTGCAAACATTGTAGACGAATGCCTACAATCGGAGTATATCATCCGTATGGATTGGACAGCATACTCACCGAACTTGAATCCAATAGAGCATGTGTGGGATATGCTTGGCCGACGAATTGCAGCCCGTCAACCCCCTCCCACCTGTCTACCGGAACTTCGGAGGGCATTGCTTGATGAGTGGTGTAATATTCCCCCAAGATCAGATTGATAATTTGATACTCAGCATGCCTAGGCGTTGTAAGGCCTGTATTGCATCGTCCGGGTGATATACACCGTATTAACCATCATACTAACCATGTTATACTGTTTTTTGTAAATAGGTTCTTTTTAAAATTTGCTCCAGGGAGTAAAAATCGCAATTTTTATTAATTATGTCAAACATATAGCATCTTTTTCGCTCTTTACCTTTTGTTTAATAAATAGACTTTACAAATAAGTCAAATTTGTTTTGCTTCCGTCTCTTTCTTTGCCTGAACTTCATTATCCATAATTTATGGACATGAGTTTATATTAAGGGATCTTCTTAAATTTTTGTAATTTTTTTTTTAAATGAGCTTAATTGTCCTTTTTTTATATGATGAACCAGAAGATTCAAAAGATTAATAAACATTGTCTTAGTAACACTTATAGAATATAATTATTATAAAAATCTACAGAGCAGTGACAGCCATTACAAGTTATAAATTTAACAAATATACAAAAATAATATTGAAAATTGATAAGAAAATACCGAAAACATACTTAAAAAAAGAATTCGTTTTATTTGTTGACTTTAAAAAGGAGGAAAATAAAACAAAAGGTTTAATTCGTCGCCTTCTATTGTAGAAAGCGTATGGAATTCCACTTACCAACTTTAAAGCAATAATGATGTTGATCAAAATAAAATCTTGATTTCCGCTAGTAGAAAAGTGAGCTCCAACACGAAGAAAACAAATCTTTTACCTACTCTAATGACACGTATTTGCATTCTTTCGGTGGTTCTGTTTCCCCTCGAATTAATTTTGAAATTACACATTTGCTAACTCAACTCCAGCACTTTCCCCCTTCTTAAACAGAAAACTTAAAAAAAAGAACGCCACGACACCGGATTATCTTATCTGGTAAAAGCACCCCCTTCGTTTGCAGTGTGCGAGGGACATTAATCACGGATGTAGGAGAAGGCGAATTTGCATCCTGAATATGCAAATTAACCCTCATCAACGAACTTAACCTCCCAAATATCACTCATTTGAGGCCAAAATTTACGCAGAGTCAACTCTACTTTAAACAATCGATTCTCTCTCGGCCAAAGCCGAATTTCGTTCACTTTATTTAATAGAAGGCGTCCGTTGGAAAGCATTCACAAGTTAAAATAAACGGTGTTTATAAAATACATACAACTGCATCTTGAACAGTCCTTCTGTTGTCTCGGTGAAACATATTTGAAATGCTTTTGGTCATACTGAGGTCGCGTGATATAGCAAATATTCACGCTTATTTAGTGTATATTTAGCCTTTAATTCATTCTAATAAAATGTTCTTAAATGAATAGTTAAAATATCTTCATTTAACGACTCATTCAAGAAAAGCGACATTTTTACACCGAAAATTCTTTATTTAAACACGTAAGTGTATTGCGACAATCTCTAAACGATTACACTTCTTATTTATAATGATAGTCTACAATTAATAGTGTTGAGTAGATTTTTGATTGATTTATATATTGACTTTTCAAAACATTGCGCTATAAAGCTACTACAGGGCTACTGGCGACGGGTTTTAACATTTTGAACCTCGCTCAAGTGACGAGAATAACACCTGAGCACACCTCTCAAATTTCAACTGCACATCAACGTGAGGACTTTGATCCTCGGCATTTAATGCGCATCATCCCCTCTACATGGGTAGTATTTACTGGTAATAGAATGATGCCCTGGATTGGATCAATAGAATGCCGGTCACGAACAAGCGACCATGGCCACGTGTGGTCCTGACGTGGTGTTCGACTTCTGGAGCGGTTCTTGTTTCTTCTCGTCACAATCACAATCTCCGTGGGTGGATCTTTTAAGGCTACATCGTACACTTTTTCAAAATTTTTTTTGGAGACAGTTACAGTAAAAATAATTGATGTTTTATATTTAGATTATATTATTAAGCTCATTCTGTAAGCAAAAAGTCAGTTTGACCAGCCATTATTTTACAATTTTAAAAAAAATTGGAATTTTTGAAGTTTTTTCAAATTTTTATAAAATACTCAATTTTTTAAAAATTTTTTTAGTTATTTTAGGTTATTTATGATTCTTAGATTATTACAAACAATATTTAGTATGGATTTGAAAATCTATTCCCTTCTTGATTTTTAATAATAATTTTTCTAAAAAAACCTGGAAAAAACACGAAAATTTTTAAAATATCAACTTTAGCATTTTTTAGAAAAATAACTAGAGTTCTCAGCCCTAAATCCATACTAAATTTTATAGAACATACATTTCGGAGTATATACAAAAAAATTCAAGGCTCTATCTTGAACAAAAAAAAAAGCCTTAGGGATTAGAAAATACTTATACCTTCAAAATTAAAAGTCTGAGAAAAACGCATGTAAAGTTTGTAAAGTCATAAAACAAAAACTTATAATGCCCGTAAAACTCTAATTTTTAATATGTTATTTTCCAATGTATGTTCTACATTAAAACACTATTTGCATAATATTGAAAGCATTTGTTAAGACGTCAGTTTATTCAGCTTTATCTTAACCTAATACTTCACAAAAGTTTTGAAACACGAAACAGTTATGTACAAAATAATAATGATACTAACTTAAGCTAAAAATATTCAGGTTTGCTCATAAAATTTAATTTTTTTCAGTTTTAAATTGGGGCAGTTTAGGAAGTTTTAGCTCTTGTCGTACGACTGTAAAATACTAAAATATAGTACTACAATATGTTTAGTATAATGTAGTTTGGTATATATATATACATCAAGGAAATATTCAGTTATATCTGCAGCATTTGAATTCAGAATACTTGTATTTGGAAGTCTAATTGCAGAATCAGCTGAGGACTGATTTTTAGATACATCATTTTCAGTAGTATTCCATCTCTTCGAAATATTGTTTCTCACAGAAACCCAGAACGCATTTGCCATGGCATTTTCTCTACAGGAAAAATTAATGATAAAGCTTTTAAGTTATATAAACTATTTTTAAAGCAAAAATTGGCCATGAAATTAATCTTTAATAATTAATTATGAGAACTCAAAAAACTCAAAACATAATCAAGCACAAATGATTTTAGTAATGAAAATTGGAATTAATAACTATTTCAAACTAAAAGCTCAAAAATAATTTTAATTAATTCAACTTAAGTGTGAAAAAATGCTTTAAAAGGAAACCGAAACCAAAACCATAGCTCATAAAACTTCAAATACCTTAAAAACTAATTTGCTAACAGATCTGAAGTTTCGTGGCAAGCATCTCAATGATATGGGCCACCAAAACATGCAAAAAAAAAATTTTTCCGTAAAAATAAAATTTTTAGGGTACTGTGTAGCCTTAAAAAGTCAACAAGTGAGGGTGGAGCACAGAGTTGTTTCGTACAGAGATTTCATATTATTCATGTATCATAAAGTAATTGTCTCCCTAACAGGGTATGATACGGAGATAAATTAAAAATATTCTTTATGGGTATACGATCCAAAAATTTCGAGAGCACTAACATAAAGTACCATTTATTTTCTTGCACAAGAGAGTTCGAGAGTCTATATAAAGCTTTATGTGAAATAATTTTCTTTTATTTAATTACTTACACCATTCCATTGGAACTAAACAACGTAGATTGCTGCTGCAAATAAGTTCAACGAAGAAAGAACAGTGATCAGGATTAACAGTGAGGGGCATTCTTCGCCCAGACTGCTCAAATTTAATGAAGATCCCGATTTGCGAATTAGGTAATTCGGTGGCCGAATCCAATGGGGTCATGGGAAAAGGAGGAGCGGACGCTTTCATTTTTCGGCGCTCCGAGATATCATTTGCGGCGTCATTACCCATGTCTCACATTATTGCCTTGTCACGCTTTATCGCTTCACGGAGGAGATTCTGCTTTTATTAATCATCTCTTTCGGCCACTCGGGGTAGGAGGAGAAGGAAAATATCATAGCTCGGCCCCGTGCATGTGGAGGCATATTTGAAGAAATGAACTGTCTCCTCAGAGCAAGGACCTTCGAAGAGTGTCGACCGAACACGAATTTTTCTTCCGAAGGAACTTTTAAAGCGAATAACTATGACTGTCTACAGAAATGACGAATTATAAAAAATCCTTTCTGGATCACGATCTTGCATTAAAAAAACAGCTGTTCTCATATCCAATTTAATTTTTCTGAAAACACACAATGATACTGTGAAGATTAACTCCTTTCTCGGTGACAATTCCTATTAACTCCAAAAAGGTCCGAAAAGAACAGTTGAAAAATCCAAAGATCTACATACAGACATGCGCACTTTCACACATGAAAAATCTGTCGTTACTCCATCCAGCCCATTTGAGTCAAACGGCTGGTTTGCCATTTATTTTTGAATTGCCATTGGCTCAAGTCTACTTGATGCTGTTCATTAGAAAAGTAAAAAAAAGCAGATATAATAAATGTATCTTATATATAGTTTAAACCACAACACACACAGAAAAATAAAAACACACTGCTAATCCAAAAACTATAACCAAAAATTCGATTCATTATCCGGAATGGAGTGAGCGGGTGGATGACTATAAAATCCGTGATCCGTTAAGAAAACACATATCTTTCTTAATGCGCCCGCAAATACTTGCTTCTTGCATAAATATACGATAGACACTAATGCATAATAAACGCACCATTCTGTTTGAAGAGTGCGATGCAACAATAACACAAATAACACTTCAAATGAGAGAATGGAAGCATTCTGGTATTTAAAATGCAAATGGGTTTTCTCTTGAAAGCATTTCGTTCAATGGGCATTTGAACTGTTATTAAGGAATTGCGAAAAATTGCTGAATGATGTGATTTCATTTTCTGGTTCTTTTTACTCCAAACAAAGTGTTCAGAGGACTTAATTAGAAAATGCTATTCAACCAACAGCAAATACCGCATTTCATGGGGAATCGTTATTAATTAACAATAAATATAGATACAAAAAAACAACTTCAATAAAACAGTGCGGGAATTTATGCAATCATTTTAAAAAATACTAGTTATTGAAACAATATAAATGAAAATTGCAACGTTCGTAAAGTAAATAACTGTAGGGCTTTCTTGCTCAGCATTTAACAAAATACATACAAAGATCCGTTTAAATAATTCAAAATCTGGATCTAATTCAGGAAATATAAGAATGAACAAATCTTGTTTAATTTTTAGGGCGTATTTAATTAAAAACAAGAGCACATACCCTTTTGCGTAAAACATGAAACTAGAACAGATGATTTTCGGAAGAAATTGGGTACTTACCTAAAAGAAAAAAAATAGTTATTTAATTAAAGCAGAAACGTTTTAAAATACTTAAATATAATCAAACGTCATTGATATCATATCCCAGACACGTTGATTTGTTTATTAATTATTGAAAGTACATTGTGTACTTTAAAAATTACGTAACCCAGAAATTGTCATCATTTTTATAATATACAAAAATTCCATGAAATGTTATAGCACAGAATTTTCAAAAACTATTTATATTTTATAATAATATCTGTGTTACTTTAACTCTCAGCTGTATCTCTAACTATGCACTTTAACTTAAAATATGTACCTTAAAAATGTGTGTGACAGACGTGCTTATTTACTTTATGACTAGAAACATGGGATTAGCGTTAGCAGAAGCTACAAAAATTGTACAACATTGAGAAAGATAATTATATCCAGAACGGTTCACAAATGATTTGAAAATTGTCTGTCTAGATTAAATTCTAGAAAAAAATACCGGATCAGGTAAATTACTCAATCTGAATATCGAAGTATTGGAGAGACAATGCTGGAAACCAATTCCAGTTTAACTTGCAGACGTCTTCAAAGTAAGTGTCAAAACAATAAGGAAGAATTAACGTAAAATAGAAAAAAGGTACAAATTAAAGGGATAATGTTGTAGAAAAGAATTTGCATTCTGGGTGAGTGATCCTCTCTCTCATCCTCCCTATTCCCCAGACATATTTCCATCGGATGAATACCTATCTTTCTTTTTACACTTTTGACTATCCTAAAAGAAAATGATAAAGAATTGGAAGGGCGAAAGCTCTTGCCATTTTCTAAAAATAAAAACAGTTTTATAAAGAAGGAATTTGTAAATTGGCTTCAAAGCGAGGGGTGAATATTTTGATGAATACAAAAATATGAAAATGTTTACTAAAAAAATATTCAAGTGTTTTTGAAGTGAAACTTCTTTAGCCGCGTTGTGCACTTTTTGGTAGGGAAATATCTTATGGGTTCGCGTCACTGACATACTCATGATTGGCGCACGCGCAGTGTGCTGTGCGCCTTAGAAACTTTTTGGATAGGTGAAATCTCATGCGTTCGCGTCACCGACATGCTTATAGCAGTATATCTATAGCTATACAGCTGACGTATAGTGCTGTGTATATCTTATAAGTGAAATTGAATGGATTTAGTGAAAAGTTCAATGTGTATATACTATGCATTGTCGAAATAGTGTTTTTGTTTGATTATTATTTGAATCGTTTGATTGAAGAATCATTGTGCAGTACAACAGAGAGTACTAAATAAATATACTAATATTTTTAAGATAAAAAACAAATAACAGAACATTATTTTAAATCTTTGTATTTATGCTGGCGTTTAAAAATTTTGTATTATTTTTTTATTTCTAATATTTAACCTCTGCAATGCAAAGAATTATCGATATTTTCATTCAATTGTCAAAGTTTGCATGCGCAAGCAGCTGACCTAAAAATTGATGCTATCGTAAAAAAGTCAAATGTTCTGCTTTTGTCAGAAATTCGTATGAGAAACGAAGAACCACTTGATATTCCGAATTTTAACTTTGTTGTAAGTAATAAAAGACCCGAAGTTCCAGCAGTAGGCGTACCTATTTATCACAATACTCAAGATACGTCACGCTTCATTACTTCACGTATGGACATACATACTAAATTCACTAGAAGCATTGGTGTTAATGTTTCTGATATAGGTGAAACATGCGTTGCTCGTAGCGATTCCGAGAATGGGCAATACATATTAATGGTTGCCGTTAAATTTCGCCTGGAAGACAGATACAACAATTTTTATTCGAAAATTTGATGATTTATACAAAAGAAGGTTCTCTGAAGTACTCGAAAAAAGATTTGGCAAAAAATATGATAATGTACCGATGATTTTAAGTGGAGACTTCAATATAAATTTTGTAGATGATAAAAATCTACCACTAATTGAATTTCTAAATGAAACACTTAATTTAAATATGTCCAATGATTGAAAACTCAGTACTACAAAATATAAAACGACGATCGATGCGGTTTTTACGTGATACTTCGATAAATTTGAATCAAACATTTTCCTTTCTTACTTTAGTTACCATAAGCCTTTTTCAGGACAAAATGAAATAATTGAAAGTGCAAAAAGTCGAAGTATTGTTGAAATTAATGATGACAATGATGCAAACAATTAAAATAATGTTAAAAATCAAGTGCATTGAAATTTACGTAAATACAAATACCATCCATAAATAATATGATTGTATATTAATTGTTATTTCAATTGAATTGTATTTATATTTTGTCATGATCTTGTACAGCCCGTAATATATTTGAATAATAAAAATCATATAAACATGCATATAATTGTTGCTCGAAGTGTCAATAGATGCGAAAATCAGATTGATGCTGATAATTTTAATTCAAACATTATGAAATTTCAAATTTTAATACTAAAAGTTCTAAGTTTTCACTTCTATCGGCAGTCTCTCTTACTACCAATTTTTTTCTCTTTTTTTTTCCTTAGGTATCTCATACATTTTTATTTTTAAATATGGATAAAATGGTCCCCCTCCCCTTTTATTTCTTTTCATGACCTCGAATAACTGAAGAATGTAAAAATACACGAGATTTAATACTTAAAAACGATTCCTATCTAGTTTTTTTTCCTTCTGTAAAGGAAAATTCTTTCTTAAAAAAAGGATCACAAATGATTTTTAAAAAAAATTATGAGTATAAAGCAAATTTTAGTTTTTAAAATATAAACAAGAAATAAAAACATGCATGCAATGAGAGCATAACTTTTAATTATTTGAATCATTCTTATTTTAGAATTAAGAGTCAAGTGTTAAGAAATTAAAATTAACTTTTTCAAATAAAATTTCAAAAAGAATCAAAAAATAAAGAAAAGGAAAACAGAAAAAAAGCAATTTTGAGATTTTACGAGACTTATGTGAGCTCTTGATTACAAATCGTCATATCTTTGTCGGAAAGAAAGGTCATTCTAATTGACGAAGTACATTTTTCTGCCGGTAATTAATGGTCTCTCGACTATAGGATAATTTTGTCTCCTGGTGTATAATTATAGGTTTTTGTCACAACGAAAGAAATAAAATGGTTTTCATAATATATCATATCTTTCCCATTAGGAATTGAATTTTGTTTTCAAGAATGAAAAAGAAAACAAAATCAACTTAGAACATTGAAAGTAAGCCTAAAACCTCTAAGATATTTCATATATTTACAATTAAACAGTATTTTAGAAAGAAATTATCAATATTTAATAGAATGAAACAAATTTTTCAAGCAGTATGTGTATGTAAAGGTATCTTAAACGCATCTATTACAAAATCCAAAAATTCTTAACTTTACAACTCCGTCAATTTAAAAAAAAATGCCAATCAATTTCTGAGGATTACGAGTGCTTAAAGCGCGATATGAAATGGCGGCAGCAAAAGGTTTTCATCCGAATATCTTATGAAGTCAACCGTGAGTTTCTAAATCCATAATATGACTATTCCCGAAGCTGAATTCAGGTACGATAAAAAATTGCTTCTTCAATTTATAATAAGCCCCCCTCAGCAGCTCATGTTAATTTACTGGAAATCCGTATTTCATAGCAATCCAAACACAATACTAGTTTCCTTTTTCATTTTGCTTTGCTTTATTTCCACTCTTCGTCTTATATCATTTCTTCTTTACGATTTGGCGATAGAGTAGAAGAAATATATATAAACGAGAAAGAAAAACACGTGAAGAGAGAAACCCGTTTCGCAGATATATTTCTCGTTTCGTTATTATAATGACGATTTTTTTTGGACAGAGACCGGGAGGGAAATTAGGGGGTTGTCTGTCCCAAGAGTCACACCTCCGGCTGGCCCGGGGCCATTAGAGTGTTTGAACCTCTCGCACGACTGAAGATCAAAATGTCAAGACTCGTTTTATTCTCAAAAGTGTATTTTAGTTAGAAGAACAAACCTACTTCCTTTCATGCGACTACGAAGTGCATTATCTCTTTTTGGAGGTCCTACACAACAGTTTCATTCATTCTAGGGAAGAGACCTTCCCCAAGTATGAGTTTCCCTTTTTGTGTAATCAACAGAGGGTAGCTTGAAGACTTTTCGCAAGAGCATATTCGTTTCACATCATTTGTTTGATATTTATTTAAAAAGTTTGATTTCTGCATAAATTCTAAGAAATAATGAGGGGTTAGATTTGTTGGGGCTTGTATCCCTTACGGGCTTAATTTTCGAGTAAGAACTGTCGAGACAACACAGTTCAACTTCCACACTCGTCAAGAAGTTTAAAAATTAAGGATTAATTAAAAACGTACTTAAGTTGAGATGTATTCCAACAAAGCATTTAGAAATAAATTATGTTTAAACATAATACAAATTCTTGCAGGACTGCAAGTAGAAGCTAACACAGCAGATGGGGGAGGATTTACCCCACTCATCAGGATGTAACAAAATGATCAACTTGAAATAAATAAAAAGTTTTCGAAATCTTTAAGATTGACTCTACAAAAAGAGCAGAGATTTCTAATGAGTCAATAGGACTCGTCATCAAGTGATTTTTCTTTTTTCTTTTCTGCTAGAAAGTCATTACAGTTCACGTTCGATTATTCATAAACGATACAAATGGTTAGCAAGTGGTCGAAAAGATTCAAGTTGATAAAAAAAAGTAGCTAAAAAAGATAAAGAATAGTCATGTCTTCAAAAAAAAAACAACACAGATCTTCTTGCATATTTTTATAGTAAATTTATTCCTTTTTGACCTATTAAGGATTCATTTCTTCAATAAAATCAAATTGTATTTTCATTTGTATAATGAAATATATATATATATATATATTAAAGCTTTTATTTCTCATTGTGTTTGTATAATTTTTTTTTAATAATTTGGATGTCTTATTGTTACAATACGTACAAGTGTAAATGGAACTTCAAAATCCAGTTCAACACATTTGATATCTCCAAATGCTAATGGTTAACGGTGAGTCGTTCGATCTAAGTTTTTTGGAATATATATATATATATATATATATATATATATATATATATATATATACATCCATCAATTTTAGTCCAAAGACTCTTTCGATATTTTCAATATAAAAGCTGAACACCTCAGACTCTTGCAATTTCTGTTTTCATTCAATCTTAGTAGGATATTCTTTTGCGCCATTTATTTTACTTATATTAAGGCGGGTTTTAATATGTTTTTTGGAATCCAGTTTCCTTCATTTTTAGCTTTGTAGGAATTACACAATTTGTCTTTTAATATTTTATTTTATTATACTGTATATATATACACATACATATAACAGAAAAAAAAACTTAATCAGTTAAATAAGGACTTGCAAGTACAAAATAATTTAATAATTGATGTTTGTTATTTTCTCCAAGTTTTTAATAAGATATTATTGCTATCTATAGTGTCAATTTAGAAACAATAATGCTCAATTTTTTCCCCTGAAAAAGTTTTCCAAAAAAGACAACCCTACGAAATGCTTGAAATTCTCTAATGAAACAAAGAAACTTCTAACAGTATTTAATAATTGTTGCACTGAATTATCAATGTGAGTTAAAATCTCTGGTGTAGTCAACAGCTTTCCTGGCAATCCACAAATAGAAATAATTGAGCCACAACGAAATAACTAAATGAAACAGATTTTTCCGTCCACATCAAATATTAATTTTTACAATACTTAAGGCTGTTTTCGGTAAAAGTACGAGAACCTGAACTAAATGCGGAGCACATTTTCAGACAGAAAAATGCCTCAATTTTCATGAAAATTTGCAATGCTTTCAGCATTGAAGGTGCAGGAACTTTTTTCTGCACTTATTCCTGTAGGATGAAATCAAGTGGTGTGAGATATGGCAATAAGGAAGGGCCACATTAACAGAGAGGGAGCGCATCCTATCCAGAGATGGGGCAGTTTTACATTGAGAACGTCGCACACAATTGTGATCCAATGGGGAGCAGCTCCGTCCTGTTGAAAAATGAATTCGAGGAACCAAGTCTGTCTAGGAAACAGCCCCTACTGTAACATATTTAGGTTCACGGAACCTGTCACAGCGATAAAAGAAAAGGGGTCGTACAACTTTGTCTTGGATACGAAGAAGACATTCCCTTTTGATGGGTCCCTTTCCAGCTCTACACCAACATGCGACAATTCACCAACCGTTTCAACCACCCTTTCACATTGTGACGATTCACCGTTGACGGCAGCTTGAAAGGCATCTTCACTGAATAGCATTGATTTAGCGTCACTTCCCTCAGAGGCTCAGCACAAGGGCTAAGGATACGGTTTGGGGCTCTATCCACCTCCATAGACCAACAGATTTTTAATTTTTGCTGTTGAGATTACGCCTCGGTGCTTTCGTCAACGTGTATTTTAGAACGTATCTCCCCCACCTATAAGAGAAGTCTTCTTCTCATTCAGATGCGAAAATAAAATATCTGTTGGCGTAACCATCCGGAATCAGGTATTGTAACAATTTCAAATGTTAAGGTTTGAAATTCAAATGCCAATACAAAACATTCACAAAAGACAGAGATTTGAGATTTTCACATTGTTGCAACTGACCGCGGCCGTTTTTATTACCGAGTGTCACTAAAGATTGATGTTTTATAGCAATTTGTAATGCATTTGTTGTGTAAGCGCTAACACAATATTTTTTCTCTTCTTAAAATGTTATCCTTACTTTAAATATTCTAAAGTTGTAAGTAAATTGTTTTTGTTTTTTTTGCTTCAATCAGAGCAATTTCATTGGAACAAGATTGGATTTGACGTGGATTGTTTTATAAGAACATGAAGAACACTACCAGAGGCTATTATTATTACTTCCTTTAGTAGTTCCACAGATCGAATCTATGATCTGCTGATGGATTTTTTTGGAACATTTCTTCGAACCACTCTCTGGTTTTCCATGTGTGCGTGTTTTCCTTACCTTTTCCCCCTCAATTCTTTCCGCTACACAGCTCACATTTAGACAAGAGCCTTACAGCAGTGGTTCTCAAACTTTCACTACTGCCCAATTTTCAATCATAATTTTTATCGCGCCCCCTCCCCAAATAATAATGTATTGAATGCAATAATAATGCACTTTGAGGCGCTAAAGCTACAATACGATCATAATTATAAACCGTACAAATTAACAAGATAAATATTAAATTTTGTACATGTTACTTTTATAAGTAATATATATTTTTATTTTATTCTTTTACTTTTCAGTTCGATTCAGTATAAAAAAGTGTTTTTTAGTTTGGTTTAATACTATAATTTATTTTATAATTTTTATTTACTATACACGGTAAAAATCACAAAAAAATAATTCCAGTGAATAATTTAATTAAGAGAAAATATACTTAAGTTCTCTTTCAAGGACTTTTCAATTTTTCTTTGAAAATTTGAGAAAAAATCCAATATAACTAAAGAAAATGTTCCAAATGTGCGTGTCCTTAATAAAGGACATAAATCACACACATTTTTCGCTAACACTACAGGAACGTTATCTTCCCCAGCAAAACTCTCATATTTTGTTCACTTTTTATGTAGTTTTGCTGTCGTTTGATGATCTACAAAGAGCATTTGGAACTTTTTCTTCCTTGTGTCTCATTTTGACAAGGCGAAGTGCTACATTATAACTTCATAGTTTTCTTCATAGAAATCTTTAGGCAGCATTTGAAAATTTCAAATCAGCTCAAACGTTTCATGTCTAACGCTTTTCTCATATTTACTTTCGCTATCTTGATTAATATGCATTGTTTCAGCAAGTTCTTCAATTGCTTGGTCATTTTCAACTTTATTCAATAGGGATCACAGATGCCCATTTTTTTTATATTCTGCTCATTTACATTTATAAACCATAATAAGTCGTGTAACACAGCAATCAAAACCACAAAATTGTTTACGGGGGAAGTGTAATATGTTCTAAAAAATAATTGTGTAAAACGTTTTTCATTATGCATTATATGTTTCAGAAAACTCATAAAAATACTCTTGGCCAAATAATCCTTCAAAGTGCTCAATATGCTTATTCATATAACATAAAACTCATTCACATGGGGGAAAAGCAACAGAAAAATATTACTTACAACTTTCCTAGAAGAAAAAGAGACGGAGCTAACCATGCCTCAAAGTTCAAAGGTCAAATAGATGATAACCAAAAGTAGCATTTTAGGGGTTAAAAGAAACGTAATAAAAAAATCTCTCATCGTGGGATTACAGTAAAGCAAACAAAATGTCTTTTTTATTTGGTTATAAGATCAAAGATGGCTAATGAGCGTTTGAAGTGGAATCTTTTATTTTCGACGATCACCAGATGATAAAAATAAATTATATCAGTATAAATGTGTATTTTTTATTATGTCAGAAAGCATTTTGTTTTATTTCATTCCAAAAAATTATGTTTTTATACCTTTTATTTTCAATATGCTCGCGCCCCCCTCGCAGGGTTACCTGCACCCCAAGGAGGCGCTCCCCACAGTTTGAGAAACACTGCCTTACAGTTAAAGGGGCGTTGTCATCGAGTATTTCATTCATTCTTAATTCGTAAAATATGCTGTTACGTACACAGGCAATGTGCACGTTCTTGTTATTAAAATATCTCGGCAAGGAAAAGAGACACAGAAAAGAAAAGGAATACTTCTTAAGAAATAAGAGAAACGTGAATATTTAATTTGCCGTTGACAAAAATATAATAAGTAAACAAGAGCAGTTATCGAAAAGAGTAAAATGCGGATGTTTATAAAAGGAATGCAAAGAAAATTGGAAGAATGACTCAAATTTTTTGACATCCTACGTTCACTAGACTAGCTTTGTTAACTGTATGATTGAAATACCTTTCCAGAATATTTTTAAGCTGAAACATTATTTTCACTACATTTAGCACTTTAATTATTTCACTTCCAAACAAGAAAAAAAAACATTAAAATTATAAGGGGGTCACTTCACGCAGCATTTTCCCTATCTCCGTAATGTTAAAAATGACCAAGTTTAAGGAACATTTTTAAAAAATCGGTTGGAAATTTACAGTCATGAATTTTTTGTGTGTATTCATTGTATTGTTTGTATTATTTTAGTGGGAGCATTTTTCAATATTTTGATTAGTTTTTTTTAAAAAAATCATATGTGGAGTAACACATCAAAATTTTTAAAACGATGAAAATTTTTGTACATTTTAATCCATAAATATTTTTCGAATAATTTTTTTGACAAAATCTCTCAGTAAAATATTTATTTGTATAGTGTTAACACATGTGCAAAGTTTCAATGCTGTAAAATAAGTATTTTTTTTCAAAAATGTTCCTTTTGTGTTAAAATTCACACTTTTGGGAAATAGTGATTTAAAGTAAAAACTTACTATTAACTAATGGATGCCAGAACTCTAACTTGGATTGATAATGTCATCTGCAAAATAATCTTCTTGTCTACATTTTAATTGCTTGTTTTTAATTCTAGCTTCTTTGATTCATTGTAAAACTGCCTATTCAGCTTTCCTAATACACGCATAATCTACTTCTTGCAGCGCTCGATATATGTAAAATCAAGGGGTTGAATGTTTAATACATCTAAAACATTTAATTTGGTAATGAAGCCTTGATTATATGAGTATATAGCTTCATGTACTATAGTTTTTAAAGTTCCCAATTGCACAAATACAGTTTTTGGAATTATACTCCAAATACTATGTCCGCTTTCACTAATATTTTGAGTTTTACCAAGCAAGCATCTACAGTGGGCCACAAAAGTGTTCGTACACTTGCGATTTTTTATAAAATTTAATGTTTTCAACTAATAAAAATTAATATATTGTAATTGTAATTTTTTATGATATCTGCAGCTTGTTCTTAATGTAATGACATAATTAATTTTTTAAAACTAGTGTAACTAATTCTAAAAAAAATTAATAATCAAAAAGCTACTAAAAAATTATGCCACAAAAGTCTTCGTACACTTAACAAAACTTAGCTTTAAATATTGTATTTCTTTCTTAATTTAGTACTTAGTAGGATAGATTTTAATTTCTACAACCACTTTTAAGCATCTTGGTATAGATTTAATCAGTTTTTTGTAATTTCTGCATCAATTTTCCTCCATTCTTCTGTGATTGTTTTTACTTCACATTTTGTATTTCTTTGTCATGTTTTCTTTTTCTTTTACACCAAAATCTCACCAAATATGTACTACTGGGCTAAATAAAGTGATTGAGGGAGTGTTTTCATAATTTGGGGACAGTTATAGAGACACCAGTGGCGTACATTGAGAGCAGTGCATTTGGCGTCATTACCCTGTTAGAAAATGAAGTCATCTCCAATATCCAAATTTTGCGCATAGATAAATGTTCAAGAGTAGAGACCTCTAAATACTTTTTTATGCATTTCCTAATTACAATAGGTAAGTCGTGTTTATGCTTATATGTGTAACCTTTCAGTATGGACATATTATATCTACACCACCAGTCACTTCCCATGGGGCATAAACCATGTCGTAGATTCAAATCTGTGAACATTTTATCAAAAAATATAGTCCAAATAGCTTGCCTTATGGCTGACAAATTTCCCCGATTGTTTTGAATAGCCAAAAGATAGCATCTTTACAATTTGTCTATTTCTGCATCAGTCAAGCCATTACGGCATCCTAAAGTTTTGTCCATAAGCTTTTTGTCTTTTAATTTTGATTTTAACGCCCTAAGTCATGTCCCCATCATTTTCTCAATATGTGTGTGTGTGTGTGTGTGGTGTGTGACCAACACATTATAATTTTTAAATATTGACATATCTTTAAGGTTTAGATTCTAAAACTACTTTGTATGCTTTAGAGTCCCCATATAGTCCAAATATTGTGTATATCGTAAATTGTGTAATGTCTGTGAGCGATGGGAGATACAAAAAAAAGTGTACCTCTTCAACGCTTCCATTCCCCTACTATTTATAATGTAACTTGCCGAACACTCATCGCTATGTACATAGCTGTTAAAATTACATGAGCATTTTGCGATAATATTTTAGCATCAACAACTTTCCCAGTGTCCAAACTAACTGCTGTAACACCATTTAGAAAAGTATGGCTTCTTTTTAGCCAGGTACTGTTGATAGCCACTGGTACATTTGGCTATCCATTATTAAATGATATTGTTTCGGCAGCAGCTAATGCCATAGACACTTTGGTTACTTTCTCTGTCGCATTATTTACTGTACGCATGGAATCGTAAAACCACTTTGGTGTAGGTGACAAATTCATAATTCCGCAAAATGTTTTTGCAACTGCTTCTTTTTAAATAGACCTCATAGCATATGAAATTCTAATGTCCACTTCATATAATTTTGTATCTTTTTTGATTAACTACTGTTTTAGTAAACCTGGTATTAAGAAATGTCGGAATAAGACCACAAAAGTCACAACATGTTAACAATTTTGTAGCCAAACCCTAGATTTGGCAACAAAAATTTAAGTGAATTCTTTGGAACATTCTTCACAGAAACATTCAAATGAATCTAAAAAAGAAACACATACTCTTTATTAAACTTACCTAACTTTGATTTTAAAGCTGATTTATTTATGTTGAAATTGTCTGACTGTTATCAACATTTAATTCCTTGAAAGTTTGGGTTTTTGTACATTTTTTCCAAACTTTCGTTTCTTAAACATTCTATTATTTAACCGAGTTTAAAAAACGTTTTTTAAACGTTTTATTATTAATGTTTTTGATGGAAAACACTATTGCACACGATAACAGAAATTCGTTGCATTTAACGAGGTAAAAAATAGCCTGTAAGTAAACAAACATCTTCAAATATTCACTTCACTTCTTTCCTGAATAAGTTGCTGATCAAAATAAATTCTTTTAATCAATTTAAACCATTTGATAAGGCTGAAAAGTAGCATGTGTCTTTTGTTTTGATTTGAGAGGGGCGTGGCGATCAGCGGTTTTGGGATTTGACAGATGTAAAGAACTTTTAAAAAAATATATGAAAAATACTTCTAATTTAGCTAGAGCAAAAATTTAAATTGCATTAGAAAGAAAAAGAATAGTATTTTATGTTTCAATCAAAATTGAAAAATCGATCTTTTCATGGATTTTCGTGAAGTCATGTAATAATTCTCAACTAATAATAATCATTTAAACAAATAAGGTAATAAAGTGACGCAGAAACAATATTCTATTCGTTTAGATCGCTTATGTATTATTTAATTCAGCATTGGGCCGAAGCAAAAAAAAAAAAAAAAAAATTCTTTAGAAGTTGTTGCGAATTCGAAACGACACAGGAGAAAATGAATTTCCGAATGCCTTTATCGGAAAACTTCTCCGTTAATAAGATCTGGTACTCATAAAACGCAACACTATCTGAAAAGCCCTCCAATCAACAAGCAGATATCGGACATTGTGACGCTTTCGAAAGAAATCGATTATATGTTTCAAGAGTTTGCAGATGCGGTAAATTAAAATTCGCAAGCATTTAAATGTTGGAAAACACATCAAAACAACTGAACTGAAGAGAGAGAGAGAGAGATTTAACTTTTCGAAACGGAATGTTCTGGAGCGTTATGGATAATAAAAGAACGAGCGAAATTAAAACATGAATTCAGAAAACGACTGAAAGAATCATGCATTACTAAGAGCTCCCAAAGAAATGCCTTGGTGTTCATTGAATTGAAAAATAAAAGGATTCGGAGAACTTACGGAGATTCTAAGCAAATTAGGAATTTCTAAGCAAATTATAAACATTTCAATATTTCATGATAATAACTCAAACACTCTTTATTAATTGGTATTTAGAGCACATTTAAATATAGGTTGCATTTCAATAATTTTTATTCCAGAATGCGTAGAACACAGCAGGAAGAAAATGAATTAAGAAAATACTTTTAAAATATCAGATATCTCAAAACCAAAACAATTCTTAAAATTCCAGTCTAAAGTTTAAGACCGATAATTGTTCTATACATAGAGCCTTCTGGAACATATTACGTTACCAAGAAGCCATTATTTTCAATTAATTAAATAATGTATTTTTAGAGCTAAATACTTCTACTTTACTCTATACACTCTTCTTTTTCCCATATTTTTTATTCAAACCTTCCGTGTCATATCTTGCAACGAAGGATAAGCGGGCACGAGGTAAAAGTTTGGGTCATATCTGTTCTGGGAAAAACAAATAAACTCCTATCTTTCGCCTACATTTTTTTTGCGGAACTCCTTGCAGAACGGTTTTTTGCATATTTGCCTTGGAGCATAGTCACAAGGTAAAAGACTTGACAAGACTTATTGCAAAATATTATTAAAAATTTGGAAAATCGACACCCTACATACATCATTAGCTACTCTGACCACAAATTTCTTAATTTTACGATGATTTTACCCCGCACAATCAGAAGCCAGAGAAAAAGAACTGGTTTAGTTAAAATTAACGCCGTTTGTGTGAGTCGGGGTTTGATAAAACATGTCACCTAACTTTATTCAAAGAAAGCTATTACGCACAACCCCAGGCAAGTTTTTCAAAAGCTGCTCCATTTACTTCAAAACATGACCCATTAAGTGACAATTTCAAAACGGTACAGCACTTGCTACATTTATATCCATAGCAACCATTGTCATTTTGTTTTCTTTTACAAAATGACTTCTTTAACAAAAATTGTATATGAAGTATGCAACTTAAACCAAGCAATATATATATATATATAAATGTAAAGAAGAAAACCCTAAAACATTTTGCAATAAGTCTTGTCAAGTCTTTTACCTTGTGACTATGCTCCAAGGCAAATATGCAAAAAACGTTCTGCAAGGAGTTCCGAAAAAAAAATGTAGGCGAAAGATAATTTTAAGATCTGGAATACCTAAACAAAATATTAGGGACTGACGAATCCACATTTAAGACGAACAAATACAACCTCTAACAATAAAGTTCGGTGAATGAAGTTAGAATGGCCGATCTGACAACACTGGCGAAACAAAACGCTGCACATGCGTATAGCGGCAAGTGTTGACCATCTGCCACCATCATTGTTCAGTTGAGACTTGTTTTAAAGTTGTTGAGTTGAGTTGTTTCAGTTGAGTCTTGTCCGTTAAGACTTGTTTCAGAAAGTGCTTGTTTAGTACATTGGTTCTTAACTGAGAACATGAAAATGAACGCACAAAAGATTAATTTTAAGTTTTGTTTTAAGTTTGGCAAGACACCAAGAGAAACTTATGAGATGCTGGTACGTGTTTATGAAGATCAAGCACTGTCCACGATGTGCGTGTGCGAGTGGTTCGCCCGTTTTCTAAAAGCACAGAAGCCCCATAGCGGAAGACTAGAGACCTTCGTCAATGACGAAAACACTGAGAAAGTGAGGAAATTAGTCACTAAAGATCGTTAATTAACTGTGCACATGACAGCTGATGAAGTGTAGGTTAACTGTGGATCCGTGCGACAAATAGTTACCCAGAATTTAGGGATGAGAAAAACGAGTTATCGATATTGACGATATTCCTAACATCCAACGGAACGTGACGAGGCTTTTGAGCTCCATCCCAAAAGAAGACTTCTTGCAAAATTTGTAATGGTCTTTCTCCTAGGGACGCTTCCTCATCATCTTGTCGACCTAAGGCTGTAGGAGGAATAGATTAATGACCAAGACTAGTCATGATAAATTTAATTTATTATTATCATCAAAGATAACATTCCAATAACAAGCAATCTATAAAGGGAGCCCTGGGAGTGATATAAAGAGAGCGACAATCTTATGTGAATAGGCGTACGAAATCCGATTAGCTTATCTTTAATCAATCCTTTCTTAATAATTCTAAATTCATTGTTTATTCTAGTAGTTAAAATCCGTCCTTTAGTCCCGTGGCGCACTTCTAATTCTTACCGTATTAACACCGCTTTCAGTGGCTCCGCTCCTTTTGTGTGTGTGTGTGTGGACTACGATCATTAAACTTTAACTATGTATACGCTAACTAATTTGCATCTCATGGTTTCTGCTTGAGAGGGATGGCTGTGAAATAGCGCTATTGCTGGTCCAAAGATTCCCCAAGGGGATTAATAGTTGAAAGTCGCGTAAAGCCCCGTCACATGTTTCCAGGACAAATATCAGCGGTGCATAGTTATGGGAGGTAACTGTTTCGAAGGACACTAAGGTAACTTTCGTCAATATTTCATCTGCGTTAATGTTACAGGACTATTAACTAAACTTTATTTTCAAAGGTTGTATTTAAACTGACATGGATGACACAGGGAAAAATGCGCAAAAATCGCGCGTTGACACAGCTCTTTCTAAAGTGGACCTACACACAGTGAGCGTATTCAAAAGGATTTCGTTAGTTAAACCATGGTTCACATTCAATGTTCACTTCAATTGATAAATTGTTCGAAAAATGTCTCTCCTTGCACATATATTAAGTGATTTCCTTCGAGTGCCAAACAGTATTTTACACATTATTCAAAATACAGTCGAACCTCTGTATTGCGAATTTTTCTATATAGCGAACTTTTTCCTGGATCTTTGAACATTTCACGATTATCTTTGTAAAATAAGCTCTCTATAGCGAAGTGCATTTTCTATAGAACGAACTTTTCCTTTTGGGATTCAATTCTTGTTCTCCCCTTTTTTAAAGTATTTCTGAACATTTCAAGTCATTCTCTCTTTATCACATTTTATTGTGGTCATAAATCTTGAACTGGTTTTATTACATCCTAACTCGCCGAGAGCAATAGAGTTCTGGACGTTTCATCCAAGTGCAACATTTAACCCCCATTGCCCAGTTCACTAAAAACATCTTCGATATCCTCTTTCATCCTCATTGGAGTTGTCCTGTGTCTCCGTGTTCTAATTATAAAATAATGTATGTTTAATGTTACTTGCATACTTTAAATTATAAAATGTCCTTAAAATTCGTAAATTTTAGTATAAAATTATTTTCTTAATATTGAAAATACACAGTGAATTCTTCGCCATTCTTTTCTTTTATTTTCCTTGCCATTTTTTCTTTCTTTTTTGATGGGTAAGGTATATATAGCGTTTATGAATTTAAAATTAGTTTTATGGGGTTTATAAAGTACATTAAAAGAAGAATCTCTATATAACGAATTTTCCATACAACGAACTTTTTTCCGAGGTTTAGTGACTTCGTTATATTGAGGTCCAACTGTCATTCTACCCTTTTTAAATGTTCGGGGACTTAAACATTTTTTTAAGCAAAAAAAGTAAGTTTTTTCAAAGCAAAAATATAATTCCTTAAAATAAAAATGAGTTGTCTTTAAAAATAGCACGTGAGCTATTGGAGACAAACCTCATAGTAATGATATTTGAGTTACGATCTTACTCTCGAAGCTTTTCCCGCCACGCCAACGATCATCAGTTTTCATGATATCACACAGCTCTTTTCAAATTATTTTTCTTTTGGGCCGATTCTTAACATTTCAAACATCCTCCGTCTAACCTATTTCTTCAGAAATATTGCACCTCGGGGGTGGCGAGGATTAAAAGCTGTATTGCGAAATTTTCTAGAAAATACTTCTTTCCCGAAGAAAAATATTAATAAAACTTAGACTTAAATCTTTTAGAACTATTCAATGTCATCGAAAGAAATTTGGAGAATTTCACTTCGTTTTGTTACTTTTGGCGAATTGTCCGAAGAGACAATTGTTGTTCCAAAATATGTTTTCGAGTGTCTCGTGTAGCTTACTAAATTAAGAACGAAACAGTTTAAGTCACTGAAAAATATGTAACTCAAACTAGATCAAAAGGAAAAAAATCGATTGCTCATCAACAATAAGCTTCGCGAAGATGCTTGCAACACACATGAACTATAGAAATGAATCTCGGAACTTTTTATTAAGGAGCAGTCGTTGAAAATAAGATTTTATAACACTAATTTTCCTAGGAATCATTCATGCAAAAATACCCCGTAGATTTTCTTTTCAGCAGCAGAAATTAAAAAGTAATACTTCGCAAGAAATAAAATAATAATCAATTTTTAGAAACAGAATCCATTCAGTTGACTTGATGTTTTGCGATAACACTTTAAGCGAAGCACTTCTCAACTTAAAGTGCTGATTTTTGTACATATTTTAAATTTTTTAACTCTTTATCAGTAGTAATTTTCAGAATTCGAAAAAAGAGTAATATTAGTAAAAAGTTTATTCACACATGAACTTTCTAATTTTCAGGAAACTATTTATTCTAAAGAAACAAGTTCTTTACGATTCAAAAATACCTTCCATTAAAACACTTTATCTGGAAACATTGAATAAACTCGATAAATACCGACTTAGCAGTTAGGTTCTATATCAGGGTGAAAAAAAAAAAAGATTCGGAAAAGTCATTCTGAATACAAGAGCTAAAAAAAACGCGGATCCCTTTTTCCATTCAACATGGTAAGGAGGAAAAAAAATCTATATTTCGGTAGACGCAAAAACTACCGTAGCAAAAATGAGAGAAAAAGGAAAAAAAAAATTGCATTTGCATTCATGGTGCGAAAGTTCTGACATGACCGAAGAACATTTTTCGTGAAGGAGCTTTTTTCCCCCCATTCTTGTGCGGTCCCATTGTCGAGTCATCTGGCTTTTCTCACGACCTCTTTTATTTCATTCCGCCATTTTGAGACACCTCAGAACCCTTTCACGCCTCATCTCGGACGAACCATTGCCAAATCATTTTACATAAGTTCTCTGTTTTTCCCGTGCACAAATCCCATCCTTCAGAACTCGCCTTCGAGAGCTGAAGCAGTAAGAATGGCAGCGAGTATTTTTATTACGATACCATGTTTTATCGCATTTTTTTTTTCGAGCCAAGTACTATAATTCTTCGTAGTATTCGCCGAGTTCGACACCTATTGTGAAATTATGAAGCGGGGACACAAATTGAAGGAGTGGAGAGGGAATGAATGACACATCCCTCCTGTGTTCAGAGTGTGTCTCCATCTCGGAAAAAATGTCGTGGGAACAGTTTCTTCAAGGAGTACGTCGCTGGCGTACTAATACATAAATACAAACACAAATATATTTTTTTTAATTTCGGAAATTATAGTAAATTAAACACATTTCAATTCGTAATTTCCGGACTATCCATTTATTGTGTTGCAACGAAGGATTCTACTCATGAAGTTCTAAAAGTGTTTTTCAATTTCTATATTACTTTTCACTTCAGAAAATATGTTACTCAAAATTTTTTTTTATAAAAAGATATTTTTATTTGTGCATTTTTTGTTGTGTCTAGAAATTGAAAAGAGGGAAGAGTTACATGTAGCTATACATCATTCAACTAGACTAATCCGCTATTCAAATTTGAATTTCGATTACCTATTTTCTAATTTCCTCGATTAAACATAAGTAAAAAGTTTGAGTTGCTTCGAAATAAGCTGGAAGCCATTTTTGTTTCTGGTGTGCACTTTCTTGGCATACAATCTCAGAAATTCATAATTGCTTTGATTGATTTATTTCATTCTATAATGTCTCTCACACTGATAATAGAAACTATTATAGAAATATATTTGTGCAAAAAGTGTACATCAGGATATGCGAATCGAAATTTTTCAAATAGTTATTAATGAAAAAATATTTTCTGAAATTCTTGATTTTTGAGTAGGACGCTCAGCAATTATAATAGTTGAACCACGATCCGTCAAAATGCGACGGAATAACTCTTGACTAGAAAGCGGAACACGTGTACTCGGTCATTTACGTCCTATAGGTTTCATCATTTGAAGTATTTTCGCTGATTTCGAAAATCATTAAATCTTAGTTCACGTCATTATAAGGATAGGTTTGGTGGGTGTTGAATTACATACAATCGAAAAGAGTGGTTTTTATTTTAGTTATTTATTTTTGTAATCATTAACGTACTAATACAAATCACTTTGCATTAAAAAAGCTTGCGACGTTGTTTTCTTTTAATTTATGTTTCACTCAAAGTGATGCAAATGGGTTTGGTCGTGAGCCAAGAAAAGGAGGGAAAAAAACATCGTGTCCCCTTCCCATCTTTTCTCACCGAACAAAGCACAGAAAATGGGTGCTTAGGGAGGACAAGAAATACTGATATAATTCAAACTAAACCGCTAATTTTATCTTCATTAGTGCAAATAATGAGAGTTTTAAAAAAATCCCCTAACCAGTTGTTGACTTTTTGAAGACAAATTTCAGGACCGCTTCTTCCAAAAATGCGCGTTTTTTTTTCCTGCCTTCTTGATACTGAAATGACAAGATTTTAAAAAATTCAATGCGATGAAATATTGAAGTTTTCTTTTAGGTTGTAGGGATTGCATCACACTTTCCAGGCATTTTCAAGAGCCTCATCTGTTGGTCCTCGTTGATCCAAAAGACTCGTGAAAAAAATTGTTGAAATCATGGAGAAAGAGTTCGATTACATTTATTTTCTTTTGAATCACATATCCCAGAAATTTTTAACTTACACTCAAAATTCTTAAGACTAAAAACATGATAAAGTGGCAATACAATAAAAACCTTAAAAAGTAATTAAAGCGTAAGGATTCAAAAACAAGATCATTAAAGGAAATGCACATATAACTACTGTCCTCTCCTACAAAAATCGCACCCTACTCGGATTCTTGACATGGTGTAAATGGAATTTCTTTTTCGACATTCTGTGAACTCTGCGCGAGATATGCCTCGATACTAATCCATTTCATTATTATCAAGATTTAGATGTTTAGCAACATAGTTCAATAGATAGATTGATAAAAGAGCAGTCATCCGAAACATATTTCTTTCGAGATTAAATAAATGCGAATGCAACTTTTATTTCACATTTTAAGGCATTCTTTATTTTTTAAAAAATCCGTGATATATTTGTTTGTTCAATCGTACCATTTCATAATTAGCACATAAGGTTTATTCATTTTTTCGTCCAAAAAATGATGCGTAAAAAGGTGATGGATTATCAAACTAATGATGGATTATCACTAATAGAAAAGGAAAAAGGTTCGATGGAAAGTTTTACAAAACACAGTTTTAAAAAACAAGAGATTATGCTATTGAAGACTAATCGATAGTGAGAGAACTAGACTGCTGGATTCATTGAAAGATTCATTTGGATTGAGAAATTGCGCCAACGTGCAGAAATAAATCTCGATTGTGTTGATACGCCATACTCATTCATTATGAAAAATGCTCGCGTATTTCATTTTATAGGCAGCTGGAGGAAAAATACCTGAGTAGTTCTTATTAAAAAACATTTTTAAATCAACTTCGCAATTTTTTTAAACCGTTACTACAAATCATTTTTAGATCGCTTAGACTGACCCCAACCTCCTTACTGTCATAATACACTAGAAAGAAAATTTCATTCCCATCTGACATAATTATAACTGCAAAATAAAAAAAATACATAAAAAAAGAGGAAATGTTGGCGAGACAGGATCATTTTCCACTTCTTCAGAGTATTTCGTGAGAGCTTCCCAGATAGCAATGGATTGACCACAGGGAAAAGCGAGGTCACGGCGTCCATTAGGGGGTCAGGGATGGAATGGTCAAGTGCACGATGAGAACGATGGATCGATCTGCCCAGAGGAGGGTCATTTCCATAAAAAACCATCTTTGACCGAGAAGTAACATACATTAGAGAGACTCTCGTGGGGCGAGCAGATAAGGATCTCGACGAAGCAGAGTTTGATGAGGAAGAAAAAAGAGCATTATCGCACACCTCCTGGAGGGTCGTGTGATTATTTATATTTGAATAGAAGCAAAAGTCACGACTTAGCAACTGTTGCACAATGTGAAAACTAGGTTAGGGAAGATTCGCGTGAGGCCTTTATATATAAAGGTTTCATATAAATAGTAGTTCTTATTAATTTTTCCAGTCTAAGTACTTGCGCAACATAAGTAAAATACAAACAATTATTTAATTAGCTCATCATTTAAATTATTCGGAATGTAACAAAATTAAGGTCACAAGCATTTTTTTTTCGTCATAATTTTAAAATGCCTGCAATAAAACGGATATAATTAGTATTTTAAATGTTTCGAAGAACGGAAAGTACAATATCAACCTTCAGTTTAGGAAAAGACGTTGTGAAGCGTTAGTTTTCGCAGAAATACTGGATTGAGAATATTGAATAAGAAAGTTTTGTGAATATTGCAATAATAAAAGAACAAATCAGGGGTTTTTTTGCAGTGAGAATGACTTCTCATAATCGTTTAGAGGATTCCTTGAGATGGAGATCCATTGGCAGGCTTGAAGCTGGCCACTCTCAGGTGGCTCGATTGTTACAAGTAGGCCGAAATTGGTCTTCTGGTTAACAAATCAATTCCAAACAAGTGATACTGCCACCAGGAAGGTCATCCAAGGTCGCAAAATAGCCTCGACTGTGAGTGAGTGATATTGGGATTTTATGGCGCAAGAGCCGAATTCGGCCATACTGCGCCAAACATTTGCTTAAATTTTAAAAATAAAAAAATTAAAGTACTGACAAGAACACACTTTTTTTTAGAATATGAAAAGAGCCTCGACATCTGCACAGGATCGTTACTTGGCATTAAGCACACGATGACATAGGCAGATAACGGCTCCTTAGCTTGCTCGTGACCTTGCTGCTGTGTGTCTGGAAGAATTTCCAGGAAAACGGTCAACAGCCTTGAAGCTCGGCGTCCAGTCTGGCGCGTCCCTTTGACTGCATAAAGCAGGTAAGACCGGATATTGGAGCTGAAAACATCAGTTTTGGACACCACAAAATTGGGGGCGTGTTCTTTTCAGTGATGAGCCGAAATGTACCAGACAAAGTAATTCTCGTCGAATCTTCACCTGGAGAGAAATCGCAGCTCGCTTTCATCCCTACTATGTAAAAAAAAAATTGACAGATTTGGTAGCAAAGAAATCCTTGTATGCAGTGGGAAAATGTTGGACAGCCGTACACCAATGTACATTTTCGATGAGGGTAATATCAACTTACAGCGCTCTAGGGATAAGATCCGGGTAGCTTATGTGAGGTTTTCTTAGGTGTTATGGGCCCGAACTACATCTTTATGCCTGATAATGAGCGGTCACACAGAACTGAATCAAAATTCGATGGAATATGTTTGGGATGGTCTATGAAAAAACATTTTTCAACTTAACTCTCCTCCCAGGATTTAAAAGTCCCGTTTCTGGAAAAAATGGGCCTTGTTGCCGAAAATAGCTATTGACACCCTTTAACGATGCATAATGATTTGACAAAATGCCCACTCTATATTTAACAGTATCGGCAGGCACATTTTGTCTGAGGAAATTTTAATTGCTTTTGAAATTTCAAAATAAGTTAAGGCAATTGTATTCTTTAATAATAGGGAAGTTTGTATAAATAGTGTGTAAATGTATAATTACAGATTCTATTTCTTGGCAATCACACGCTTAAAATTTGTGATATTAAAGAAATTGAAAAATTAAATGAGTTAATCTGTATTAAATGTGTGATAAGGAGGAAGAAAATTTTTTTATTTCCTTAAAATGAATTATTTTATATCCTTAGACATTACAACAGAATATTCATCTCAAAGGAAAAAAAATAAAATGAACTCTATATAAAATTGAGTCTCTTCAATGTACTTTCTTCTAAACTAAAATAAAAACGCACACGCGCGCGCGTGTGTGTCCTTCCTAATCCTTCATCCTAATCCATCAGAAATAGTGCTGAAAATCCAGTGCGATGACTACTCAAACTTCGAAAGGTGTACAATTTTTTTTTTTTTTTTACTTTACTGATAAAAAACAAAGATTTTGTGTTATCCTATTAACGTATTATGTGAGCTAAACTTTCAACACCACTTAAAATAACGTACGCATTCTCCTTCAGAAAAAATACGCGGCAATGATTCCTTCATATTTAGAGAGAGTTTTATACTTTCTAACACTTCTAACATCCAATAATCTTTTCAAAATTAGTGTTTTTTACCTCGTTACCACAACAAGATGATAACTTCGAGTTAGATATTTTTTAAAAAATGGGTCATATAAATGAAAAGACATAATACTTAGATACAAAGAAACTTAAAAAATAAATTCTATAAAAATAAGCAATCCTGAACATTGCATCAACTTATTCCCCCTCCCCAGTCTCATTTAACTGAATAATTGTTCAATTGTTTCTTAGAGATAATTGTCTTTTAACTCATTCAATGCCGACTACGAGATATCTCGTAGTTTGCGCTGAAATTTTAGATTGAATCCACATCTCCATCTTTTTTAGAAAGAATTAATGGATAATTTATGTAGTGCAAAGAACATATAACCATCAATTTTTATTAAAAATTGCAACTTAGACGATTAGATTATAACATAATAGTTATATATAATATGTATATATATACGAATATAATTCCAAAAACTTTAAAAAAATTGTTGTTGTTGCTGTATATGATGAGCTTTTAAACAAGGATCAACACAAAGTGCTGGGTTGTTGGGAGGACAAAAATACTAAGACACCTTACGGTTTGTTTTTTGCTTTGGGCACATTTGAGATGGCTTTGTAGGCGTCTTTTTTTTCTGTGATAGAAAGATATTCTAAGTAATGAAAAACAGTAGTATTATAGTTGTTGCTTTCTCGTGCATTGCTGCATTCGCCATCAAGTAAATGCATGATTCCATAAATTGTCGCCACTTTATCTTTTTATTTTCTCGATTTCTTTGGTTATAGAACTAATATGTATTTTTCAGGAAGATTTTGAAATAAGCTATTTTTTTCTTGTATTGTTTTTCTGTGGTCTGCTAATTATAACTTGGATTTCATTTTTATTACATTGCAACTCTTTCTAACCACCATCGCCTTATAGGTTTTCCCCAGCAAGGATCCTCACAAGTCTGTATCAAATCCGACATACCATTACATATCCGACTGCCGCCGGATGAAATGAGGCGACCAGTTTGTAAATTCACGCAAAAGAAAAGAAAGGCTTTGTATATGAAGATTGTTATTGAAAAAAACCCACTATGAAATAACTCGTAAGTGGCGCTCCGCACAAGAATCTTATTCAGAGACGCCAGGCTACAAGTTATCTCGTAGTGATTGTTTGTGTGTGCTATGTAAATGTAAATGCTATTAAAATATTATATCGATAGCTTAATATTATATTTCGTAAAACTTCGTGTTTTCTTTAATTTAAAACCTTAACACCCAGAACAAGAGCCTCTTAATTTACCTGGAAGTCAAAGGGCTGAACACATCCGATTCTTGTGTAACATAACGAGACTCCTACTCACAAATTTCGGGATTTTTCGGAGTATTTTTTGAAAAAGCTTCTTTCAAAAACACATTTTTTCACATTTCACCTTTTCGTACTTCATATTAAAGCTTAAAATTGCGAACACTAATTAAAAAGTGAGAGACCATTCAAACGCCAATGTACAGTCATTTTTCAAATGATGATAGTGAGATGCTCCAGATGAGAACATTCTGTTTCAAATTGGATTTTTATTTCATCATAATAAAAGCACACAATTCCAAAAGGGAAAATCAGTGCCATGAAATACAATGAGCTTCCTCTCCACCTGAGGCCGCGGTTGCTCAAATCCACTCACAGGACACATTCAATTTATCGTGGTTCCAAGTCTTCACGTTGGTATGGTGTGGAAGTTTGAAGAGTGTAATACCATCACTTGACCATGACTCAAAAATGCGAGGTACGTTGCTAATAGCCCTCGCATTGCTTTAGAGCGGGGGTGGGCATTAAGTCGATCGCAATCGCCCGGTGGACTGCAAAGTCCTTTTGGGGTGACCGCCTTTTGCCTTAGGACCTAAAAATCATTTCATCATACGAAGGTCTAGAAATATTTTAAAAATACGGAGAAAAAAAATCGAATTAAGAGAGAAAAAGCTCATTAAATAGAAAATGTACTTCGATACTTGGAGGTTATTTTACGAAGAAAATCGTAAAATTTTTTTAGTTCTAGGAAAAAGTTCGCTAAATGGAGAAATTCGCTCTATAGACGTTCTTAAAATGGAGGTCCGACTGTATTGTAGACTTTCTGTTTGCTCACTACACCTACGCCACTGGGTCCACCCAGTGGCGTAACGTACACCCCCGCATCGCGTGGGGCCCAAAGCTTACTGATGTTAAGTACATATTAGGGCTTGAGGCTGACTTTGCAGGGAGGCCCTAATATTCTCCGTTACGCTTTCGGGAGGACCGCAACACCTTGAAAAATTAGTAGTAGCCTAGAAAAGTCTGCCCACCCCTTCTTTAGGGTGTTCCCTCCCTAGTCCAAGATTTAAATAACTATTAAAATGTGAAATAAAATTGTTTTCTCATTTGAATTGCTTAAAATCTTATTCCATGCTGTTGGCTGCTTAAACTCGCGAATGTTATATTTTAATTACGCCTAACAAAAAAATTTCGGAAATGAACTCAGTGGTTATATTTAAAATCAGACATATTATTTTAAAATGAATTAAATAATTTACAAAACCAGCCAAATTTGTTTTCTGAAGTTTACTTTCCGTGAAAATATTTTTTTAAACCTTATACACTATTCAGCCTCATACGATCCACAAAAATATTTCAGGAAGTATTGACATGTCCAGTGATTAAATCGTTTCTTTTTCCAGAAATAGATTTGGAAGAGAAGTTCTGTTTTCTTTTTCTTAACATTCTTAAAAAAATTATATTTGAGAGTCATGTAATTCCAGTCTTTTATCAGACTCGTTTCAACTCCCATTCACGAGCAATTGGACATTTTAGCTCAACATAAATTAATATCATTTTGATAGATTCAGATAAAGAAGAACCTCCCTTTCTGACATACGGGTGAGTCCCTCTCAAACTATCCCGACTCCAGTTCAGTCATTTAGCTTCACCTATCCCCAGGGCACAAACTGCTCTTCTGTTATTCCCAGCGAGATTAAAAACCAGCTGAAAAAGTCATTTTTTCCTGGTAGAAGTAGCGGTCGTTTTACTTCTCTGATTTGATTTGTTTTGTGACCTTCGTTTTTCTCAAAAGCTAACTCGATACACCAAACATTCATCGCCATTCTTTTTCTTTTCTTTTTTTAATTGGACACAACTCCTCAATTAGATTGAGTGGGCATTCGATGTTCAATCATTACTTTATTTTAATAGTACAAGGGGGCTTCTTTTGGCTGAGATTTGCTAATTAATGAAAAATTAATAGATAAAAGGAAAGATCGGGAAAGATAAAAGGAAAGATCGTCTTTCAATGGGTACCATCCCACTGTGGTCTTTGGGGAAATGAGAGGGCAGACTTTTTGGCAAAAAAGGGAACGGGTATCCTTCAGAACTTTCGCAGAGACCTGACACTTCATTCTGCCAAACTGGAAATTAAAAGGATTTTTAGGGAATCATTTCGCCTTACAGCTTCTCGTGTTGCTCGTGATAAGCCTTGGAGTACACTATGTAAGAAATCCCACGGTATTCCAAGTTCTCCTCGTGCTGCTGCTGTGGCTAAATTTAGACTTTTAACCGGACATGACTGCCTTTGTGCTCATCTGTTTCGTTTTAATTTAATGACTTCACCTATCTGCGTTTTGTGTGACACTGGACAAGACATGACTGCCGCTCATTTGGACGAGTGCTCTGCACTGAATGATCTTAACTGCATTGTAAAAAGGTATTGGAGATCTCGTTGCCTAATGACCTGATGGTCAATGGCCTGGCATTTGTAAAATAAAATGAAAAATTAATAACTTTGTGTAACATCTAGATGTATGAATTAACATGTTTAATCTTCACAGAAATGTGCAAATGGGAGGGGATATGACAAACAGAAATATCCCTACTGCTCACGGGGAGGAGAGACATTACATGTGTTTACCAAAAACAGGGCCTCGTTAACTAAAAACTATTCTAGCCGTACCCTTCTTACCTTGAGCGGTTATTTTTTAGCTTGAGTTGGACCGAGACTCCCTTGTAACTAGACAATCATACCCCATCCCCAAAAAACTCTTTTGCCCCCCAACACTATCTTTTTATTATTAGTATATTCACATAGTTTTATGTTGAATATTTCTGTAATTCGCGAGAAGATGCAGCAACTCTCCTTAGTAGAGTCTTCTCGGGGTTTTTTGTGAAACCAGGGTAAGGAGGAGACAGCCACAGCTGCCTCTCAACCCTCCCCCCACATCAGGTTCTCGTGGCATGCGCACACGTGCAGACGTCCAAATCTGCGGAGAATAGTTTGTCCTAATGGCCGTCAGAGTCCATCTGGTTTCTTTTCAGAAGGCAGATGATGACGATAATTACAACTAGGGGGAGGGGCCTCTGCAACAGCCCAGCAATTTAATACAGGACCATGAATTTTAGTAGGCCGTCCAACTCATCGTTCGTGAAACAAACCACCTACCATGTCAACTTGAAAGGACTAAAATAAACAAGATGCTTCTTGACTACACGTGCAGGTGGACTTTTGTAGGAATTTTCTTACTTTCATGTACTCATAGATTTAATGTTAAAGTTGTGGAATGCTTTTTGCAGAGTCTTGTGCATATTCGAAAATATTCCTGTAGGTGCTATTGAAAGTTAACAGGTTCGTTAATTGGTCACTTACAATTGTTTCTCTGTCGAGTTCTCGTAAGTCATTGTAACAAATCAAAGTGGAGAAATTTTTCATTCGATTATATAAAAGAATTTAAGTCATAACTATTAACAAAATATAAACTATAAAAAGCTGTTTGAAAGCCGATGAAATATTAGAGAGAGACAATATCGTACATAAAAAAATTAAATACTTGTATAAGGGAAACCATGTGAATAAGAGTGCACGATTTATAGGGTTGAAAATCAGCAAAATTCACATCATAACTTTGGATCAACATGTGTATGGCAGAGCAACTTTACTCAAGATCGCATCCAGAGGAGGTTCTCTTGAAATAGGGTGTCCATGAACTAGTTTCATTTGTCCGTAAGCGTGTTGTCTACTTCACGACAGATTTTACATCATGTAGTTTATATACAGACTGACCAATGATCTTGAAAAGTCGATAAGAAGTTATTGAAAACAGAAGTCAATGATAATATACTAATAATTATAAAATGATGAAATCAAGTACTTTTTGAAAAATTAGGCTGAAATTATGTCAAGAAATAAGCATAAATTTGACTTTAAGAAAAACATTTTAGGGTTAGAATTGCATTTTATTTCGAACCAATCAATTAGAACAAAATTTCTAAGCCGAGAACAAACTTCGAGACAAGAAAACAACTGTATTTTGGCAGAGCACATGATATAAGGGGTACACTTTAATACTAAAACAATGTCGCGATGCCTCTAGAAATTCGCGAATTGAATTTTCTGGAACTTTCCTTCATTCATGGAAAAACTAATCATGAACAAGTCAATGAGCTAGAAGGAATGGCTTCATTACATGATGATATCATCTTGATATGGTTCTAGTGCACACAATGATGGCTTCTGCGGCTGAGTCCCTTCCGAAAATTAAAACTATTCAATATTATTTTCCAGTTCATGTCATTTTTATGCTTTGGTTTATAAGCTTTTATTTCACAATTTAGTTTTCGATATTTTACTTTTGATGTTTAAAGTTGAAGGTAACTATAATAGAGAAACAGTAATAGAACATTATCTATCCGTTGACATGCTTTAAGAGAACAAATAGCAATACACAAATTTTAAAAAAGAAAAGGTTTCGATACCCTAACCAAAAAATACTGTTTTTTATTCATCATTTTTATATTATTAGTCTGAAAAGAATGAAAAACAAACTAAATTTTTGCGCTAAGTATAAAAAAATTTTAATTTAAAAAAATGTTATTTCAGAAAATAAAAATGCATAATTTCTGTGCATTGGAATATTTCAAATCGAACGGCACATGTTATACTTCTAAGAAAATAAGGACCGTAACGGGAAAAAGGAGCATCAGAAATTCAAAATGGCGCAAGCAGAAACTGTTTCCGAAACGGTTAATTTAACGCGAGACGCTATTCTCGAAAAAAGGAAGAAAAATAATTTAGGCTGAAAATAGAAAAAGAAATGTAGAACACATAGAATTGCGTTCCTAAACAAAACATACCTCACACAAAGTGGTTCCGAGCGTCTTCCCCCAATGCCGCCGGGCTCTACGATGCGCATCCAAATAATGACGCGCCCTTTCCCCAGTTTGTCGGGAACTTAAGGTTGACGGTCACCAAAAGAAAAAGTTAGACTCAACAGAGTCGCGAAATGAAGAAAAAGATTTCAGGAAGGCGACAGGAAATCCTCGCATAGAGTGAATGCTAACGCTTCTCGAGAGCATGGGCTACACGAGGACGAAATTAAATTGTAACCTACTAGAAAGAATGGAATACACTGCTGGCCACGCAACACCCTGAAGGAAGCATGACAAATTTACGTCATGCGTTGGAGGCGATGAAATATGCAAATAATTAGCATCACGGGCAACCGTATAATGGGAGAACAGATTGGCGATTTGAAATACAACAATTACTTTTTCGTGTTTTTTTTTTTTTGCGTAAGCTGTTACCTATGCCTTGTGGAAGACATTGAGCGTCTTTTGACCAAGTTTCTGAATTCGACCGAGGGAGAATAGTAGATAGCGGATTATACTTCAGAGAAATTGGTCAACGTATTGGACGAAACCAAGCAAATGTGATACGGATCTGTCATCGCTGGATCAAGGAGGAAATGAAGGGCCGACGGGGTCGATCACACCCACCTCTTTGCACCACTGCCCGTGATGACAGGTGGATTGTGCGCATGGCAGTGATGGATCATGCAGCCACATTATGAACCGTAGCGCAACAGATTCACTCTGTTACGCATCATTGGATGCCCGCTCATATCATAATACTCCATGTGCGACAGAATGGAATGTTGGCAAGCCATACATTGCTACGTTTATCCTTGACTGAAAACCACAGGTGTTTACGCTGCCAATGGTGCAATGAACGGTGAACACGAACAACGGAATTGAACGGTATTGCGTTTGCTGACAAATCCCGCTTCTGCCACATCATTTTGGTCGGATTCGAGATTGGAGACACTATTGTGAGAGGCTGCTGAACTCTTACGTTATGGATCCGGTATCTTGGTGGTCCTGCACCCCGTATCTTGGTTTCGGGTGGTATTGGATTTCAATGCCTCACTCCTATAGTACGCATTAGCACTGAACCTCTAGCGCTACATGTCTGAGGTGTCGGAGCCCGTGGTCCTCCCATACATTCAGCGCTTGCCATCAACCATATTCGAACAGGATAATGCCCGACCACACATGGCACGCAGTGTTCAAGAGTTGTTCTTTACGCATCAGATTGAATTGCTTCCTTGGCCAGCTTGTTCTCCCGATCCATCACCAATTGAAAACGTGTGGTCCATGCTTGCACAACGACGGATCCGGGATACGCCACCCGTTGCTACACCAGATCAACTTTGGTAATATGTGGAAGCAGCATGGTTTGCTGTATGCCAAAGATACATCCAAAGCCTTTTTATTCTATACCGAGTGTAACGTCACGTCTCGAAAACAACAACAACATCTGGTGTCGGTTTCTTTGTAGATTCGACGCCCACACGTGCAATTTCTGATCCAGCGCAACCCCTGTTTGACCCCCGAGGAATCTAGCGACCCGACCGGAAGATGAGAGAGGAGAGATGCTTTGAACTTGCACGGGAGCGGTAACCAACGAAACCTCCTCTCACAAAATAGTGGACTCTAACAATCTAACTAATTTTAATAACTTTAATGTATCATTTTGTAAATAATTTTCAATAGTTGTGACGTAATAAATTCCATATTTTAATTCACCAAGAATACGCTACCGTTATTCTTTCAAACGTTACAGCTTAGAGTTTTGGTGGCAGCGCTTTGGGATAAAAGTTAGCATTCAGGACCCGTGAGAGGAGGAAAATTTTGGATTTTTACGGACGGACCGCAACGCAGGGAGAAAAGAGATCTTCGGAAGCCGTGCTGCAAGTAAATTCAGCTTCGGAGAAAGAGCGTCCTGCTCATAAAAGATCAAACTGATCTATAGTGTTAACGGCTAGTGACCGAAGGAAAGCGATTTTCGGAAGCCGTGCTGCAAGTAAATTCAGCTTCGGAGAAAAAGAGCGTCCTGCTCAAAGATCAAACTGATCTATAGTGTTAACGGCTAGTGTCCGAAGGGAAAGCGATTTTCGGAAGCCGTGCTGCAAGTAAATTCAGCTTCGGAGAAAAAGAGCGTCCTGCTCAAAGATCAAACTGATCTATAGTGTTAACGGCGAGTGTCGAAGGAAAGCGATTTTCGGAAGCCGTGCTGCAAGTAAATTCAGCTTCGGAGAAAAAGAGCGTCCTGCTCAAAGATCAAACTGATCTATAGTGTTAACGGCGAGTGTCGAAGGAAAGCGATTTTCGGAAGCCGTGCTGCAAGTAAATTCAGCTTCGGAGAAAGGGAGCGTCCTGCTCATAGAAGATCAAACTGATCTACATCTACAGTGTTAACGGCGAGAGTGTCGAAGGAAAAGCGATTTTCGGAAGCCGTACCACTAGTGCACATAATTTGCTTCTGACAGCAAGCTGAGTACTTCAAATGGGTGAGTACTGTTATATTTTTGAGTTGCAAACTGCATATTGTATTAGGAATTTTGGTTAAAGTGTTCTTTAGAAATTTTGAAATACTTAGTGTTTTTCTTGCATGGGAACAGTGTTATTTTGTTTCTAGAGAATTGTAATTGTATTTCAAGCATTGTGTGCAATTTTAGCTTAAGATTTATTGTGTTTTAAGTCTCTTGAATGATTTTGATTATTTTTAGTGTTAAGTTTTTCTTTGTGTATTTCTGTGTATGCATGGGACCAGTGTTATTGTATTAATAGAGAATAGTAACAATAGTGCAAAATTTAGCGTGACATTTATTTGATATTGATTAAAAAATGGCTTTCCTTGGTAAAGGGAAAAAGCAAGACATGTTGCAACTTGCTGAGGAATTAGGAATAAATGCCACTTTAAATATGACTGTCCCTAGCATAAAAATTGCAATCACTAACAGTGAAGGTTATGAAGAGGAATTTGTTAAAAATCTGTATGAGACTATCATTGCAAACGGAAAAAGATTGGAAGAGTTAGAAAGGGCTGAAAAAAATGAGATTAGAGGAGTTAGAAAGGGCTGAAAAAAATGAGATTGGAGGAGTTAGTAAAGGAGCAGGCATTAAAAGAAAAGAATTACAGCTGAAATTTGATTTAGAAAGGTTTAAAATAGAATCCGGATTTAGGGTAAACGATGAATCAAACGATTCTACAAATGCATGTTCTGTAACCTCTAATTTAAACTTAAAAAATTTATCCCAGATTTCGATCCTAAGCAGTCAGATATTAGTTTATATCTAGTGATCTTTGAACGCCAGGCTAAAGGGCGTCAATAGAAAAGAAAGAGTGGGTGGGGCAATTATTGGGTTTGTTACCCCTAGAGATCGTGCAATTTATTGCTCGCGAACCGGAGGAACAAGCCGAAAATTACGATTATGTAAAGAAATTATTACTTAAAGATTCAAGTTAAGTCCGGAGGTCTTTCGGCAAAATTTGTCCAACACCAGAAAAATCGATAGCACCTGGAAGGATTTCACTTTTGAAATTACGAATTATCTAGATGAGTGGCTGATTGGCTTAGAAATAAATACCTTTCAAGATCTTAAAGATCTAATGGTGGTAGATCAATTAAAAAAACGCGCCAATGCTGAGTATGAAAGATCATTTTTTAGATAATTGGGCAAACCTTAAATCAGCTACTCAAATAGCAGAACTCTTTGATAATTATGAGGACGTGCGAAAGGTAAATTCGAAACCCATGGATAGGTGGGGCAGAAATGATAAAATTTTGACATACTCAGGGATCAAGGAAAAAGAAAATAGATTTGGGAAAAACTTCCCCAGATTAGGAGCTTCTGTTCCGGAGAGTACTAGAGAGAGAACTTTTGAAAAACGCGTGATACAAAGATGTTATCATTGCAATATGCCTGGACATATAAAAGCCGGTTGCCCTAAATTAATAAAAAACAAAACGACGGAAACTCTCAATAATATTGAAGGAAATGAAAAACCGGATTTTCTTAATTCATATACAACAAAGGGCTCTGTGAATGGTCACGAGATAGACATTCTTAGAGATACGGGAGCGACAATAGATTTAGTATGTGCAAAATACATAAATCCTTCTTCTTTCTCTGGTGAAAATGTTTGGGTAAAACAACCGTTAAGCCCAGAATTAGTTTGTTTACCTTTGGCGGTCGTGGAAATTTCCGGAAATTTTGGAACGGTGCAGACTAAGGCAGCGGTTTGTGGAAATCACTTAAATCAACACGGTCGATATTTGCTTGGAAATAAAACGGCCGAGCTAATAAAAGGAAATTTAGGCTATAATTTCCTGCCAGTCGAAAATATTGAATGCTGTCCAAACAAGGTCTCAAGTCAAAGCGGCTAGAAAGAAAGGGGAATAGATAGTGGTGATGCTAAAAAGGGGAAGATGAGGTTATAATTGTTTCTTCGGATGCAGAGGACGAAATTTTAATACCTGCACTCCAGGAATATGTTCCGGAATTAGCGCTGCTAAGGGTTAGGCGAGAAAAATTTAATCAATGCTCAAAAAAATAGCGAGGAGATTAAACCCTTATACGAACAGGCAGCCAGTCAAGTGCAGGTTACCAATCAGGTTTATTCGCTAGAGAAGGAATTATTGGTCAAAAATCGTGAAGATAAGTTAGGTAACGTGGTGAAGTTAATAGTAGTGCCGGAAGGGTTGCGCGACCCTATTAAATCATTGTGTCATGAGGGAACATCTGCACACCTGGGAATTACGAAATCCAAAGACAAATTAAACCGATATTTTTACTGGCCGAATTGCTATAGAGATATGGAACAGTTTGTAAAAACTTGCGATCAGTGTCAGAGGGCTGGGAAGCCCAATGATAAAAAAAAGAAAGCTCCACTAAAATTGGTCCCTGTTATTCAGGGAGGTTTTACTAAGCTAAATATTGATGCATGTGGGCCTCTCCCGATCACATCTAAAGGGAATCGATATCTTATCACGGCCATTTGCATGTCTTCAAAATTCCCTGAAGCTATTCCGGTGTCTGATATTAGTTCCGTTAGTGTCACAGATGCGCTGTTAAACATCTTTAGTCGGATGGGGTTTCCCCGTGAAATACAATGTGACCAGGGTACTTCTTTTACTAGTGCTCTGACTACCGAATTTTTGAAAGAATCGGAATACTTGTCAGGCATAGTTCTGTGTATCATCCACAGAGTAACCCTGTTGAGCGATTTCATCGAACGTTGAAACGACTCTTACGAGTCTTATGTTTAGATGCAGGCTCCGAATGGGACGAACATCTTCCGTCAATTCTTTTAGCGTTACGAACTGTATCTCACGAAAGTACAGGGTATACACCGTCAGAGTTGGTGTATGGGAAAAATTTGCGAACCCCAGAGACGTTAGTAATGGAACATTGGATGGAACCGGAAGAAGGGTGATCTCGTCACTGAATATATGTTTAAGTTAATAAATAGATTAAAAAGATGTCAAGTAGCTATAAATAAAATGGAGGAAATGCAAGTTAAGCGGAAAACTTGGTATGACAAAAACGCAGTAAAACGTGAATTTAAGGATGGAGATTTAGTCCTAGTGTTAGCTACATCCAGAGCAAATAAATTAGCAGTGCAGTGGATAGGTCCTGGGACAATTTTAAATAAAATTTCGGAAACGAACTATTTAGTCGAAATCCCCGGCAGACGCGAAACATCTCAAATCTATCATATAAATATGCTAAAACCATATTACAAAAGGCCAGAACACGTTAACGTAATTATTAATGATGAAACAAAAAACTCTCTCGCAGACCAGGGTTAGAAATCCCATACTTAGAAAACAATTCTCTCAATTATGATTTCGAGGACGTAATCCAGGCTAGCGAGTTGAACAAACACCTTCACGACAAACAAATGGATCGACTGCGCGAATTATTAAATAAATACTCTAAATGTTTTCAAACAATCCCGGTTTAACTAATCTGGTTGAACACGAAATCCAGTTAGTTTAGCGATCAGCCAGTTAGGACGAAGCCCTATCGAATGTCGCACCGACAAAATGAAATCTTAAAACAAAATTAACCGAATGTTAAAATTAGGAATCATTGAGGTAGGAGAATCGGATTACATGTCTCCTATGATTTTAGTTGAGATAGCTGGGAAAGAACCTCGTCCATGTATAGATTACAGGAAATTAAACGGGATCATTAGAACGGAATATTTTCCTCTTCCGAATATCGAAGAACGCGTAGAAAAGTATCGGCGGCTAAATTTATTACCGTCTTTGACTTATCTAAAGGATATTGGCAAATACCTTTGAGTAAAACAGCACAGCGATACGCAGCCTTCTGTACTAGCTTTGGTACATACCGACCCCTAAGGATGAGTTTCGGATTAAAGAATGCTCCATATTTCTTTAGTAAACTCATGGCTGAATTACTTAACGGACTAGAGGATTTCGTTGTCCCGTATCTAGACGATATTGCAATTTTCTCAGATACTTGGGAGTCGCATATTAAACATATGGAAACGGTTCTGCAGAGAATAAAGAGAGCTAAGTTAACGATAAAACCTTCAAAGTGTAAGTTTGCGCAACAAAATGTCAAATTTTTGGGTCAGGGTTTTCGCACTCCTTCCGAGATCAAAGTTCAGGCTGTTCTAGAGTTCCCTACCCCTCGCACGAAAACCCAAATACGTGCTTTCTTAGGTATAGCGGGTTATTACCAAAAATATATAAATCTGTTCTCGGTAATTGCTGCTCCGTTGACGGATGCGTTGAAGGGAAGAGCAAAGAAGGGAGAAATTAAGTGGACGACCGAGTGTGAAAACGCATTTCGAGAACTAAAAGGAAACTAATTGATAAGCCCGTCTTGTACGCGCCAAATTTTGAACGAGAATTCATTGTTCAAACGGACGCTTCGAACGCAGGTATGGGAGCAGTTTTAACCCAATTAACTGAACAAGGTGAGGAGCATCCAATCCTTTACCTGAGTAAGAAGTTTTTCAGAGGTAGAGAAGCGTTATTGTACGACGGAGAAGGAATGTGCTAGTATTGTTTTCGCAATTAAAAGGTTACATTATTACTTAGATGGAAATTCATTTTTAGTTATGACCGATCACAACCCGTTGGTGTGGTTGAATAGAAATTTTAGTTCTAACCCTAGATTGATGCGATGGGCTTTGGCTTTGCAACCATATAATTTTAGAATTGTACATCGGTCTGGTAAAAGTCACAAAAATGCAGATAGTCTCAGCAGATCGGTGATAGATAATTAGGGATTGTTAATAATGTTCTCTTGCTCTGAATAATAATTGTTGCTTATGTTTTTTTTTAGTTAAAGGTTAATAATTGTATTAAATTTTATTTATTTACTAGTACTGTATATCATATCGAATGGCGATGCGTGTCAAAAGATAAAGCCATGAAAAGCAAATGTATTAATATGCTTAATTTTGTGTACAGGGTTTTAAAATATACATGAGTATTTAGGTTACGCAAGAACATATTGTGAAAAATATTTTGTGTGTAAGGTTGTACACTTCGCATATCATATCAACATGTCGTTAGTATAATTTTATTTAAGTATTGTGGCGAAAAGAATATTTTATGTGCAAGGTCTTACACTTGCATTTGATATAACATGTTAGTATAATTGATACTAGGCATTGTGATAGAAGTGTTTGTATTTTTATTTAATGTATTGTATGTTTTCTTACATTGATTACATTGCTATTTCGTGATATAGATTTGTGTAAGTTCCCTAGCAAGAACACTCACTCACTAGAAATAAGTAATTCCAAATTTAGTTCAGCGTTTTCTTTAGTAATTAAAATTGCAGCTCAGAAATATAGTGGTGCTTGATGAAGGGATGTGTCGGTAATCTGTCAGTTGTCTCATCGTCATCCCATTAAACTTTTCTCAACGGAAAAGTTCCATAAGAGAGGGCGAGAGCTGTAACGTCACGTCTCGAAAACAACAACAACATCTGGTGTCGGTTTTCTTTGTAGATTCGACGCCCACACGTGCAATTTCGATCCAGCGCAACCCCTGTTTGACCCCCGAGGAATCTAGCGACCCGACCGGAAGATGAGAGAGGAGAGATGCTTTGAACTTGCACGGGAGCGGTAACCAACGAAACCTCCTCTCACAAAATAGTGGACTCTAACAATCTAACTAATTTTAATAACTTTAATGTATCATTTTGTAAATAATTTTCAATAGTTGTGACGTAATAAATTCCATATTTTAATTCACCAAGAATACGCTACCGTTATTCTTTCAAACGTATCACGAGGCATGTGCAAGCCTCGTGCGCGCTGTTATAGTCAAGAATAGCGGCTACACTATCTACTGATTTTGTCTTCATCCACACGTCAAAAAGGGCTGTAATTTGAATCGTTTGATCTTTGTACAGCATGTTATCTACCGAATAAAATTCGCTGTGATATCTCAGGTTCTTCTTGCTGTTGGATTTTGTGTGGCCAGCTATGTAAAACTCCTTAGATGAGAGAAATTAATCCAATAGGTATTTAATAAAAAATTCAATGTTTTCAAAACTTTTTTGTGGAGTTCCCGATTTTAAACTTCATATCAGTCGATCTTACACGAGCATATGTTACATATTTATTCCTTGTACAATTATCCATTTTAAGCATCTGAAAAAAGGAAGTTATGAAGTAAATGCTTAAAACATATTTCAAAAAAGAACCGAAAATGAATATTTCTTTTTAGGAAGGAGCACCACTAAGCTACTGCTTTTAAGTACTTGCGTCGATTATTCCAAAATTTCAAGACGAAGGAGAAACTTATTGGAATAAATAATTTACACTGGATAAACTGGGAAATGAATGAAGACAAAAACTCCGAGAATGAAGAGAATATACTTAAGAATGATTTCTTAGAAAACTGCGTAAGGAATCCTCTAGACGGGCGGATAATTTTAATTGAAAAGGAGCCGCAATTAGAACGTGCTGCAAGAATACTATGTAAGTCTAGGAATACTTTATAAATAAAGGTTCAACAAAAGAATGAACCACTTTATTCATATCGAATCCCAGAAGATTAAACACGATGCGAATAAATAACGCTTCCTAAATATCATCGGAGTTTATCCATTATGGACCGCATTTGTGAGTTTGGGGAAAACTATTTAAGTATAATTAAATTATTGTATTTACTCTGATTTATATCTATCTATATGAATAATTTTAAAATAGTGCAGAAGTAAATTGAAATTTTGTGACTTCTTTTTGAAAAACGCGATTAAAGTATTATGTTTCGAAATATTTCGTCTGTTTGTAAATACGTGCACTTCAATTAATCTGTGACGAAATTTTGTCCAGCTTCTTAAGAATAACCTAAAATATCAATTGCATGACAGCAAACAATGATCAAAGTGCAGGTAAGAAACGGACGTAAAATTGAAATTTTCCCCACAAGTTTTCTCTTCCTAGACAATTTCTCTCTCTACCTTTCGGACGGCCGCAGCAGTACAGTGGTTAAGGTCAGAAACTGGTACTCTACGTGTCTCGGGTTCTACTCTCAGTGCCACTGAAGAAACGTCGTGTAGATACACGCTAAATGTGTTGAGGCGCAAAGCACAGGTGTCGTCATTCAAAAGAGGCTCAAAATGACGAGGTCCATCGCCCTCGTGGTACTTCAGAGTCGGATCTCTTATTCTTTCGCTAGGGTAGATCAGTAGTTTTTATCAGGTTTGAAGGATTTTAAGTCATCGGATTAAAAAGTATAAAAATTGCAAATATTTTTTTCTAATTTAGTTTATTGTCCTCAGAAGTTCCGGACACAGATTTTAATAAAAATAAGAATAAAAATGAAATATCGAAAAAAGAAACGTTAACTAGCCGTGTGTTATACATGCATGGTTGGGCGTACAGTGCATCAGCTGCGAAAAGTCTAACAGAAGGGAGAAGGAAGGGGTTAATCCAGTGCTTCTTAAACTTTGTATACTTGCAACCCAATTTTCCATCATAAATTTCATCGCCCCCCTCCATACAACAATAATGTATTGAATTCAATCATACTATACGTTGACGTAAAAAAAGCTTCAATATGACTTTAATTATAAACCGCACAATTTATCAAGATAAAATTTTGCATATAATTTTATGACATGTGCTTATAGGTTCTTCACTTAGTACTGTTAAATGAATTATGAAACATATTATGCAGTACTGATACACTTATATCATTTTAAATACGTATTTTATTATGACCGAATGAGTTTTGATTTGCTTCATTTCAGTAAATTAATAATTTTTTTAAAAAATCTTCTATTTTCGACTTTTTGATATGACCGCGCCCCCCTTGTAAGGTTATCACTCCCCTAGGGGGCACGCCCCACAGTATGAGAAACACAGGGTTAATCAATAGAAGTAGACCCTTGTTATAATTTTAGTTTTCCCAAGGGGAATGAAGGATAGGAGAAATAATTGCGACGATTTTTATGAATGTTTTAAACATGGAATCCGTAAATGATTTATATTAGTTTGTTATTGAAATAAATAAAATTAAATTTATGAATTCAATTTAAAAATTCCTGTACATAAAAATAAGTAATGGGAATTTTAAGAGTTGTGCATTTTTCATAAACAGATTTTGTACCAGCTAAAAAAATGCTACCGAAATATAATTTGACGGTCAACAAAGAATAATGCATGTCATAAAGGTATGGTACGAGTAAACAGGAGAAAAAATGTTTGCTTTTATTTGGACCAAAAGTGTTAAAATGGAGAATAAGTGAAAAAGTACTCCCTGGACGTCAACAGAAAGGAATAGTTAAGAGAGAGTCTCATTTCTCTCAAACCATTTTTCCTTAAGCCTATTGATACGTTTATATTTACTCCCCCCCATTTACTTTAAAAGGGAAAAAAGTTAACGAAACGAGTCTGTTTGAAATAACTGTCATTAGCAAGTAAATCTTGGTGGAAGTTCTTAAAAAAACTTCTCGGTCGAGTCATTTTTCGCAGAATGAATTTAAATTCAAATAGAATATTTTCTTTACAAAAGAGCTCAAAAACCCCAAAGACTTTTTTTCCAAATGAGTATCTGGTGAAAAATTCTCATCTCCTCAACAATAGAGCCGTCTCTGTTCCCAATACTGAGATAAAAGATATTCGGAACAGTGATTCCAACGTCATCCAGAGGAGGCAATTATTAGAAGAGGAACTAAGAAATTCTTTTAAGTTGCGTCCTTTCAATAAATACTATAAAGGGAACACTTGTCTAATAAAAAAATACAACCGAAATGGAATCTAAATTCACACGCCTTCTCCACTTTCTGTTGTCATACGCGTTCTTATACATTATTTAAACACATTTTGTTTAAAAATCACCTCTTAAAGGATGCATTAATGCAAGCGTTACAATCAATAATACTTTAAAATATAGCATCAAGGATTCGAAAACAGATTTAACCAATCAATGACCAAAAGAAAATATAGGTATTTCTTAAATATAGAAAACCCTTTTAATCATAAATATCTCTGTTTTCAAATGCACATTGCCAAGTTACAATAAGTACTTCCTCTACATTTCTCAAACTTGATTCATTTATAACATTTTTCTGCTTCCCTTCGAAGTTAAGGTATCCGACTACTTGCAACAACTTTTTTTCTGAAAAAAAGGAGATACGGAAATTTTTTTGTGATTTTTAGATTTATTTAGAATATTTTAAGGAAAAAATCCTAAAATTGAAAAGAGAAAAAGTTTATTATTATTAAAATAAGAAAAAACTGGTGAAAATGTACAAAAAATTACATAAACGGGGCCCCCTCTGTACAAACATTTTATGAAGAAGTTCTTAATTTTTCAATTTTGATGTGTTACTTTGTTATTCGTGTTTGAAATGACTTTCAGAATAACAGATGTTTTAATTTTTACAAAAACTAGAGCACTTTATCTTAGTGATTACATGAAATTGCTTAAAAGAAACAGTGATTATACTCACGTAAAATATTATAAATTTTGAAATAAAGCAGTGATGGATAAATCTGAAGGTCAAAACACTTATACTGTTATACAGAACACACACACAAAATTTCAGCAAATTAGTCTCAAAACTTTTTGAGCAATCGCTGTCCCCGTTTGAGCTTTTCGAAAAAACACACATTTCGAGTAAAACGCATTTTAATGTTTGACATCTTGTGTAAAGTTATTGCATTCGCTTTTACTAAAACACTTGTAGTTTTTGTTCTAGTGAATGGAAAATAAAAAACTTGATACTTTTATTAAGCTAATGAGATGACCTATAAAATAAGATCATAAAAGAATTTTGTCAATTTTTGAAAAAAATCATGATTTTAGGGTAGTCGGATTCCTTAAAATCAAGCAAAGGAAGACGAATGCATCGGTGGAACTTCACTCGAGTAAGAAATGTTTATTCCCAGACAGAATTTTAAGGTTTCGTTGAGTACAGGCCCATGGAACACAAAGAGAGGAAACTTTTTTCGAATGCAGCAGCCATACCACCAAGCAGTGGGCAGAAGCAAACGAACCTTCCTCCAACGGACGCCCTCTTCTCACCTGCGGCGCCTTTTTTTCCACGAGAAGAGCCAAAAGGAAAACAAAAGCAGAATTACGAACCCCTTTGGCTATTTTCTCTCACTATTTTTATAGTGATTTAGTTTTTTGGTTGTCTATAAGCGGATATATTTGCGCAGCATTTGTACGTATCGACTTGTCTGTGTACGCGGTGTGAACCGGAGCTCTTCCAACTTTTCCTTTCTTCACTAGGAACAGGGAGTGTTCTCAGGCCCTGAATGACAAGGTTAAGAGGAGATCGTTCCACACCTGGAAAGGGTAAATAGCATAATTTAATGTTCCTTTGGAAAAAAAATTCAAGCCGGAAATGCCATCATGTACTTCAACAACACTCTTATAACTGCAATAAAGAGCACCTGAATTAGCAAACTAATCATTATCAATCGTCAAATTTGCTTAAAATTTTCTTTAAATGAGATTTTTTTAACGCACAAGTAAAATCACAAAATTGAAAAGTAATAATTATTACTGCTTACATTTGAGAAATGTCCTTTTTTTTTAGACATCCATTTGAATGTAGTCTAGAAAACTCAGAAACATTATAGATAGAAGATATTTTTTTTTATTTGGAGTAGACTTCTGTTCTGAAAGGTGACATATTTATGCGGAAGCGAGATTTTCTCAAACAGAGATTGAGAAACGCGGAGACTAGGACGGACAAAAGCAATCTCCCGCTTTCCGAAAGCCCCAAATTTCTCATGAAAATTCAGAAAGTTTTTTAAATGTTCTGCAAAATGTACGATTTAATCCTAGTATATATAAGCCCAACTGATCAAATCTGAAGAATTATGGAATATTGTGTCCGCTCATTTATTTATTTTTTTTTTTTGATGAGGAGGAATTTTAGTAGAACTATAATTGCAGTTCGTTTATACTATATTAAAAGAATAACTAATAAGAAAATTATGGACGTCTTGGAAGATTAAAGACGAAAATAAATTACAGAAGGACATTCTCAGAAATATTAGATAACCTATCCTAAAAAATGGAATAATGATTCAATTTGAAAGGATGCACCAAAGGCTGTATTGTTTAAACAATTTCAACACATCTAGCAATCACACTGCGTAAAAGGGGGGAAAAAAAGGTCAAAAATGTGCGAATTGATCGGGACGTGTTTAATTTTTATGTGTTTCACAGTTAACAAATACCAATGTCAAAAATCAAATCAGCAAAACAATAGAGGTATGGTACATAATATATATTCACTTCTCGCTCTGCTTCAAATAACATATTTCTACATAGGGGGGATCGAAAACACTCAAACTGGTGATAAAATGGAGACTTTGAAATATATTCGTTTAAATAACGGTTCAATATTTTTCTGTTAACAAAAACAAATTTTTAAAAAATTTCAAACATTTACATTTTAATATTTGTTTATTCACACGAATCACAGAAGCATTTATTACTAACCTTTACTGCTAAAGACTCAGAATAAATTCTGCACAACTGTTCTTTAGTTATGAATTTGAACCTTCCTGCAAGCAAAGTGAGCTAAAAATTTATTATTCACGTATAATACGTAATATGAAAACAGCTCATTAAGTTTTTTTAATTGCTTTTCTCCCCACAGACATTAAAATAAGAATATTTTTATCACCAGAATATTTCTTAAGTAATAATTATTCATGAATTACGAATTACAAACTCAGATAGTGTTTTTAAAATGCGTATTTTACGACTTTCCAACTCTTGCTTTTCATATTTGTAAATGAATCTGTTTTTTTCAAAAACAAAAAAAAATGTTCTTGTATATCAAAAATCTATTTTGTATATATTTTACATCAAAACGGAGCAAACCATTTTAAGTTTGGGAGGTATAAGGCTTAAGATTTCATTTTTCCTTTTACGGTAAAACAACCTAAAAAGCAAAACGAACGCATTCATGATTCATAAAAAGATTATAAAGTTACAACTGCAATAAAAACGAACGAAAAAAATTAAATAACACACTTTTCAATAAATCTGGACCATCCCCTTGGAGGATTTCAGATTCACCCGTGGCATAAACATACGTGAATTCTCTACAAAAAATAATAAACAAAAAATAGTAATAAATTGTGAAATGCATAAAAAATATTTTTATACGGTGAATTATTTTTTCACCACAATATTTATTCATTAGGAAGCCTCACTTGCTTTCTCTTATGAAAACCGAAAAGTGGGGGACGAAACAAAGCTTGAAAAAAGCGAATATCGAAAAGTTCCCAGATGTTTAAGAACACGTCATGGGCGGGGCCTTTCTTCCACCCCCCTCACTTTATACTTCTATTTCTCTTTCTTACACTCAATTACGTCTCCTTAGAAAAGGCCACCTCGTCAACAAGGAAAGACCGGATAAGAAGTAGCAGGTTCTTTTTCAAAGAAGAAAATAGGAATTTATAGGGGAAAGAAAAGAAAAAAAATTTAAACAGTACCGCATCTTAAGGGAATCAGCTTTCAAAGCAAAAAAAAATGTATATATAAGAAAGGTTAGGAAGAGAGAAAAAAATTGGACTTTTTCTACTTCATAGAAAAAAATTTTTGAAACGTCTGCAGAAGAAAATAAAACAAACCAAATGATTTGGAGGAAGCGAAGGAAAAAAAAAATTCTTGAACCGAAGGTGGTCTGACGTTTTTGAACTAATCGATAATCAATAGTTCGACAACATTTATATCACTAATTGAATCACAAATCTCAAAAGAGAAGAGAAGGAAAAAAAATTTTTTAAAGCACCAAAAGCGAGAGAAATAGAACAAATTTCAAGAAAAGAGAAGCGAGAATTTTATCAGATCCGTAATTCAACCCTTTTTTCTTGTTTAAACAATTTCCATAGGACAAAATTACCTTTTTTTTCTATTTCGTGAACACTCCTTTTCTCCAAATGAATTTTCTTAAAAAAGAAAAGTTCACGCACTTTGCGTACGCATCCAAATGCCAGCCTTTTCTAAAACACTTAACATTTCATTTTTTTTTTTTTTTTTTTTGCAAATGTTTCATAAAAGAATTAACATTCCACTTTTTTATTTTTCTTAATAAAAATATTTCGAAAAGACCAAAAAAGAAAGAAAAAAAAACTTAAAAAATTTTGTGATTGTTAAAAAATTTATTTCTTAAAACAAAAAATGTTTTAAATTATTTATTTCATAAATAAAATAGAGTAAATGAAACAGAAGGTAAATTTGATTTGTTGGATTTCCGAAATCGTAAGAACATGAAAAGGAATTCGATTAAAAATGAATGAAAGGTCTCCTTTTAGAGAGAATTCAAAGATGGATTTAATTTTAAACGAATCGAAAATCACAAGCTAAAAATAATTATAAGTCTATAAAACACTTTCCTCCCCTTACGATTGATTATCTGAATTTCAAAAATGAGTTAAACTCCGTAAAATAATATTTTACGCTCAACGTTTACAGATTTAAAAATTTGAACACGGAGAAAACATTAAATCAAAAACAAAAATGAAAAGGATTCAAAAACTAAAATAATTTTAATTGATTTCAATTCTATTTATAATCTCTGGCAAGCATTTTTCTGAAAAGTGTCAAAAGTAATTTAAAAAGCTGTTAATACTCACTAGATTGTGTTTCCTTTCTTATTAAACATAAGTAAAGAGCAAAATTATTTTTAACTATCAAACATGCAGACATTGAACAACGTAGAATCTACAACAAAAACAAAATTTGATTTTCCTTAGAAAAGAAAGTCTCCTGACTTTAACATAAATTCGTTTGAATCAATAAAAAAACATCCACTTGATCTTTTTTTTAATATTAAAATTCGCATCTTTTATGTTTACGTCGGAAAAGAATCGAAGTTTACAGAGTAAGATATTACGTTATTTAGAAATTTCCCACTTTGAAAAAGAAAAAGAGGGGCATAAATGTGTTCTTAAAAAATACTGTTACGCGAAGTGCCAATTTTTAAGCTTTCCAAACTAGATCATGGGATGAATCTTGCGGGAAATCCGAAAAAGCCGACGTCTTTCGGGAGCTTTTCTTCTCCTTGAAATTCAATTTGTGATTCTCGTTAAAATTCAGTCAGATGAACCTTAAATCTTAATAAATCAACACAACCGAATCTGAGTAGCAAGTTAGCCAAGAAAAAAATATCAATTCTATCCCATTCGATTTTGCAAAATAATGAACGCGCCAATTTGTTTGAGGAAGTTTCTATTTACAATGCAAAGGGAAGAAAAGGGACATGTGTTACACAGATAGGATTTCGCACTTCGGCAGAAATAATAATGGTTTAGGCAACATTGATGTACACCAAAAAAAAACACATAACAAAATAACAAAAAGAACAATAATAATAAATAATTAAAAATGAACAAAAAAATATTAAAAAAAACCCTAAAATTTAAAGAAAGCAAACAGGGCAAAGCGAAACGTTTGAATAAAAAGAAAATTTTAGGTATTGATAATTCACAAGCATCAATATAAAACACCAAGAAAATTAACACTTAGTTTGATTTCGTAATTATTTCTCAGAGAAAGTTAATAGGTAATTTCAAAAGCTTCCCCTCTATCCCCCCTCCCCCTCTAACGTGCCTATTTTCTTATACTACACGTCTTCCACTGCTTTAACAAACGATTTAGGAGTAAAAAAAGATTTGATGGCATGTCAGTGCGTGTGTCCGCTCTTTTTTATTTATATATTCACACAAAAACGAGTCAGAAAAATGATTTAATTCGTACTACGAAAGGTGTCATTACTTTTGAAGCAAATGCCAACATTAATTATAGCCGTTTGACAGAAGGAACCACTTCCAGAAATCTGTCGTTTTACTTTTCAAAAGCAATCAACATACGGTGGACCCTTCTTGTCAATTCTCCCAGTACCAAGGTTCGACAGTTTGCTGAAAAGCACGACCTCTCAAACCGAGTTACTCTAGGAGAGGGGGGAGAATTCCCCGTGTGCGCGAAGACAGCTTCCAAAATGATTAAAAGAAAAGTTGGAAGAAACGAATGGAAGTGGCGAGTTCAGTCTTGCGCTTTTCGAATTTTTCTTTTGTCTTTTCATTTCGAATGTTGCCTTCTCCCCCTCTCTTAAAAAATTGAACAGAACGAGGGAGAAGGAAAAAAAAAAGTTCTGGTACACCCAGAGCGTTTCGACCCGAGTCTTTAAACAACACAAAATGAAGCAGGAAAGATGGAGGGGATAGAAGCTTTACTTGTAATCGAAAATCGATCCTCTTACTGTTTACACCGTTATTTTGTCTAGTGTTTTTTCCCTCTATTTCGTTGTTGACTGTTTCTTTCTTTCTGTTTTGAAAGTGTCCGACTCACTCTCAACTTTGTTTATTTATTGTTCTTTCGTTTTCATCACCATGAAATATTTCGAGGTGCGTAGTGGCATTTTCTGCAGGTCAAACTAGGCTAACTGTGGCTCTGACAATAAATAAATCAAGGACCGCTTATCACACAAGCGGACGGTTACCACCGAAATACCTGGAACTGCCTTACGATATTTTTTACACTTGATGGATTGCATTCCTGAGTTCGATAGAACTTGAAATGCATAAGATATGTTGGGAAGAATAATTACAATTAAAGAATAAAAAAAACTTAATTATGCTATTATGAATTATTATTTTAAATATATTAAAAATACTAATAAAACACAAAGTTTGATTTCATTCAATCATTAATATTTCACAATAGGCAACATCTTTAATCAAAGAGAAATGGTTAGTTTCTACATCATTACGTGCGTAGAGTTTTAAAGGCATCCCATTGATAGACTATGTTTCGTAGATTGTCTACGTTTTTTCGGGATATTACAGGACGTTCCTACCAACATTTCACTCAAGGAAGAAGACAAATACTTGCGAGAGATTAAACTATTTCAGGAAAACACCACAAATCTCCTTCTGGATCTTACAACATTTAGAACACCACCCAACATTCGAATAGAAGGGTGTCACAGGAGCGAGTGCGAAATGCAAACCGTTACTCAAACTAGATCGATCTCTCCTTACAGTTACAATTCAGAGAAGAGTTCTGGGAGAAAACTTAGAAGATAGGGATTTGAAATATGTTCGGAAAAGCTGATAATCGGTTACAAGATGCCAAACTGTTCTCTTATCATGTATTTGCATTTCAAGAATTAACGCGAAAATCAAGATTCTGCGATAAACAAGTCAAATGCCTCCACTCGCGCCATCCATTGCGATGGCGAGTCCTCTAATAACCGCTTGGCGCGCATTTACTTGCAAATGCACCGCGTAAATTACAATCCTTTGACATGTCTGCAGGAAGAGACAGATCGTGTGCTCTATCTTTAAGTATCGGTCTCAAATCGGAACAGTCTTGGTTACATGACAACTCTTGGTTACATTCAAGAGTATTTAGTCCAGCCATTCGCTATTATCACCAACTCCAGCGTTTGAAGTCAGTTATGTTACCGAACTGCTTCGGCTTAGTGTGGAATGCCTTATTCAGAGAGTTTTCCAGTATTAATACAAATTTCTCTATCGTACACTTACAAACATTGTATGCGTCTTTCTAATACATTCAGTTGATACATTACGGTTTTTTTAATAACAAAAACATAATACTAGGAGAAATGTGCAGCTCACTCAACATGGAAAAAAGGGCTGTTGACTTAAAATAGAAAATGAATTCCATCCCTTTCGACACAATCTTAAAATTAGACCAAGAGATACTGGGCTAAATGAAAAGGAGTTTCAGCCACTTTTTTTGCAAAATCAAGCAAAAGGGAAGAAATTGATAATAGTGTTTGTTTAAAAGATGTTTGTTGCTGCTTTAGCAGCTGTGAAATAATACCCTTGTTTACCAATAGAATAAGTGAGAATATTAATGAGGAGAGAGAGAATTGTGTGACGTTCTAAGAGGAATATTATATAGATTGGGTTTGCAGTGGTTGCCCTAATAAAAGTTGCCTGTTGAAAGTGTTAAATCAGCTTTAATGTTGTTAGTGAAAATACCAGCAACAGAATTCCTGCTTATTTCCTACCATTTTTTTATTTGAAAAAGAAAGACTCAAAGTTTTTTAAAGTATATCTTAGAAAAATTCATTCATTATTAGGTATAACTGAATGGAAAGATTAAAACACGCATTTTCTTTTTTAAGCACCTGAATTGCTCTCTCTCTCTCTCTAATCCTCAATCAGAACCGTTTCGACACACACACACAAAACCCGGTTGGACATAGATGAAAATTTACGTGTGTTATCCGCGAAAAAATTGTTTGATTCTGCAGCATGTGAGTTGTTGACCTCTTCATTCAACCATGGATCAGAATTTCAAGAACCGACTCTTAAAACCTTCCCTTTGCTTCAAGGTGGGGCATTAATAAAACAGAAAGAGCCCGAATTTCCTAGATGATATTTTTGCAAGATGGCTTGTTTTAAGAGAATGATGTGAGGAGACTTTTTAGAGATAACTTCTAAATATAAATTTTAGTTAATTAATACAATTTATTATAAAATACAATGAAGACTTCAAAAAGTAGTCCATTTGGGTAAATATTTGATGCTAATGAAATTCATAGAGCTGAGACTGTATTTGTTGGATTTTATTATGATTAAGCATAAATATAAAAACCAAATAATTTTATGTATTATATACTCATTTTTAAGGTGTATAAATTTTGCAAATGGATGAGTTTTTTTATTATTATTTTTGATGTAAGTTACACAGGCCTGCGATCGAAAAAATACAAGAGAAACTGATAGTATAACTTAATGTATTTTCTGGTGCTGATTCCAAAAATAATAATGAAAATTTTGTATCAGGTCATGGTTTTTTGAAAAGTGTTTTTGAAAAATTCCTTTTTACTTGGATTTGTTTGAAAATTTATATTTTTTCCCTCGTTGAATTTCTTCTCTCCGTTGTTAGTTTTCATTCTACCATCTTGAAACATGGACTCTGTACCATCTTCCTGTCGCATGAAGAGTATTAAATGCAACTTCATCTTGCATAATTTGACATGGAGAGAGAAACTGCGGGCTCCTCACAAAGTTTGTAGTGTCTCAATGACATATACTTCTGACTCAAAGAAAAGACGACTCGTTTTACGTTTTGGAATTCAAATGACATGAATAACCGCTCTGATGATTATTACTTTTGTTTCTGTTGTGTACGTGGATATATATAATCATAAAAATCAAAAGCTAGTCTCTTATTCTAATGACATTTTATCGCCCATATGCGCCTTTCTTCATTCACCTAATGTGCCAGTGTCTTAGCCTCCAAATGAATCCCCCCTTCACAATCTTTACACTCGGATCATCCTCAAGTTAGAGGCTCAGAAATCGAATAGAAGCCCTGTGGAAATGATCCGACTAGAGGTGTAAGTCTTTCAAAAGAGGCAGCCGAATGACTGGGTTTTGTATTAAAAGAAAAAATTATTGGACAAATGAGCCTCTTTTTATTAGTATAGGAATGGAGAAAAAGAATTTGTTGTTTGTACTTTGGTGAGTGAGCGAATATTAACGTCGCACTATTCAGCTACACGTGAGCTTTTGGCAAAGGAACTCGTCATTTTGAAACATGGTCAAGTGACGTGGACGCAACCCCTCTCCTAACTACCATACCACACCAACGGGAGGAAATTTGAGCTCTCGACAGATTTAACGTTCATCTCTCTCCTACACGGCGGTTTTTTAGTGGTATTGGGCTTGACTCATGACATGCCTGCCATGATCCGATACCTTGACCACTGGGTTACCGCAGCCCCCAAAATACTTTGACGAAGACAGGAACCTGGTTTGATGAGCACATTTAATATCACCAACGATAAAGATGAATGAAAGTTGTTAATAGAATAATCGAAAAGGCACCTGAAAACTGTCATTCTTTATCATGAACACCAGTAAGCATTTGTACAAGTTGGACACTGATGGATTTAAAAGAACACTATGAAGAACTGTGGCTCTCGTTCTCAGTTGAATTATTTGCGGTGATTTGTAAGTTATCTCAATGCCTCTTGTGCAACAAGGCGGATATACAAAGTTCCCATGTTTATTGATGGGACAGCTGTGATAAGACTCAATATTGGGCTAAAAAGACACAATCTTAACCCAGGCATCCAGAGTGCTATTCGGAACAGCTTAGTTGATCCGAAAAAAGTCATGTTACTCCATCTGTATGTAAAATTAGGTGTAATGAAGTAGTTTGACTAGGCTATACAAAAATAAATGTTCAAAATGTTTCAAGGTTTATCCGCAGCCAAGTTAAAAAGAGATAATGTTTTTTGGTCAGACATTCAGAAGGATAAATAATTTGAGACTAGCATGACACCGAAGGAAAAAGAAGCTTGAGTTGTCTTCAAAGATATTGTCAGAAAACTTCTGGGTAATTATAAGTACCCTGACTACAAAGGAAATATAGTGAATATTTTGGGCAGATTTCAAGGTTGGGTTGTTCCCTGAGTGGCAAAATACACTTTCTTCCCTCACATATGGACTTTTCTGCCGATAATTTAGGATCAATCAGCAAAAAACAGAGAAACAGGTTCCATTAAGACATCGAAGATATGCAGCGCGAACATCGAGGAAGATGGGACAAAAACACCGCCGACTACTGTAGGGTGTTAAAAATACAGTACATACTTAAAGAGAGTGCATGGTTTAAAACTTGTTTCAAACTTTCATGTACTCAAGCATAATACTTGCTCCTCTTGGTCAATCGTCTATTTTTTGGAAGTTGCTTTAATAAAAACAAGTTAAAATAATATGTTGGTGATATTCTTTTGAAAATAAATCGTAACTGGTTGTAAAAAGCTTAAACTTTAAGAGAAATTCCACTTTTTCTCCTGACCAAAGGCGACTTGCGAGATCTGGCAACGATCTCGATATTTACAAAGATTTAACTGGATAAAAGTCCCTATTGCCAGATACTACATGATAATTTTTCGAGAAAATTCTTTTCAAATAGGATCAATTTTACAAAAAAATTCTGACGTGATAGAAAAAAAATAAATCAAAGAGGCAATATAAAAATCAAAGAAACCTGTTTTTTTTTCAAAAACTTTACCTTCGCAAGCCTGCATTATTATTATGTTTGATATAAATTTTATATTTTATGCTTCTAAAAAATATTTCAATTTTTTTAAAAAAAATTATATATAAAAAATTAACATGCTTCAAAGAAATTTTCCTGAAAAAATTTTAAATTACTACACGATTGTTTTGAAATCTATCGCAAACTGGATGAAATCTCTACTTGGGCCATACTTTGTTTACCAATGGTTAAGCACGCTTTCACAGATAGGTTGATTAGATTCTCCTGCGATATTATGAGAGCTTTTGAAATTTTTAGGGCAATATTCTTTTCGAAAATAAATTCTTTTTTTTTTTCATTTACCTTCAGAAACCATTTCAAAATCCTTTACCTGCTTCCATTAGCTTTGGGACACTCATACATAAGTTTTCACTCACTCATAAATGTTTTCATCCCTAAAATTCCCACACACAGCTATTTCTCTCTTTAAGAAAAAATAATAAAAAGGAAGCAAGAAACGACGCCATTTGTGGACTGATTTCGTCACCTTGTGAGATGAGAGAGAGGTCTCCACTGCTGTTTCTGTTTATTCAAGTGGTGGTTGGAAAAACACACACCGGTCTTCTCCACTCTGAAGGCAAAAACACTTCAAAGGAAAAGGAACGTTCTCAAGATGAAGAACGTCATTCGAGAGTTTCCCGCGGTAGATGTCAAGTATTTCAAAAGTTAAGGGCATTCGAATAAAAGAAAATCCAATTCATCCCTTTTAAGCGCAACACTCCTTTCCCTCATCCATATATATATATATATATATATATATATATATATATATCATTTATCATAATTTCAAAGGGATCGAAAAAATTTAATGAACTGGTTCCCAGAACAGGTAGTAAGTTTACTTAGATCTTACACTCAGGACGGGTTTTGTAGTGTTCTATTTAAAACACATTTCTTTAATCAAAGTTATCATTAAATACGATAAAGAAATCCATGCAACATATTTTGCTTTATGAGTTCAATTACATCAGCAGCACCACATAAAATGCGATAAATAGTAATATTACCATACGGAACACTAAGTGCGAGGATGTGTTGATTTGATTTTTAATTTATGTCGGCATTGGATGCAATACGAGGGCTTCTGACGACGAACCTCGTAATTCTGAACCACGATCAAATGATAAAAATGACATGTCAACTCTGGTACCCATCTCGCCACATTTCCACACCACGCCCACTGGTGAACTATGAGCTTGGGTAGATCTAACGAGCCACTCTATAAGGAAAGTCGGAGGCCCTCAGGAGTCAACGATAGTTCAGAAACTGGAAACTACTTCCGAGAACAGAGGGACTCGACCCCTTTTTTTCTGCCAAGCCGCATGCACGTGTTTAGCCATTTGACGCGAGCCGCAACATGAGGATCAATGGGAGGGGGAGGGATGCTTTAAGGTCAAGATGACATAGAACATTTAAAATGTGGAAAATTGATCAAAATATTAACATTTCTATTTTGCTTTTTTTATTACGATTATTTCTATTTTTGTCACTAATTTTTTTTTCCAAATTGGAAGCATTTAAGTATCACTCCTTCATAATATCTGCATCAATAAACAGTTTCATATGATTACCAATAATATAACAAATTTCATAGGGTGCCTTTGTTACCACTGTGCCATTACCACTGAAAAAACACTTTTTTGCTGTTGTAAGGATTATTCAAGAAAGCCTATGTATCACCTCTTGAAAGAGATCTTCGAGGAAAAGTGTTTTTGAACTATTCCTGCCTATTGATATTTTTTAAATACACTCTGTCGCAAAAAAATATATGCACCCAGAAGAAATTGAGCTACATTCACGAAATTTGGTATGCATGTAGTGTATATGAAAATAAACAAATGATTAAAAATTCAGAACAAAATATCATTTTATTAAGCGGTTACAGCTTGCAAAAGGTTAAAAATCAGTAAGTAGTAAAGCCACCTCTGGCAGCTATACAAGCCGAAATTCGGCGTGGCATCGATTCAATTAGATCACTTATGACCCCCTGTGGAAGATCCTGCCATATTCTTTGCATCTGCGCAGTTAATTCTCCTGTATCTCGGGACGGCTGCAGTTGCCTTCCCAGCGCGTCCCAGACATGCTCTATTGGCGAAAGATCTGGTGACCTGGCAGGCCATGGTAGGACGTCATATCCTTGAAGACATTGTTGGGAGAGTCGCGCAGTATGTGGACGAGCATTATCCTGTTGATAAATGGCACCTGGGCGACTTGATAGCATGGGTAGCACAATCGGCGTTAAAATATCGTCCACGTATCTGCGAGCTGTCAAAGTGCCTTGAAGGACCACTAAAGATGATCGTGTGTCCCAAGAAATTGCTCCCCCACACTGTCACACCTTGTGAAATTGCTGTATGCCGCTCGACAATAAATGCCGGATCGGACCGCTGGCCGGTGCGCCTCCAGACACGTGTGCGGTGGTCATCAGCACTGAGACTGAATCGGGATTCATCACTGAAGATGACACGTCTCCAGTCTGTCACACTCCAAGTTGCCCGAGGTCGGCAAAAATCCAGTCGACACTGCCTATGATGTGGGGTCAGTGGTAAGCGTCTTAGCGGACGTCGGCTCCTCAAGCCAACTTCGGTCAGTCGTCTCCCTTATGGTTTCTCTTGATGGCACTGGATGTCTGGAAGGAGGTAAGTGGCGTTGAATCGATGCTAGCGACGTTGTTGGTGCCGAAGTGGCCACTCTTCTGATTGCACGATCCTCGCGATCATTTGTGTTCCTGGGACGTCCTGACCCTCCGCGACGGTACACTCTACCTTCTGTGATCCACTGTTGCCAACACCGAGCAAATACCATATCGCTCCGACCGAGGTGGCGGCCGATACGTCTATTCGACCAACCTGCTTCTCTGAGGCCTATTATACGGCCCCTATCAAAGTCCGTCAGCTGCTCGTACTGCCGCCGGTTACGTCTTAGAGGCATCCTAAGTCTCAATATCGCCTATCAAAGTCATCAGATTCGTTTGGATAGCCGTACGGCGCTCGTACTCATGCTTTTTAACTCTCCCAGTTGCGCAACTAATATGCGCATAGCACACTTAGCCTTGTCTCATTGGCTTCGAAATTTTAATCATTTGCATATCTCTTACCAGACTACATTCTTGCCGAGTTTCGTGATTGTAGCTTGATTTCTTCTGGGTGCATATATTTTTTTGCGACAGAGTGTATAACACTTTCACGACAAATCAAACAATTACTGATCCAGACATACTTGCTTTTCACTACAAAATGGACAATTTCCCCAATAGTCTTGAAACAACCTATTTTCTTCGGATAACTTTTCGAGTTAAAAATTATAGTTCCACTCATTATATGGTCACTACTCCCCTGTTGTCCATTATCGCTAATCAGAAAAAAGAAATATCAATGTGCACCCACACGACACCGACAGCAAAAAGCAAAATTGATTTCTTAACAAATCTTTCTTCTTGATTTCTTCCCCCAGACCATTACACCAGCTGTGCGTTCAGTGTGACGTAGAACAGTGCGGGGAATTGTACCGCTCACCAGGGCGCCTCCACACCCGAACATGGTTATCATCTGTCCCCAAAACAAACCGGGATTCATCACTAAACACAACCTTTTGCCAATCTGTGACAGTCCACATTGATCTGGCTTGGCACCACTGTAGACGCAGTTGCCGATGCTCCGGTGTTAAAGGGAGTGCACGGAAAGGGCGCTTGGATTTAAGATTTGCTTCTGCAAGGTGTCTGGAAATTGTTTGTGGAACAATTGCTACGCCTACGTCTGCTCGTATCGTTGAACGAGTCACTGTGGGTCTTCAAGTGCTTGCCGCACGATCCTTCGATCCTCTTCCTGGTCGCTCCAGACCCAGTTTTCCGCGCGTGGGTACCTTTTTGTGTTCACTGCTCCCAACAATTTCTAACGGCACACTCCAAACGATCCACCTGGCCAGCAACACGGTGCATTGACCAGCCTGCAGTTTTCCGACTACCCTAAAATCGGGGATTTGGTCAAGAATTGACAAAAAAAAAAATTTATGATTCTATTTTGTAGACCAACTTATTAGCTTTATAAAATTACCAAGTTTTTTATTTTTCGTTCACTAGAACAAAAGTTACAACTGTTTTAGTAAAAGCAGATGACACTTCCGGTTGGCAGCTGCCGACCGGAAGCGGCATTCTGAAACCAAAACTGAAAGTTTTTTCGGTTTCTTTCCACTTTTTGAAAAATATATTTTGAACTAAAGTATATTTTAATATTTTGTTTAAACGCTATTAAAAAGCCTCACTTATTTTTCTTTATAAAATAAGTTTTCACATCTGGCAATTTCAGGATATGTGTTTATTTACTTCTTAACGTTCGATATTAATGCTAACTTTTTTTTTCATTCTAGTTTTTACTGAAATAAGTTCATTTTGATTTTTGCATTTTATAAAATTACTTATTAAGTATTCTTTAAGTTTCTGCCATGGGACATGAACGAATGAGACGTCAGAAGAAGCGAAAGTTTCATGGGAATGCCCGCACTGCTAAAAAAAAGTTAGTGAAGGAAATATTAGTTGTGAAAAATTGGGAAGAGGATTAAGTGACACTTTATTTAATGTTAATTCCGAAACTCTTGCTGGTAATAGGATTTTCGACATCGAAATACTGATGTCAATATTCTCTATTCTTTCTTGTCCTGTTTGTTATAATCAAGAACTGTACTTGATTGAAGACTTAAGACTTGGTTTGCAGTCAAATTTATGTCTCAAGTGTAAGAACTGTTCATTCACAAAAGGGGATTCACTTCCACACATCAAAAGTGAATAATTTAAATATTATAAACCTTCTTTTTGTCTTTGGAATGAGAATTATTGACAAAGGATTTTCAGCTGGAAAGAAACTGTTCAGTATGCTGAATATTCCTTATCTGTCAAAATGTACATACAGACAACATGAAAGTTGCTGCATGCTGCGTCACAAGTTGCAAACAATTCTATGTTGGAGTCAGCAAAATCCATTGCGGAATGTTCAAATGAGTGTCGCGTTAGTGTAGATAGTACATGGCAAAAACATGGCTACTCTTCGTTGAATGGATATGTTTCGGCACACAATTTCTGTGACTCTGGAAAAATATTAGACACATTGAAGTGCTCAGTCAATATTGCCGAGTGTGTATGAAAACCGAAAAAACATCGAGGTTCTCCAAAGAATGCGTAGTGTCATATTTTTGTAAAAATCACAAAGGATCAGCGTCTAATATGGAAACTGTCGGTGTTTATAGGATTTTTGAAAGGTCTGAAGCAAACCGCAGTCTTCGATATACGTCTTACTACGAGGATGGGGATTGAAAGGCGTTCAATAATGTGAAAGACATTTATGGTTATGATAGCGTAGTTTAATATGAGTGCATAGGACGTATGCAGAAGAGAGCTGGCTCTCGTTTACAAAAGCTGAAAAAATCTACAAAATTCTTAGGCGGAAAAGGTAAATTGACCGAAAAATTCATCGACACACTTCAAAATTATTTTGGAATTGCAAATCGGAGTAAAGTCGACATTTTGTCTAACATGCAGACTGCAGTCATTGCTGCATTTTTTCATTGTTGCTCCACCGACAAAAAACCCATGCATGGACAATGCCCTTCTGGATCCGATACATGGTGTAAATACCAAAAGGCCAAGCAAGAAGGAAAACTGTATAAACATAGAACAGCTGGCTTACCAAATGCTGTATTGAACACAGTGAAAACCACCTATATGGATTTATGTGACCAATCACTTCTTGAAAAATGTTTACACGGAAAGACCCAAAATGCCAATGAAAGTTTTAATGATGTTTTGTGGAGCATAATCCCAAAAGAAACTTTTGTTGAACTTCTGACATTACAATTTGGTGCATTCTTGGCTGTATTACAGTTCAATGATGGATCTAAAGGGATTCTTTCCGTGTTGGAATATTTTCACATCCCAATGGGTTATTTCATTCTGAAGGGATTTTCAAAGGTTGATGACGAAAGAATTGTCGACTCGGAGAGACATTCATTGCCAACTACAAAAAACAAGAGAAAAAACTCAGAGGACTTAGAAGGTGTCACGTATAAATCTGGAGAATTTTAAACCTGTATGTAAGTATTAATATTTAGAAAAAAGTATTTCAAACTTTAAAATGTGTTTTACTCAAAATGTGTTTTTTCAGAAAATGTTCAAACGGGGACAAGGATTTCTGAAAAAGTTTTGAAAATAATTTACTGAAATTTCTTGTGTATGTTCTGTATAATAGTAGAATTATTTTGATCTTCAGATTTTTAAATCACTGCATTATTACAAAATTTACAGTCCCTTATGTGAATATAACCACTGTTTTTTTTAAGCAATTTCGTATAATAACTAAGATAAGTGCTCTATTTTTTGTAAAAAATAAAATATCTCTTATCCTGAAAATCATTTCAAACATGAATAACAAAGCAACATATCAAAATTGAAAAATTGAGGATTTGTTCATAAAATTTTTTTCCACAGCGGGCCCCGTTTATGTAATTTTTTGTAAATTTTCACCAGTTTTTCCCAATTTTCATAATAATAAAAAAAAATTATTTTTTTAATTTTAGGATTTTTTTCTTAAAATATACCAAATAAATCTAAATATCACAAAAAAAAATCCCATATCTCCATTTTTTCAAAAAAAAATTGTCGCAAGTAGTCGGATACCTTAAAAGGCATGCACAGAAAGGGCGCTTGGATTTAAGATTTGCTTCTGCAAGGTGTCTGATAATTGTTTGTGGAACAATTTCTACGCCTGCGTCTGCTCGTATCATTGAACGAGTCACTGTGGGGTCCACAAGTGCTTGCCGCACGATCCTTCGATCCTCTCTCCTCGTGGTCTTCCTGGTCGCTCCAGGACCGGTTTTCCGCGCGCGGGTACCTTCTCGTGTCCACTGCTCCCAACAATTTCTAACGGCACACTCCGAACGATAAACCTGGCCAGCAAAACGGCGCGTCAACCAGCCTGCAGTTTTCATCCCGATGATCAGGCCTCTCTCAAACTCGCTTAACTGTGAGAAATGTCTTCTAGCACGTTTACCTGGCATGTTTCGCTTACCAAAGTCTTCCTACAATCGGCGGGTAATCGTCACGTTTATGAATCTTCGAATTTGCGCTGGCTTATATAGCACCCTCTTCCTGATCGTAGAGCCACCTCGGCGTGTATGAGCATGCGTATTGGCACAAAACTTGGATCATTTGCATATCACATTACGCTGTACTTATTTGCAAAGTTTCGTGATTGTACTTAACTTCCTTCTTGGGTCGCTATTTTCAATGTTCCTGAGTGTGTATTATGTAATAATTCCTTATGAACAATTCGTATTTATTGCAAAAAACATATACAATTCCCTACAAATTTAAAAATTACAGTGCTATATATATATATATATATATATATATATATATATATATATATATATATATATATAATCCAATATAAAAAATTCAATATATAAATATATATACATACACATATATATAAATATATATATATATATATAATCCAATATAAAAAATTCAATATATAAATATATATACATACACATATATATAAATATATATATCTATATGTAATCCTATATAAAAACTTCAATATATAAATATATATATATAATCCAATATAAAAATTCAATATATATATATATATATATATATATATTTAATCCAATATAAAAAATTCAAAAATATATATATATATATATAATCGAATATAAAAAATTCAATATATAATATATATATATATATAAAAATTCAATATATAAATATATATATATATATATATATATATATATATATATATATATAATCCAATATAAAAATTCAATATATAGATATACATACGAGGGATATTCGGAAACTAAGGTCCGTTTACTTATAAAACATAAAACATTACAGATTTTTTCAAAACACTTTATCTTTTAAATTCCTTACATGTGTGTGTGTCTCTATTTTTCTACATACTTTCCATATTTGTTGAAACATTTGTCATAACGTTCTACGAGCTTCTGTATGCCTAAGTCGTAGACGTCTGCCGCCTGTGAGGATAACCAGTCTTGAACTTCTTCTTTCACCTCGTCAGCTGTGTCGAAGCGCTTGCCGCCGAGAAACTCTTTTAGGTAGCGGAATAAGTGAAAATCACTTGGAGCCAAGTCTGGACTGTACGGTGGGTGGTCAATCTGTTCCCATCCAAAAGATCTGACCAGATTTTGTGTGTTAATGGCAGAATGGGGTCTAGCATTGTCATGCAGCTACAGAACTCCAGACGTCAGAAGACCACGTCGCTTATTCTATATCACACGTCTAAGTTAAGTTAGGGTAGCGCAGTAAGCGGCTGCATTTATTGTTGACCCTTGCTGCATAAACTCGACTAACAAGACCCCATGTCTATCTCAAAACACGTTTGCCATAACCTTGCGTGTTGAGATTGTCCACTTGGCCTTGACTCTGACTGGTGAATTTGTGTGACGCCATTCCATTGACTGACTTTTAGACTCTGGGGTTATGTGAGAAACCCACGTCTTGTCTCCTGTGACAAAAAATTCCTCCTAAAAATTGATCACCTTCTTTATGATATCGATCCAAAAAATCAAGAGCACAAGCCATTCTTTTCAGTTTGTGTTCCTCAGTAAGCAGCCTGGGAACCCAACGTGCACACAATTTGCGAAATTTCAACTTTTCAGAAACGACTTTGTGCAAAGTTGTTCTACCCACATTCGGAAATTCCAATGCTTAAGTTGAAATTGGGAATCGTCGGTCTTCACGAATCTTTTCATCCACGGCATTGACCAAATCATCTGTGATCACTGATGGTCGACCGGAACGCGGTTCATCATGAACATTTTCCCGTCCGTCCTTGAAAGCTCTCACCCACTTACGCTCTTAGCTGCTACTCATCGCATTTGGGCCATACACGTCGCTTATCTGTCTATGAATTTCCGCTGCTGAAACGTTCTTTGCTGTCAAATACCGAATCACTGACCGTATTTCACAGTCAGCGGGCTGATCCATTGTTTTAAACATTTTGAAGTAGCACTGTAATTACCACACTGCAACAATACCAATGCAAATGGCGTCGTTTGACGAGCAAGGTATGCCGGGGGTTGGTACGCATGCGCATTTCAATGTTTGCGCGACATTCGATTAGCTACGACGATTCGGACCTTAGTTTCCGAATATCCCTTGTATATACACATATATATAAATGTGTATATACATACATATACACAAATATATGAAGGAAAATATAAAAATAAACAGATAGTTATAAACCTAAGATAACTATAACTAGGAAGAAGGCACAGTAGTACAATGACAAACTCCTGGACTTAGGAACCAGGATTGCAGGTTTAAACATGTTTTGGGGGCGACCAACCTACACCTGCAATTTGTTATGCTATGTACCAAGAGTAAAGGAAAGAATTATAAATGAGGAATTTAAATATTAAATAGATATACGCCAGTCGTGTCTGAAAAAGTCAACGGGAAGATAGCAGCACTTATCAATAAAAGCTAGTGAATTTTGTTGTTCATCTATTGACAGTTACTCACCAAAGTTTCAGCCATTTTGGACGCGCAGTTGGTATGTAATAGTCGTTTGTGTGAGTTGATGTGAGTGTTTTTGTGAAAATGGACAAAAACGAGTATCGTGTTGTCATTCAATATTTGTTTTTGAAAGGCAATACGCCTACGCAGATCAAAGATGAGTTGGATTCTGCATCATCATTTACCACAGTGAAATTTTGGGCAGCTGAATTTAAACGTGGCCGTAAGAACATTCGGGGCGTCCAAATACTACAACTACCGACGAAAACATAGCCTAAGTTCACCAAATGGTGCTATACGACCGCCGAATTAAAGTGAGAGAGATGGCAGAGGTTATGAACAAGTCAAAAGAACGTGTTTGTTACATATTAAATCAACATTTAGGCATGAGAAAGTGTGCGTTGGGTGCCGCGTTTGCTCACGGTAGACCAAAAACGTGTTCGAATGAGCATTTCAAACGCTCTGTTGGCGCAGTTTAGGTGCAATAAATCCGAGTTTTGGCACCGATTAATTACTGTAAATGAAACTTGGATACACCATTATACACCCGAAGCAAAAATACAGCCCAAACAGTGGACTGCAAAGGGGAAACCAGCTCCAAAAAAAAGCAAAAACTGTTTTTCGGCTGGGAAAGTGATGGCGACCTGTTTTTTCGGATAGTCATGAAACTATTTTAATTTATTATCTTCAGAAAGGAAAAACCCTTACAGGAGCATACTACGCATCATTACTTAACAAGGTGGAGGCAGAACTTGCGGAAAAACGGCCACATTTACAGAAAAAGAAAGTCCTGTTTTACCCATACAGCGCACAATCTCACACCTCAGCGATTGCCATGACGAAAATTCACGAATTACGGTTTGAACTGTTTGACCATCCGACGTACTCACCATATCTAGCTCCAAGCAACTTCTTTTTGTCTCGTCATTTAAAAATTGTGCTCGGAGGACAGATTTTCTTTAAATGAAGAGGCAATCACTTTCGTGAACAATTATTTTGCAGAGAAAAACGCCGAGTACTATTTGGAAGGGTTACAGAGATGGGGGCATCACTGGGAGAAGTGTGTAGAGTTACAAGAAGACTATGTTGAAAAATAAAAATAATAAAATTCGGAAAAAAGTCTTGAATCTTTGTCAGACCACCCTCGTATATATATATCATGGGTAAGCTTGCCTTTAAATTTCAGATCTGATAACAAATTAGTTTGTAAGATATTTGAAGTTTTCTAAGCTTAGGTTTGGGTTTCGGTTTCATTTTAAAGCATTTTTCCATTCTTAATTTAAATTAATGAAAAATATTTTTGAGCAGAATTAACTCTTTCAGTGTGAAATGTGGTAATTAATTTCAATTATCACTACTAAAAACCCTTTCTGCTTGATTGTATGTTGAGTTTCCCTGGTCACTTAAATAAGATTGAATTCATGTCCAATTTTTGTTTTAAAAAATAATTTGTATAACTTAGAAGCTTTATCATTAACTTTTTCCAGCTGACAAAATGCCATGGTTCAAACGTTCTCGGGTTGCTATGAGAAACAATATTTAGAAGAGTTGGAATACCACTGAAAAAGATGCATCTAAAAATCAGCCCTCAGCTGACAGTGCAATTAGATATCCGAAAACAAGTATTCTGAATTCCAATGCTACAAATAAAACTGAATATTTCCATGATATACCAAACTCAGTGGCGTAACGTACACCCCCGCATTGCGGGGGGGCAGGAATTCTAGGGGGCCTAAAATCCTGAGTGACGCCAAGTACATATTTGGGCTTGACGTCCAAAACTTGTCTTAACAGTGGGCCCTAATATTCTCCACTGACAAAACTCCATAATAGAAAACATATTTTAGTCGCGAAACAGCAGCTCAAACTTTCTAAACTGCCCAATTTAAAACTGAAAAAAATTAAATTTTGTGCATAAACATGGAAATTTTAAACTTTATATAGTATCATTATTATTTTGTAAGTAAATGCTTTGTGTTTCAAAGCTTTTGTGAAAGTATTGTGTTAAGATTAGAGGAGGTTGAATAAAACCAGTCGTTATATTCAATCAATATTATGCAATTTTATAATTTGAATTAAAAAAAATATTTTCAGTCGTGTTTCATTAAAGTAGTGTTTTAATGTAAAACCCAAGTTGAAAAATGACAAATTAAAAAAATTAGAGCTTTACAGGTATTATTAGATTTTCCTTTATGATTTTAAAGTTTTAAATGTGTTTTTCTCAGACTTTTAATTTTGAAGTTATGAGTGTTTTCTAATCCCTAATGCTTTTATTTTGTTGTTCAAGATACAGTCTTGAAATTTTTTGTATATACTTTCAAACGTATGTTTTGTAAAACATAGTATGGATTTAGGTCTGAGATCTCTAGTAATTTTTTTCTAAAAAAAATGATAAATTTGATCTTTTTAAAAAATGCCATGCTTTTTCTTGGTTCTGCTAGAAAAATAATTATTAAAACCCAACAAGGAACTGGATTTTCAAATCCTTACTAACTTTTGCTTGCAATAATCTGAAAGACAAAAATCACTTAAAATGACTAACAAATTTAAAAAATGGAGCATTTTATAAGAAATAAAATTCTTAGTTTTCTTAAAATAGCAAAATAATGATTAGTTAAACTGAAATTTTGCTTTCTGAATAAAAACAAATTATTTTCAATGTTACTGTCTCCAAAAAATATTTTGTGAAAAAGGGTAGGATTATATGTCCTAAAAATTTTTAACATTATTAAAATGTAAAATATTTAGATCTTTTTTAAATATTCATATTTTCTTACAAAATCTTATTCCAAGTACTTCATAGTATACTACGCAACTCTGCTGTTACTACTACTTAATTTATTATATACTTTTTTCTTTTAATATAAAAAAAATTCTTAAAAATGCTAAATTAATTTTAATTCCAAAAATTTTTAGAAAAATTACTAGACATCTCAGAATTAATTCTATCCACAGTTCTGTAAAATATGCATCTCAAAGCTTTTACAGTAAATTGTGCATCCCTACATCAATAGCTGAAAAAGCAGACTTAAAGGTTCTAAAAACAGTACATGAACAAAAATTTTAAATTGAGAAGTATGAATTTAAGTCGGTCATTTCACGAAAATCACTGAAAAAATTGATTTTTCAATTTGATTGGAAAATAAATTTGGGCTCTTCTTGCTTCTAATATAGTTTCAATTTGTTCTCTAACTAAATTAGTTATATTTCAGCAATCCAAACTATGATTCTAATACACAATACTTATTTAACGAAATTAAATTGAACACCTAAATGAGAAAAGAGTACCTTATAAAAAGTAAAATTTAATCAAAAATTTTTTTCTTCTATTTTTTAGGCACCAGAACACATATAGTTCAGGAATAGAATTGCACAGAACACAAGAAATCACAACAAAGTGATTTATTTCACATTAGTTTAACTACTTCTTTAAGCGCGGGAGAAAAATAAATAATTACTTATTTATGAGATTTTTTTCCTAGCAGATGATCTGAAAAAGTGGGCGTGGCACTATTGTTCAATCTTAGCCAATACATAATATTTATATTCCAATGATGGTTTGAGTACTATTCTCTTCAACGTCGCAATATGAGGAATAATGGCAGAGTGAACTGACAACAGTTGCGTTATGGCAGGCCACATGGCAAAGTGAGTTCTGGTATAATTAACAAACCCAAGCAACACAACGACAGATAGAAACCATCTATTTGAATTAGATTCCTATTCTTAGTAGCTTTGTCAAAAACTGTTGCCCCGACACTTAATGGTATTTTAAATTTATTCCGAAAGAAAAAAGTTTGGAATCTATTCGATGTCTCAAAATTTTAAGGCTGAAATATAAAATACCAATTTTTACCAAATTTTTTGTTTTTAAAATTTTTTTCCGCACTTAATTCGCGACTTACCTCTCTTATTTTGTAAGGTTTGGCGAAGACAGTTTCTGAACTAGATTACTTAAATGACGGCTTGTCCACCTTCAACAAAAAACGCACTCAAAAAATCTCCCTGCCACCCAGAAAAAAAGAAGCGCAAAAGATTTCACCTAGATCACCCAACCAATGATCGAAAAAACAAAATATTCGTAAAATTGCCATCGGATAAAAAACGTCCGTCTGCAAACGACATAAAAATAAAGAGAACGCGAAAGAGAACCCTCCCACAGCTTCGAGTGGAACACGAAGTAACACTTTGGGCCGGTGATTAACGATAATTCGCAGAGTTACGAAATAGACTCCATTCCCAATGACAAATTATCCCAACTCCTGAGAAAGTGTCTCGGAACCGAACTCGCGACCTCTCATACAATGATCCACTGAAGATAAAAAAGCGAGGGGGAGAGAAAAGTGAAAGGAGTTTACACCCCACAGTAAAACAATTGTGCATTTGTGTGCCAAATACTAATAGTTTCTGAAGGTAACAAATTCACAAATCCCTTTACAAATTGAAGTCTGTTTATAAGTACCCCATTCTTTACATATTCCGACATCCGTATTTTTCCGTTAGTCACCTAGGATTTATAAATGCGTGGAATTTCTGATTTAATTATGAATAATAAGAAACATCCATACGGCAAGGTTTCCAATAAGTATTTAAAATTTTTATTGTTTCTGAAGAGCGCAGTAATGCTTTCAAATTCGAAATAGCTTTAAATCCGTACTTGCAAATTATATTTAAAGAGATTAAATTTTGCAAATAGATTAGATTTTAAAAAAGTAATGTACCTTCTCTCTTAAATCCAATACCGTTTGCATTGATAAGCATTAAAGATTCAGCTTACTATAAGTTTTCAAAAAACATTCGAATCCGATTTTCAAATCTAGTAAATACTAAGCAAATGAAGCGACTTCAACATTCATCTCAAGTGAATGCCTCAATAAATAATTCTGTGCATCCAAATGATTGTCTAATGCGCTAGAAGGCTGAATGAAATTTGAAACACAAGAAATGATTCGCAGCCTCATCGAATCAGTAACACTTGAGCATCGAAAAAGTATTGTGATTAATGTGATACGCGTTATAATACATTTTTAAGAAAAACCATAAGAAGTTATGCGAAGTTTTGCAAAAAAAAAATCCAAGAGAAAAATTTATACTTAAGATTTTTAAGAATCAAGATTTATACAATACAACATCAATAAAAAAATTAAAACAAATTAGAGAACTAAAATTTGACTTTTTTTTTGTTGTTGCGACGACACGTGGAAACTCAAGAAGATTACAATTCCACCGTAAAATCATTACGAATTGCAGGTATCATTTATTCGAAGCTAATTCCTCTTGGTTATAATAATATCTACGAGAACTAAAAAATATCGTTAACACGAAATTATTAAAGAAGGTATTACAGAAGTCTGCTAAATTAGGCGAAATTAAGTGTGGGGAAAAAAGTCCAGTTATGTGTTTGAAGCCTAGTAAATGTGATATCCCTCATGAATGCGAGAATTTCATAAATTTTCAGAATCCCACTTCCAAAAGAAACCGCCTGAAACGGCATTTTTGGGTTCTTGAAGCGAAGAAACACATTCAGTATTCAGAAAAAACTCTCCAGCAGATCACCTTTAAAAAATTTACTATACGGGAAAGTAATATTTTATTTCACACCAGGGCATTCCTACTCCCCCAGAACAAGTTCTCTCTTTAATTTAAAGCGAAGGGATCGCAGATGATCCTCTTTTTCTTTCGCGTTCACAGTACTTCGAAAGAGGGAATGGCAACAGTGTTTTCTCGAGCAAAGTGTTAATTTCACAGAGCTCTGGGAATATCTTCGACATTCAACAAACGGTCGCAAGTAAAGAAACATTAAGGCCGCATTTCGTCGAGTTTCTGTTTTTCAAAAGAAGCTATTTATATTAACCATTTCCCCCGACGTTTCTTAGTTTTGATAAGCTAAGTGGGGCGATTTTTATCTCCTTGCTTAACGACGTTGCGACAAACTGTCTTTTTTAGTGAATTAAATCCACGCAATTGTGTTTTAGTATTTCTATTTAAAAGAGACAGTTGGTGCATTATATAATCAAGAACGTTTTGAAAATAAAAGCAGTGCATTTTTTTAAATATTGAAAAAAGGACCCATCAATTGCAAATTAAAAATTAGTAAAACTGCAGTAATATTTACTCACTTCACCCTCTATTTTCAGCTGTTTTGAATTTATCAAGCATTTGCCGTGAATATCTCATATGTATAGAATCTCATTAATTTAGACTTACCACGGTTTAACACGTGAGAGCCTTTATACAACAAGCAAAACCTACGAGACTTGACCTCTAGCTGTACAACAAAAAAAAGTTTGAACAGTGAATTTTTCAACAGTGACCTCCGGTCTAATAGGATCTGTATTATTGAGAATTTACTGTACTTAAAAGTAGCAAGTTTCGTGTTGTACGTGAGACGACACGTTGTACCCAACAAACAAATGAACTGATATTACAACTTAACGGAGTGTCTTTGAAGTTGTATAGCTATTGTGTGACGACTTAACACACAGTGAGGTTTTCCTTTCTAAAGGCGCCTTTACGTTAGTTATATTTTAATGCCATTTTGATAATATCACAATTAAATCCGTCGATCTTAAGTACTGATGGGAGGCGCGGATTATTCAGGAATATTCAACAGAACTTCAAAATTTCGAACTCAGTTTGGTGGAATTCGTTTTCTTTTCCCATCACTGAGGGGTTGAATTCCTCAGCAAGGGAGTGCCAAAACATTCCCACGCCTGGGGGATCATTGCACTCATAAATTGCGGGGTGCGTCATCAGATTTTCCCGCGCTTCCAAAAGGCAATGAACCTTGTGCGGTAACTCTGCGCTGGTTCTGGACCAATCAGAGGTAATTAAGTGGACAAGGCAAATAGTCCGCTCTAGAATTTTGATGTAAAAAGAGTCGTAGAATAAAAACGGGACGCACCCCGATTTAGAGAGAGAGACACAGACTGAGCAGATCCCAGACCTTGAGATCCGAATCCTCCGCGGGACTCCAGGCGTCAACCATGTCCATCTTCTTGCCACACTTCATCTCTCTCTCAAGCTAAGTTAAATTTTAATCTTGTTGTGAAGTAAATTTATAGTTATTTAAATATGTTATTCAATAAAATTAATTGTTACCACTATACGATCGGACTGTTAATTTAGTGTAACGTCTATTTGTCAATAGAGAGAACTTAACTAATTTTAACTTAAGTCATGATGCGATGTTAAATTAAGAATCTGGGTTTTTAAGAAATTAGAATTTTTGGTTAAAGTCATAGAAATTAAATAAGCTATCATTAGCCTCGCATCAGTACGTAAATCATATAGTTCTCTAAATATCGGTGATATCCCCACGGAAATTGTTCAAATTTACAAGGAATGGTTAAAGTGAATGGAAGTGGCTATTTTAAATTAGTTGGAACATGTTTGCCTCTGCATGGATTGCATCAACTTCCATGCTAACACCGAGAACAGCACAAACACATTGGCTTAAAGGAGTTCTTCTGGTTTCTCGATTTGATGGACTCTTCATGAATTACAATTCAAAATAAAATGTAAAAATACGAGTATTCAAATCCCCCCACCAGGCCATCAGCGATATCATGACGTTCATTCTGGTGGAGCTCTGACTTTTCGGGGAAGCAAACCATTTGAATTCGCTTTTTGATTGAACATCTTCCATCTTTGACCGACTCCAATCAGACCAAGTCTTTTCCAACCTGCATCACGTATTGCATGGATCAAGCCTTCCCTGATCGATTGCTGGAGCTCTTCAAACGAGATCATACTTTCAATCCATTTATGCTTCCGTATTTTCCTCGTAATTATTCCGTTATATTTTCACTTTACATTTCTTGTTCCTTATATTCGTTAATTTTCAGTATAGCTATATTTTATTCTGAAGGCACGTTTAAATACCATTAAAATAAAAAAATTATTAAAACAAAACAATTTAAAATATAAACAATCAACGCCCTCCCCTCAGTGGGCCGCGGCAAAATTATCCAACGTTAACCGGCCTGCGGCGACAAAAAGGTTGGAGAACACTACCGTACGGAGCGCAACTGAAAACCACAGAACTCTTTTCATTTATAAAACGTTGCGATTGTTTTCTACCATCTATTTTACGCCAAAGGCCCGTTGGGAGGTCGTTCAGATATAATCAGTGACCTTCTCGATCAAATATTCTTTGTGTGTGTGTGTGAATAAACAACTCAAATTATTTTACTTCTAAACAACAGAAACCGTAACTGTAATATTAGAGACAAAAATATTTGCTTTGACTGAATACCCCCTCGCGACCACACGGATTGCCATTATTTAAATATTTCTCATCGGAGAGGCATCGGTTCCGTCCTGTTTCTTCAGAACCCGGTCGTAGAGATTATCGACTCGGAATGAAGAGATAAGGGGCGACATTGACGGTTTAATCTGCACATTCCAGCGACGACGCCCACGGACAAGACATTTATCACCTCGTGACACCTCCGCCTCTTATAGGCCCTTTCATTTCATTCAATTAACCTGCGCTGCGTCCCTTTTTCCTATTCATCAACTCTCGAATCCATTCCGTGATTTGAGATCACACAACGCGTTGCCAAATACGCAGGATCCCTCCGATGCGGGGAGTTTCCCTGTCCTTTTAGGAATCTGCAAATTTGTATCTAAATTATCTTAAAATTTGAAACGTTCGTCAGAATAAGTCGTAAGGAAACAACACAAAAGCTAATTATTGATCACGGTAGATTGCCTTGGATAATGCCAACAACACCTAAGAATTTGATATCTGAGAACAGAATTAGATAGTGTCCACGCTAAAATTAAAAAAAAAAAAAGACCAATATTTACATAAAGCGAAACACTATCTGATCCTATTTGAATCATTTTAAAGATTATAATTATAGCATAAGTGAGAGAATATTAACGTCGCACTGTTCAGCTACACGAGGGCTTTTAGCGACGGACCTCGTCATTTTGAACCATGGTCAAGTGACGAGGACGACACCTGAGCTGGCACCTCCCTCTCCAACGGGAGGACTTTTGAGCTCACGACAGATTAAACGAGCATCATACCCCTACACGGCATGTCTTTAGTGGTACTGGGCTCGAACTCATGACATCTTGATCCGACATCTTGACCACTGGACTACTGTAGCCCCTATTATAGCATGAAAATAACACTCATTTCTTCAAAATAAAAATATTTTCAATTTTCCTGTACTGACCCATTTATTACTGCAACCTATTCAAGCAAATCGTACTTCAATGGTTTTGCTTCATGTATGGAATGAATAGAACTTTACTTTCGGAAAAGTGGCCACTTTTTTTTTAAAAAAATAAGTATTAATCAAATGGCGCGAAAAGCACAAACATTCGAAAACACAACGGAAACGTATTTTGATATGTTTTCATGAACATAAGAAAAATATTTTTTGAAAAATTCCGATATAAACTTTATTAACAACTTTTAAAAAAAATTCAACAGGTAAATTAATCGAAACTAATCAGTTTGTATCAGCTCGTGCCATGGCGAATGACATCAGAGAGCAGTAGGAATCCAATTGGAAGGGAAGTTGGCGCAGAAAGGGGATCTTCAGCAGACATTGAAAATTCATTTGCGAAAACCTCAATTGGAAGATAAATGAAAAAATAAAAATCATCCACTTTCAGTCCAATATCTCCTCACTGATATCCATTTCAAATTAGCGATTGGCCCATTAACTCGTTAAATTCATTTCAAAACCAATATTTTCTTTTCACTTCAGCTTTTTCCTTTTCTTTTTGAAAATTCATTTGTCGAGAATGGAGGCTATTTACCAAAAATAGAACGCGTTCTTCAAATTGGAAACTATTTGAAAATCTATAGTGAAGATATAAGCGTACTTTTTATAAAATAATTCGCGATTTATTTCAAATTTAAATCCTATTTAGCACTTCGATTGAAAATAGTATACAATAAAATATCTAATAAAAAAGGGTATTTTCATTACACTGTGAAGCATTTTAATTCAAAAGTCATTCATTTTTTGAAATTGTAATTCAATTCTTCAATAAAATTTTTAATTACAGAATCAAAAATATCAAAATTATTTATCATTGACTTATTGATTATAAGCAGCTATGAGAAAAATGGTAATAAAATGAATACAAATAATTGAAATGCCATGAAATTTTCACAGACTGTTGAACAGAAGATGAAATGTTACGAAAAAAAACAGAGGAAAACAATAATTAGTTTTCAAATATGTAGTATAAATAACATCATTTCTAATTTGTGAGAACAAAATGCTGAATTCCAAACATTTATCAGTAGGGTGTGAAAACACCTCTGCTGGAGATGCAGGTTCGAAAGCAACGACTCATACCTGTTAGGAGGGCGTCAATCCTACTTTGTGGGATCTGTGTTTAATTTTGAAGACATGATGTCAAGTCGTTAAGGTATAGGGAAAGAATATATAGAACAGAAAACTCTTCTCGAGTAAGTCTCAGACATGTTCTGTTGGGTTCAAATCGCAGGAACGTACTGGCCATTCTATTAGAAGCAGTATTTCAAGTTCCAAGTATTGCTCCACAATGCAAGCTCTAGGTGGAGGATTCCATGCCGATAAATAATTGCCGTCACTGAAACGGGACGAAATACGTGAAGTTTTAAGTTCTATTTTTGGAATTCTCCAGATCCATATAATTGGAATCTTTTTTTTTTATGCCGAAACTTGCTGTAAGCGAGCTATTCTGGGAGACGACGTCAATGGCCCCCAAACTAATAACTGTCTATAGTACAGATGAGTTAGATGCAGCCGTCAACAAAGAATTTAACGGGGTATCAATTTTCTTGATGACGCGGCAATGTTCGGAGAAAGTTGGACTCATCCGATAACACAGAGCTTGCTGACACAGATAACGGTCTCCCCGGACGTTTACAACCCTAGGTCGACTACAGCCATGTCTTAGTGACACAACACTTCCATAAAGGGCTAATGACCGAACGGTTGACATTTAAGGTTAGGGCAATCTCCAACGGTCGTTCCCTAAAATGGATCCGTCCGATTGGTTACCAGCTATGTTTTCAGTCAAATGCCGTCCACGACTCATTTAACAAATAAACGAGCATCAAACAAACGCAACATCTATCGCAACGAAAGAAATAGCAACAGCTGAACTGTACCTATTTCTATATCTATCACAACACACAGCCACCATGTGTGGTTATGCAAATATTTTACTGCGGAGAGTTGCATTCGCATTTCACTGCAAGGAGCATATGTACATATTGTATTCCTTCTTTTTCTCCAGTGATGCTAATTTTACTATGTGCTGCTTAATTTTTGAGACAATGGACTTCCAGGAATATTGGTTGCATTGATTTTTCGCTGCTTGAGTGACGGATAGATGACTGATTTCGCCGTCTGAAGCAACACGCTAGTTAGTGGCTGAACTTTGAACAACTATCAAGCGACACTCGAGAGCTCTCCAAACCTTAACACAGCGTCAACGTAAGAACTTTTAGAGATTTAACAAGTAGCATCCCCCCTTTTATGCAGAGGGTTATTAGTGAGTGAGTGATTATTAACTCGCACTGTTCAGCTACACGAGGGCGTTTGGGCGACGGACCACGCAATTTTGAACCATGGTCATATGACGTAGACGATACCTGAGCTGGCACCCCGTCTCCTAACTACCACACCGCCGGGAGGACGTTTCAGCTCTCGACAGATTTAACGTGCATCGCTGCCCTACACGACGGGTTTTCAGTGGTACTGGGCTCGAACTCATGACATGCCTGCAATGATCCGATACCTTGACCACTGGGCAACCACGGCCCTGGGTTATCAGTGACACCAGGTCTCAAAAACATGATTCAACAGAAATAACTCGGCGCTTGAATTTGCGGTCCTGACCCATCAGCATGTTACGCAAGGAAACATCCAATATATGACTTAAAACACAAACTAATTTTCTGAAATTTGTAGAACTGCACGTGTCATGAAATACTAACAAATACCTCGCCACTCGAAATAAAGTTTCCTTCTGAACGGAAACTATTCGTTCTTCGTATCTCCAATCAACTTTCTGATTCCTCGAATGCCAGTCATTAATAATAACAAATTATAAATCGGTCAAAAAAATACTAATTACAGCGTTCGGAATGCGCGACAGAAGAGAAACTTCCTATTACCTATTCTAATGACGTCCATTACAATTTAATAAAGGTGTCCGTCAGAGGTGTCGTCCGGTCAAAGAATGTCACTTAACCTTCGGGTGTCGAGCCCATCGAAAAGCGATTCATCACACTTCTAATGACACTCGAAAACGCTTTTTTTCCATCTTGGGTAAAAAACAAAGACCCGATGACGATGAATACAGCGATATTATTAATCGATTCTCGGTGAAACCTGGAAATCTGCGAGCGTTCGATAAGGCCGCGTTGGTATTTGTGGGCAATTGAACAAGCCCGCAAACTCATTAATCACCCAAAGGAGGTAGAACGGTGGGCAGATTTCCCCCCCTTCCCAATTTTATTGATTGCTTCTGTGCCCCCTTCTTATCATTCTTGAGGTTTGCTGGCAACACTTTAAAAGACGTCTCGGGTTTTAACAGATGCTAGAAAAATAACCCCGGTGTAATTAATGCTCCGTTCGCTGCGTAATGGAAAAATCTTGAGCGCAAAGTGGATGAATGTTTATTAATAAAAATTGATTAAAAAGTGATTCGATTAAATAATCGATTTAGCGGCGAAATGAACCTTTTGCAAAATTAATCAACGCTTCCGAATGTCATTTGCAAAACGAGGCGAGATTTAATTGAACAAACAAACACTCTTTCACTAGCGCGCGTGCGGAAACAAAGTATTCCTTCCGAAGCGATGAGCTCCGCAAAAGCATTGCCACTCCATTAATTAAAATGGCTAGTTAAATAATTGGAGAAGAGTGGAAAATCAGCAATCGGGCGCTTAGATCTCATTTATTTTCTACGAGTAACCACCCATTTTCTTCACAGGAGAAAATGAACTGCAATATGCAGGGCGGCGGGAAAAGGTAATTCATACAAAATTCATTGATATTAAATTTTTAGCAAAAAGTTTAACTTTAATTTCAGACAGAAAATACGCTTAGTTGAATCTGTGATAAAGTTTTGCAGTTCATTTTGCATACTATTGCTCATTCAATAATCTCCAAGGGAATCTATCGTTTATGAAATCGAGCACACGCAAGTTGATTGAATAATAACGTCGCACTGTTCAGCTACACGAGGCCTTTTGGCGACGGACCACGTCATTTTGAACCATGGTCAAGTGACGTGGACGACACATGAGCTGGCACCCCCTCTCCTAACTACCACAACCACACCAAAGGGAGGACGTTTCAGCTCTCGGCAGATTTAACGTGCATCGCTGCACTACACGGCGGGTCTTCAGTGGTACTGGGCTCGAACTCGTGACAAGAGCACACGCAGCAAAAAATAATACATTCTGTCTTACTTATCAGCAAAACTGATGAAGCCCCATTACATAGAGAGAGTGAATTGTGTTTGTAACGAAAGTATATTATTGGATAATATCAATAATGCTCATATCACTAACAACTCGTGTGGCTCTTATAACCGATCTCTTTTAACTCATGGTTCTTGTAATCCCCGATCTCAGTATACTTACATCACTTAATAATAATTACTATTATTGTATTTCAATAACATAGCACCTTTATGGCCGAAATTATTCTTTTCAAAATTTTACACATAGGTTTCTTTTTTTCTTTTAATAAAGAAAAAAAAAATGAAGGATGAAAACACACGTGAAGAGTAATTATCTGAATACGATACATTGAAACCTTTCTTTGCACTTGTTAAGAACTTGTGGCGTAATGTACACCCCCGCATTGCGGAGCCCAAAGCTTGACTGACGTTAAGTACGTATTTAGGCTTGGGGCACAAAACCTGAGTTTGCAGGGGTCCTTAATATATCCTCCGTTACGCCATTGTTAAGATCGTTTAGTTTCTCTCAAATTAACACATCCAGCATGATTCACTACAAAAGTCTGAGCTCAATTAGCGAAAATATTATATCAAATGTTTTATTACGATAGATTATATATAACGAGACTACTAAATTATATAACTTTGATATTAAACTGAGCCACCTGCGACTGCTCTTAATTTTTTTTTTTTACAATGCAAGAAAACCACCAACATATGTACTATTTCGAAAAAAAAACACAAAAAGGGACCTTTCATCTTTATCATGTTCATTTGTTTGTATCAATTATATAAAACAACCATAATAACCAGAAACAATCGAGATTGTTTAAAAATGTATTTAAAAAATGTGTGTATGTGCTTATGACCGCAGGAAAGAAGTGAAAACTTCGGATTCATTCTGGACAAGAGCCAAAATTTTTAATCTAGCTACAAAGCCTGAAACAAAATTAAGGTAAAAGTTTAACCCTTTATTTGCAGCTAATCTCGAAGTCGATCGGGTCCGAGCAATTTTTATTCCTTGAATCCAACTAAATTAAGCACACTCGCACTCATTGATGAGTCTGTATTCATAATGAACAAAATTTAATGGCCATTTAAATTACAATTTAAGAGAAAAGCTTAGATAATTAATACAAAATTACAGCAAGAAATATCGGGACGTTTTTTACATTCTACTGTTTCAAAAAAGGTAAACATATACAGTCACAGCTAAAAGTTCAGCTCGCGGTTTTAGGAAGAAGTTCCAACAAGAGAATCCAATCGTTCAGATGGATCCTTTTCTCACAGGACATTTTCGCATGGGGGCGTTAAGTAGTCCTCTTTTTCCGCGCCTATTCATCCTTCTGTACAGCGCAATGTTTAGATAATTATTCATTCTTATATAATTATGTATGAGTATATACGATTTAAATGTAAATTATTTTAATTATTTAAATAGAGTTATATTTAAATTTCCTACGTAGATTATATATTTATATAATATATATATGTTTATATGGTGCTTACGTAATATCGCAACAATGCCAATGTTTAAGATTACTCGTCAGGTTGAAAACCTCGATTTCCCGTGTGTCGTACGCAAACATGTGCTAAGTTTCATGTAATGTCTCCAATACCGTTGCGATAATACGCAACTACTGTTTATAACTTATATAGTACCGTATACTACGTAAGGCTAAACATAATCTTTTTTTAAAAAAAACCTTTAATTCTTTTTAAAATTCTCTAGACAAACAAAGTGACAGGGTTCGTATTTTCGGTAACTTTGGTAATATTGAATTTCGCGCGTGTTATTGGTAACTTTCTCTCCAACTAACTTCATTAAAATTTCGGATTTTAATTCTTTTGGCACATGTTTGTGCTTAAATGCTTTTTCTAATGAATCAAAAAATAAATTCCATATATATGTTTCGTTTCTTCTTATCTTCGATCTCCTACATAATAATATTTTTTTTTCAATTATTTTCGCTTGCACTCCTATTCTCTCATTCACTTGCTGGAGTTGAGTTGAAATGGGCTGCATGACAGTTACCTTAAAATTCAGCGTATAACGTACACCGGTGTATAACGAGCACCCGAGCTACAGTTTTTTTAAATTTAAGGTATATTCACCGTATAACGCGTACCCCCTTTTTTATGAAGAAATCTGATATGTTCGTATACAACGCTCTTATGTTTTGAAGTCATTTACTCCAGGTATTATCTATCAAACTTTTGAAAAAATAGAATACTTTTAAAACTACATGTCTTTTTGTTCTTAAAGCATGTCATTTCTTTTAAATAAGCAGTATTTAGATATGCGTAGAAGTAAATTTTTTTTTATGATCATCTCTTTTTTTTTATTTTAAAAGCTATCGTTTTTATACTCGGAGTTATAACATGCACACTTAAATTTCGATCTTATATTTTGTGTTAAAAGTACGCGTTGCACGCTGGATTTTACTGTAAATTAAAAAAAAAATAAAACTTCAAGGAAAAAAGAATGCATGAAATTTTTTCTTAAAAAAAAACAACACGTGCATAAAAAGTTTTCAATTCAAAACAGAGAGCGTTGCCGACCAGAGTATGATTGCCGAGTAAACCCTATTGAGAGTAACGCAGGTTCACTTTTCAGCCAAACACAACTTAAGAATTAATCACTTCAATAATGCATGTAAACATTATTCATGTAGTCATAATGGTCCATGTTATATGAAACCTAATTTTCAACGAAAACTAACATGAGTGATTCTTTAATTAGTTTGAAATTTTGTCTTCGAAGACGAACAAATGAATAATGATATTACTTAGCCTTCTGAGATTACAACACGCACACAGAATAAAGAAAAAACAGAAGATACATAAGGAACAAATAATCGATCCAACGCAAAGTGAATGTTGGCTGGGTGCTCGCTCTCCCCTTTAGGCGGTAACGGCAACTCATTCGAATCTATCCATATGAACAGTTCCACAAAATTCCTGTAATTGCAGACAGCGAGTATACTATTTCTAATACCAGATAAACTGTTCTGAAAAGAGACATTCTCATAAGAAATCCATCTGGGACTGAAACAAAACTGAGTTAAGGCCATGAGCTGTGATTCCGATCTCAATTTCACAAAAATGGAGTGAGTGAGTGTAGGGTTTAATGGCGCAAGAGCCAATTTTGGCTATGCTGCGCCAAACACTTGTTCAAATATTAAAACACATGATAAAATGCAAAAGTGAGTTAGGGACAAGACGTTTTAACAAAAGGTGATATATAAATCAAGTATAAAAATCGTATTATGATAAAATCAAAAACTTTGGTGGGGGATTACTTCCACCAAATCAGACAACATAAAACTCACAAAAAAGGAACCTGAATCACCCGTCAGCAGGGTGTTTCTATGAAAAGGAGTTTTCGATTGGAAAGGAATCATGAAGTAAATTCAGAAAATTAGAATAGATTTTTCGTACAAAATTCAAAGGACACGTCTTACGAGTGAATTAGTGTTGAAAAAAACTTGATATCATATCACTTGAATTAAAAATTCTACCAAAAGAATCTGCCAAAGAAATTTAAAGAAAATGTTTTTAAGGCAGCAGGTTTTCAAAACTTAATGGTAAAACACATCTATATACATCTAACTATATATATATTTGAAAATTATATTTTCGTTACACTTTTCATGCATTCATCTGTATCTTTCTGGATGGGGAAAGGCTCCTGCGGTTCGAAATAAACGCTCCAAATGAATTTCTAGGATTGCCTCAAAAATTCTAACACTACATGGTATCAAAACATACTAACATTGCATCAAAAATATAAAGCTCTTTTGTATACTATGCAATTGCGACAGAATTTTTTTTCTTTATAAATTATTAAATTATAGAACAAGGATTCCAAACTATTTTTTCCTCGAGTCCTAAATGAGTCTTTCCCAAACACACGGACTTAATGTTCCTAAGAATAACATTTATTTGTCAGACATTAAAAGCTAATCATTAAACACTTAAACAATTTCTAAATGAAATGTTTATAATAGGTTATTAAAAGGTAAAAAAAAAACAACTAAAAAATTCCAATACAATACAAATAATGAAAATAACAGATTTTGAGAATTTTAATTAAAAACACTGAAATGTAGTTTTGCTTACAGAAATAATATTTCTAAAAAATATTCTATTTTAAGGTATCCGACTACGGTCGGAGCCATGAATTTAAAAAAGCGCATAAATGGATAATTTTTATGATATTTAGTGTCATTTAGATTAGAATACATGTATAAAATTGTTTTAAGGACATTTTGACAAAAAAAAAAAATTAAATACAATATTTTGGCAAAAAATTAATTTAGAATCTTTTTTCAAAATGTTCTCCTTTTACATTGATTGATTGATTGAATATTAACGTCGCACTGTTCAGCTACACGAGGGCTTTTGGCGACGGACCACGTAATTTTGAACCATGGTCAAGTGACGTGGACGACACCTGAGCTGGCACCTCCCTCTCCTAACTACCACACCACACCAACGGGAGGACGTTTCAGCTCTCGACAGATTTAACGTGCATCGCTGCCCTACACGGCGGGTCTTTAGTGGTACAGGGTTCTCCTTTTACAAAAAATGCTTCTAAAACAACAATATTTCACTTAAATAAAATAAACACTTCTTCAGAAAGTCTGAACTAGGATTTTTGAAAAATTCACATTTTCAGAGTTACCATCCATTGAAATAATTATCGGCGTTTTTTTCCCCTTAAAATTGCTCCCCTCTGTTGTCATAAAATATGGATAAACCCACTTCTAAGTCATATATTTCAAAAATTCTAGTTGAGCCTTTGTGCTATAACACAGGCAAAATATTATTATAATAGAGGCATTTTTCACAAAAGGATAATATTTTGAAAATTGGTAATTTTAATTTCATTTTTTTATAACATTGTACTTAAGTAATTTTTCATTGTAATACTATTCTTAAAACAATTTTATATACATTTTCTAATCTAAGTGACACTAAATATCATATAGTACCCATTTATACGCTTTCGCAAAATCACAGTTCCGAACGTAGTCGAATACCTTAAACCAGTGCTTCTCAAACTTTCAATACTGGCGGCCCCCCTTTTCGATCACAATTTTTATCGCGCCCCCCTTATACATTAATAATGTACTGAATGCAATAATAATGCACTTTGAAGCTAAAGCTACAATAGGCGATCTTAATTATAAACCATAAAAATTAATAACAATTTTTAAATTTTGAAAACTACTTTTAAGCAAAAATGAATAAAATAATAGGATAATTATTATGTTAATTTTCCTTTCTCTAATTTTTAAATTGAACATATTGCAAAATCCGGTGGCTGCGTAGAAGACAAAATATAGATATCTGCTAAATATAAAAAAAGAATTTATAGGGTCAATTTCTAATCATAAGCATTCCTTATAAAAACTTTGCTTTGCAAGATAAGCCCATGGAAGTCGTTAATACTTATTAAACTTGTTCTTAATTTAGTATTAATTAATTAGTTATAAAATACTCTGTGCAGCACTGATACATTAAAAGTATACCGGCTGAAGTACCCGCTTGCACGAGTTCATTTATAAGAAAATAAAACATTATTGATACAATAGCTGAAATGTAAGGTGAGCAAAGCCAAGAGAGTGCTCGACAATGTTTACAAAAATGTAAAATGATCTTTTTAAAATGGTTGCTCAAATTATAATTACTTTTAAGCGAATTGTAATTTTAAGCCTCACAGAATTAGCATGTATAATTGGTGTTAAATAATGAATAATATAAATTTCCGATGAAGAATAATTGTATTATTTTTAATATTTAAAACGAAAAGACTTCAACATGTTTTAACCCGGGAGCAGGCGTGCACTCTATACAGTCGAGTGGGGTTATTGAGTCACCCCAATCCTTTTTTTTATAATTATTTTATTGAACACGATACAAATCGTGATTCCAGTGAATAATTTAACTAAGAGAAAGTTTACTTACCTATTTTCAAGAACTCTTTTCAATTTTTCTTTGGTAACAAATAAACAGTTTTGCCAGAATTAACGATTTCGTAATATGTGTGTTTCGCACGACCACTTCCGGGTAAAAATTGTATTCATTATGGTAATATGTATGTTACTGCTAAAAAATTGCGTAAACCGTTTTTTTTGCATGGAAAAAAGCGCAACAGAGAAATACATTACTTATAACTTCCCTAAATGAGAAACAAACACGTAGGGGAGGGGTCATAACTAACTGTACCAATAACTTAGAAGGTCATACAGATTACAGCTATAATGTGCAGTATTTCAAAAATAATAACAGTGATGAATTTTTTTATGTTCCTAAATTTCTTCGATTCTGGGTCTGGGATCTGTTTTTTCTCTGAAAGAGTTATATGTTAGGCTTAAAAAGAAAGTGCAGAAAAAAATCTTTCATCATGGGATTACAGCAAATCAAATAAAAGTTTTTTTATTTGGTTATAGGATCAAAGATAGCTAATTAGGTATTGAAGAAGCTTTTATTTTTGATGACTTAATATAGCGTGCCTATAAATTATATCTGAGTAAAAGTGCATTTTTTAATACGTCTGAAGGTATTTTGTTTTAATTCATTCCAGTAAATTAATTATTTTTAATTCTATTTTCGATATGCTCGCACCCCCTTGTAAGTTTATCGCGCCCCCCAGGGAGGCGCGCCTTACAGTTTGAGAAACACTGCCTTAAACAACATATACAAATGCAATCCTCAAGTTATTCAACGGGTCGGGTTTCTAAATGAGATCCTCGTGGCTCATGCTTTGATCTCTTGCTCAAATTTAACAAGACCATCTCTTTTTTAACTGTGATGGGAAATCAATTATATACATTCTTCGGGAATTTTCTGCGGAGAGAACACTTCTTCCAGTTAACAATAGAAGTTACAAGCGTATACGTAAGATCTCCTCATCGCGAATTTCGGAATTTTTCAATGGGATATGTTCTTTTCATTCAAAATAGTTCATACTCCAGAAAAAAAATCAGGAGGGATCTCTCAAAGCTTTTGCAAACTCCAGAGTTCCACAAGAGCCCTCGGAAAGAAACATTTATATAGAGAGAAGATATACATTTATCAAAGATAAAATAAAATCACCAGCTTTAGTTTCTATCGCCAAGAAAAGCGAGAATGGGTGAATGAGGCAAACCTGCGACGCGCTTAAAGAGAGGAGTGAATGCTAATGGCAGAATTTAAATGAACATTATCGTATCTTTTAGAGTTTTTCTCCATATTTGTGGGAGAGCACTTTTATTATTATTTCCTAACGTTTTCAAGTCTGCTTAAGGTTTCGTTTTTGCCTCACGAATAAAAAATCGGCGACTCGATCGCTAAGAGCGCAGAAACCCTCGCTCATGAAAAAGAATCGTTTGCTTTAAAAAGGCTAAATGGGAAGAATGTATCTGGCCATTTATCGTATTCCAAATAAAATCACTTTTCTTCGACCGCAATTAAGTGGGACAGTTTTGGGTGCTTTTGAAGAGTCACTAGCCGCTTCCTCCGGAGGAAAGAAGAATGCGTGTGTTTGTTTTAATTGTCGCGAATTGTATTCGTCGAGGATCACCGACGTCAAATACCTGGGGTTCATGAGCAAAGGAACAAACTTCATTCTGTTAGAGTTAATACGAAATGTTAAATCCTAAGAATGAAAGAATATTTTTAAAAAAGTCGATAGAAAGGATAAGCACCAGTGAATGTTCATGATAAAAGATACTGAAATAAACTACAACACTAATATGAAAAGATCTAAGACAGATTTTGTGGTTAAACAGAGAAGATGGAATTTCTCCGTTAACAATTAAGTTTAACAAGTTAACAATTAAAACAGTTAAAAGTTAACAATTTTTAAGATAACAAAAACAAGCGACACTACACAAAAGTGCGATCACCCCCATCCTACAAATGCGACTCAATGGAAACCTTTAAGACGAACATAAGGAAGATAAAGGGACGCAATTTAAAAAAAAAAAAACATTTCAATGATTGTATTGATTAAGTGCCTTTTCAATTATTTTGTCAACAGGGCTGATGCCATCTATTTTATCAAACACCACAATGTGCAGATTAAGAGAGCGGAGATTAAAACATGCATACGGAAAACAAAAACAAACAAACATAAAGCTTGAATGTATAATAGCATCAGTTTTAAAATGATTCGATTGAGTGTTTTAATAATATGCCAAGGATACTAATACATTTCGAAAATTAATTAAGATAGTAGAAACAAATAGGAAAAATGAAATTTTGGTTCGGATTAACTGCCCCTTTAGAATCCTTCAGGGATGAAACCTTAAGCTTACACTCCTCCTTAAAATCAAAAGACAAAGATCAATGCTAGTCGCAAGATTGCAACAGGGGCGCGTATAGAAGAGGTAAACTCCACTGGAATTTATGTCTTGCGGCCACAAGGAGCTACGATGCCTGCCCTTGGCTATTCTACCCTCTCTCTTTGACCTATTTTCAGCCATCGTCTCGCATATTCGATTTGTATTTTACAGATGCGTTCGATTGTTCACATGCTTTGTTGTTGCTTTTTGTTTTAATGTTAAAACAATGGTTAGATATAAGGGTTAGTATCTAATTACTTTCAACATTTGTTTCAAAAATTTCCCAGGCGGAAATACTTACGACGGTTCTCTGTGAAAGAAATCCAGTTTCATTGCATTGTGTTCATTTGAATAAGAGCCTTGTGTCATTTAAACATAATTTGTTTCAATCAAAAGTTCCCAATTGTTTTTTTTTATTGAACCCCATACATTCTATATTTAAGTATGTGTGTACCTTGTACACGCATATATATTTACTCTTTATCTTTTTATTCTCAATTTTAACATCAAAATCTGAATGCGTCAAAAAATTGTAAAATAATTTTAAAAAACTATTAATATTAAGTGTATTGTGAGAAAAACACTTTGAGGGGAATCAGTCCCACCACTGCTTGTAGGTATTTATGGAAACTTAGTTTGCTATAGAGAGCAAAAACACAATACATTTCTCTCCAAAGATATTCTCGATAGAATGGAACCTTTGAGTGATGGCCTTTTTTAAGATGTGAGTTGAAGCTCCAACAATAAATGCTTTCAACGAGAATTTTTTCCCCCGTAAACAAAGGAAAGTTCCAGAAAATACGAGTAATTTCTAACCACGAATTTTTGAACTTTTTAACGTTAAAAGTTGATCATTAAACTAATTTATCAATATTTCATCCTAAGCCCTAATTCATAAAATGGGATCTCCGAAATGTAATTTTTTCTCACTTAGTAGTCTAGGTTGAAAAACGATGATTTGAATAACATGTTCTCTTAACTGAGTTGAGTATAATTTAATTCTAAAAATTTTACTTTTCACAAAAGTGTATCTGAAAAATGCTCGCGACATTTCAAGTTGCGGTAGGACTCGCTGAAATTTTAAAAAATGATGCCCTTACTAACCGAAGTTTTTCTTCCCAAAGTCGCTCAGAATTTTATGGTATTTGGGGGGAAAGCGTAAGAGGAGGAGGTTTGTGGTCGGTCCCCCTATCTTGTCCGCTAAGCACGCCATCCATATGTATAAAGTCTCGGAGGCCATATTTACGATGTGCTGCAGAGCCGAGACACTTCATATACATTAGAGACACCCGAAAAAGATTCCGCTCTGTTTTTTTTGCTGCATTTATTTCCTCTCGCTACCTCCGCATCCGAAAAAAGTTCTTTTAACTAGCGTATTACAAATGTTCCCTTCAGATCGGCCATTACATTTTTTATGGCCCTCGCCCGTAAAAGACACACGAGTTTTAAACTTCTCTGCGTAGGAACACCCCTAAAGAGCGACAGAAAAGGAAAAAAAAAAACATTAAAAAATGGCGCATTCCGCTTTTCTTCGACGGCTCCGCTTGTTTATAGGCGAAGATTTTCCGAATTCATTTATCGGCCGACCCTCATTGGTGCGTTTTAAATAGTTGACCTTCCGCTTAACGAATAGCGTGAATGCCACTTTGCGAGTTGTAAATTTTGACTGGAGAGAAGATTTGTTTTTTCAGCAGCGTAGGAATTTTCTGTAGCATTGAACTGGACTGAATAATTTTTCTTTTCTCTCGCCAGAGATGATATAAATAATCTTTCCAAGCACTCTCAGAAAGGATCCCGAAGGCGCAATTCGAGTCTGATCTACTGGTTCAACAGGACACATGCTGCATATTCATATTGCTCTGCCTTCTCTCTACAGTAGTACCAATACCAGGGAGGGGAACTTCTAAGCGAATAAAAAAACAACCCTGGTGAGACGATGAGGTTCATTATGATATGATAGAAACAATTAACTTTGAATATTCTTTAATAAGAATGCCAGTAATGAAACTGACTGCATTTCTATAATCCTATTCGGGATGCATTGTTTCTGAGAGAAGGGAAGTGGAACGCTTACAAGTGTTAATTATAACTCTTTCGGGGTTTTACTTTAGAGAACACCCTTCTACATAAATATAAAGCAAGATGACTAATGTTCTGAGGGGGGACTGTGTGATTAGACACAAATACTTTAGAACTCAAATTTTGAAGTGTATGCGAAACAACTGTTTTAGGTAATAAATTGCAATTCGATTAAAATTCAAATTACAAACTAAAAAAAAATTGAATTTTTATCAAAGACTCACGCAAATGTTTTCAAACATTGAAATTGAAAATTTGTATATTACTATCTTCAAGTCTGTGGCGAGGCAGACATAATTTGTAAGAGTGCTGTAGTCTGGTCCAATTCGACAAAACATTTTCATGTATCACCGAGAAAGAAAAGAATTTTTTTTAAAAAAAAGCGGTAGAGCAAAATGTTGCAACAACGCCCCGAAATAAAGCAATTTTCTAAGGACTGGTTAAATACATAATTGACAGAATATACACTGCTGGACAATTGCTAAGGACTATCAACCATAGCAACCACAAAATGAAACGAAGCAAAATGTGGAAAATTAGAATAAGTGCGGGATATTAGTAAGAAGAAGTATGAGTATATGCAAATTTTTTTCCACGTCTGTTCATCACGTGATAGCGTTCATAAGAGCTTTAAAGGTTTTGACGCGTATGGACAGTTGTTGTTTCAAGTCAAAGTTTTACAGGAAAGATTTAATAAACGGACTTAAAATTTTCGGCATGTCTTCCCGACATCACATAGATGATTTTATGCGTGGCCGAATTATTGGAAAGATCGAAGAAGGGCGAAAAATAACAGATGTTGCCAGGGAGTTCGACATCGCTCACAGCGTTTTTTCACGGCTGTGGAAGTCATTTAAAACTACTAGAATGTGTAGTAGACGGCACGGGGGAGGTCGTGTTAGAAGTACGACGCCTGCAGAAGACAGATATATCGTCCTATCAGTAAAAAGGAACAGGCGCACCACAGCTCAGCAGGTGGCAAATCAGTTTCTTGCTGCCTCAGGAAAGCAGATCTCCCGAAAAACTGTTGCCAGACGTTTGAGCGGAGGAGGACTATACCCACGCAGACCTGTTGTGTGTGTCCCATTGACCAGACAGCACCGTACTGCCCGTTTGCAATGGTGTCGTGAGCATCACAATTGGACTGAACAGGACTGGGCATGCGTACTATTCTCAGATGAGAGTAGGTTCAGTCTGTCAACGGATTGTAGACGCCAACTGACCTGGCGCGAGAGTGGTACTGCTTATCGTCCAGAAAATATCCAGGAAAAGGACCGATATCCGACATGCAGTATCATGGTGTGGGCCGGCATCATGATCAATGGCCGCACGCGCCTACATGTGGTTGCGAATGGGACTATGACGGGCCAACGATACATTGATGAAGTTCTACTTCCTCATGTTCGTCTTTTCCGTGGTGCTGTCGGTGATAAATTTGTTTTTATGGACGACAACGCAACATGTCATCGAACACTCGCTGTTCAGGATTGTCTAGACAGCGAGGGTATTCAACGTCTCGTATGGCCAGCGCGTTCTCCAGATCTAAACCCCATTGAAAATGTGTGGGATGCTTTGGGGAGGCAAGTTGCTGGTCGAAACTATCCTCCGACAAACAAGAACACCCTCATCCGTGCACTCACAGAGGAATGGGATAAATTGCCTCAACAGCTGCTGGATAATATTGTGCAAAGTATGGTACGACGTGTGGAATGTTGCATCCCACTCCATGGTGGAAATATACCGTACTGATACCTTTCTTTAAGGCAGCGTTTCTCAAACTGTGGAGCGCGCCCCCCTTGAGGGGCGTGATAACTCTTCAAGGGGGGCGCGAGCATATTAAAAAGTTGAAAACTAAAGATTATTCAAAACATTATTAATTTACTGAAAGTAAGCAAACAAAATACTTTCTGACATAATACAATATAAAATACACATTTACACTGATATAATACACTTTTAAAAGTATCTGTACAGTACAATATATTTTATTATTAATTTAACAATACTAAGTTAAGAACAAGTTGGATAATTACCAGCTTGTATTTACAATTTTCTTGATGATTTGTATGGTTTATAATTAATTCTTTAACTGCCGATTAAAAGTTACTGGGTTCGGTCCCCAATGCCACGGTTTTCCATGAAGACGCGTGTATTTTGATGCGGTTTTTTTGGGGGAGGAGAAAAGGAATAAATAAGTAAATCCTTTGCAAAGACTGTCAAGGTCCTTTTCTGTATTCCAAAGCCTTAGGAATAATTTTATGGATAGCAGTGCAAAGAGAAGATCGTACTTCGGAAAGACGTATATATACGTCCAGAAGATTAATGCTTTGGCTGAGCAAGACATTTATATACGTCGGTGGCATATAAGAGGTTAATGTCGTGCGTACACACACACACACTACTACTACTACTACACACACTGCGACAATTACACTACTACTACACATAGCACTACTATTACTACACACAACACACACACACTGTAGCTTTAGTGTCAAAGTATAGTATTATTGAATTCAATACAATGTTATTGTATGGAGGGGGCGTGATGAAAATGATGATTGAATATTGGGTCACGAGTACTGAAAGTTTGAAAAGCACTGCTTTAAGGTGCCTGCTGACTTTTAGATGCATTGTTCCATTTCTCCGTACGCAGTTTAAATGAACATTTTTTTTCAGGTGTTTCACAGCTTTTGTACTTTCCAGAACAATAAATATTCTTTATTCTAATGTCTGAACAGTGTGGCAACTATATTTTATCCTACTAGGCCTCATGTCTCGCTTAATGTTATTGCTACATAGCAATTTGTGATCCGTCCTTAGCAATTGTCCAGCAGTGTACTATCAAGACTCAACAAATCAACCAATGACTGAAATGTAATTGCTTAGTATAAACATAGAAGAACCGAGGTGTTGTAATTTTATGGCTTATGGACAAGTTGTGCAAATAGTACAACACAAAAAATAATTTTACGACTCAACAGATTAAAACATACATAAAATCAATAAGTGATATGTCAGTGTAAAATGAAATACATAACAGTTAAGGGCAAACGAAAAAAGCAAATATATCTTTAAAAGATAAAAACATTTGGACATGATCAATGAAATCAATCAGGATTAAAATATTTATGATTGTGAACTGAGTGTAGAGATAAAGGATTCTCCATATGTAGAAATAATTCATTTAAAAACTGGACATCACGTTAATATTTCGAAAAGAAAAATCTCTTTTATCCAAGAGGAGATTTCAGTCTAGAATTTTCGAAAATTAGGTAAACCCAAACGAAGAGGGACATTACCCCCCCAAAAAAAAAACGTAACGTCTGATTTTTGTAAGATTTAAGCGCATCTTCACTTTTTCCCAAACTATAAACTTGGGAGTAGGATTGTCAGATCTTCCAAGTACAGCGATTTCTTATAGCGAAGGTCGTATCCTACTTTAAAAGAATACAAACACGTAAGCGTTCACGAAAAAGATAAATCTCCGGATGAAGTACAGCCACTAAATGTGAAATGATGGTTGCTCTACGTCGATCTGACGCTTTGAACCGCAAAACTTGATGATACAGTTATTTTTCACCCTCTTTTTAATCGATGTTCCAACATGACGAGCATCAATAAAAAGACGGAGGGTGGAGTATCAAACAAAAGCTTCCAGATAGAAGAGCCCTTTCAATTACAATACAATGATGTTTGATGTAAATTTGCTGTCAGAGCTCAAAAATCGTTCAAAATATTTCCATGACTTGATGTCTCATTTATTACTTAGATATTACGTTACTTTAAAAAAGATAGATAGATAGAGAGAGACATTTATTTTAAAATAAAAACGAAAGAAAAAGACTAATGTCATTGTTTTTCATAAAAAGGGTAATGTATTTATTTAAAATTCTTTCTCTGAACTTAATAACTTACGTTTGGGATAATAGTTTGTTGTGAACAATCTCGATAAAAATCCACTCTCAAACTGAAGAGCAATTTTCCATTGCATCAGGTAACCAAGAAAATTCTGTCGATTTTAACTGTTAGGAAAGCAGAAACACGTGTATTTTTTCATGAAATGATCTTATTCGTCAAAATATTTACCCTCATCCATCCATTTTCCTACCAGAAGTTTACTTATAAATTTCACTTTCATAAAACTGTTTTTATTTTCAAAAAATGCCAAGAGAGCTTTCACCCTGCTAATTCTTGTTCATTGTTAAACGGTTAGGATTGCCGAAAAGTGGAAAAAGAAAGATAGGTCTTCATCTGATGGAGACATATCTGGGGAATAGGAGGGATGAGAGAGAATCTCTCACCCTAAAAACATAATTTTTGCAGCAACGTGTGATAGAACCCATTTATTTCATTTTCACCTCTTCATTTCTTCCTCATTGTTTTGACACCCACTTTGAGCACTTCTGCAAGTGAAACTGGAATTGGTCTCAGTGATTGTGTTGTGAATACGTCGATATTAAATCGAATGGTCTGCCTGACTGAGTATCCTTTTCTACGGATTCAGCCTCGGTCGACGGATAAACAATTCTCAAATTTGTGCTCGACAACAACTGAACTAAAAAAAAATAATCTTTAAAAAATGATTATATGATACTAAAACAACAAATCTGTCTTAGTTATCCAAGATTTCGACTTCACCGAAAGGGGCAAAATAATTCCTCCAAATGTAAAATCAACCCACTTGATTCATGGATCCAGTGAAAAGGTTCAAAAATAAAATCTTCACGGAGGATTTATCGCCTTGAAGATTTATGTTCTATCCGCACTGCAAGTACTTCCACTTCAGATTTGAAGGTTGAAAAAAAAGGAGTGATAATTAAAATAAATATAGGAACAGTTAAAAAATGGAAATCGGGCCCATTTGGGGTTGGAAAATAATTTCCGCCAGCCGCCTGGCATACCGCCAAGCAATCTCTGAAATCCCCCCGTTATGTTTTCCCATGACTCGAAATCCGAAATAAATGTCAAAATCTCTGAATTCCTTCCGTTCATAAGCATAAAAATGAAGACACGGCCCGCACTTTGAAAGATTGGATTTGAAAAAGCATTAAGAATGCGAAAAATTTACCGACAAATCAAAAGGGAAAAAATAGCGCTCATTAAAATATCCGCCTTCTTGAATTTCTATTAACGAGACTTTCAATTTTGGGACTTTCGATTCCAACTATTAAACGCTTTTCAACAGAAGTGAAAGCAATTCTTCATTCTCTGCACAAACGCACCCCCCTTCAAATAAGCTTTGCTGGAAGCGTCGAACCCCCACCATGTAACAGAATATTCAACAGATGAGTAAGTTTTTTTAAATAAGATGTTGATGGTTTGAGTAATAATGGCTGACTGAGACAAGACAAATAAATAAATATTAACACTCAGAGATAACTCTCAATGTTTTGTGATTACTCTTTAAACATATGCAAAGTCTCTAGAACGTTAACACTTTGACAACGAATCAAATGGGCAAAGAAAAATTATATTAACAACATTTAATAGAATATAAATGCCAATCGGTGCCAATTCTTTAAATTTTCAAAATCATAAATGCTTGCAACAGGTATAATAGGCAAGTTATACATTAATTTCCTGTTGGCATTAAATTTAGGGATATTCGTGCATATGGTACATAATACTTCGATTTAAGAGATTAGTGCTCTCACACATTCATATCAACTCCCGATATCCGTATAAAAAGACAATGCTCATATCCTTTTCTTTGTAAAAGTTCTATAAATTTTATTTTTAATAAAAAATAATATAATACTTTGAAAAATATTCCTAGTTTAAAATTATTCTACCCCGTTTTATCTCGAGCTAATTGCTACAAGCTTGAACAAAATTCCATATGCAGGGAATAAGAATTAAGTTTCAATGTGTTTTAAAACAAAATTAGAGCCTATTAATCTTACAGTACAAGCAGATTAGCTCTAATAGAATCGAATAAAGTCACTTTTTTGATAACTCAGATAACAGAACCTTACGTTCGATCTCGAATCAGACCCAACTTCGCGGTAATAGCAAGACCCTCTGCACAGAACGCTTTAATTTAAAAAAAATTGCAATAATCCATATGTTATACCATGACGCACGGACTCCGATCTAGGTAAGCTAGTAACTTAAAGCGATCGGGAAAATCAAATGCGAATGAACTCCGTTTCAAGCAATCCACTATTGAACACGACAATTGAAATTTGAAAAATAGTGTGGGGGGAGGAGGAGTCAGTTAAAACCCCCTCGTCGATGAATCGAGAAAATATTTTCGTTCAGAACCCAAATCGATTACTTTCAACAGTTTCATGTCACTGTTAAGAATATTCCACCGAATCGAGCAGTTTATCATTACATAAGAAAACATAACAAAATGAGAGAAATTTTCCAATTAAATCTTTGCTTTTCTGTCGTTTTTGTCGCATTACAACGAAATTATCGTGATGTTAAAAAAAGCATTAAAAACTCATAGCTTCTTACTCTTTTTCTTTTAGAAATTCGTAAATAATTATGAATTTCCACAGGACAAACAAACTTAAGAAAATAATATATTTGGCTTTAGATTTTCATTTCATCATTTATATATATATATATATATATATATATATATATATATATATATATATTTATTTTATTTATTTTATGGTGTAAAAATTATGAGAGAAATTATTTAATCTCAGAAAATAAAATTTTGGAAGTATCTTTACAACACTTTTGAAAATAGTGGGGAATTTCATGCAAATACTGTCAGATATTTTGTTGAAAATACTACAACATATTTTCTTCGTCCTTTTTTTTTATCATATATCTCTCCTAACCGAATTATACAGGGGGATTTGGTACCAAACCGACAAAAACAGGTAAGGTGTGTAGGGGGTACATAGAGAATCTCATAGGAATGCGGCAGTTGCGATGCACGTGCAAAAAAAAAAAAAAAAAAAAGAAAGAAAGAAAGACAGAAAGAAAAGAAAAGGAAGAGAAACATCACAGTACTTTAATGAGACAGAAAACATTTTATTGAGAGGTTGTACTACAACATGTTCGAAAGTGCATGAACTGCCTTTAGGTTCACATAAAAAGTTTGGTATGCGAGACGCCTGTTTCTTCAGTCGAAAGAAACGCTCGGATATCTGTAGCTGCCGAAAGGATGCCTGGAATCTTACAGAACGCAAAGAATTCCATGCAGCGTCGCTGTCAGACCTACCAGACGACTTCTGGCCATAATTGCGAGCACTTGTTGCAGTACAACCTATCACTGAAATGTTTTCTGCGCCATTAATGTGTTGCTATTTCTGTTCTGTTTTTTTTCCTGCTCCTTTACACCATAGGTCACAACTGCGGCATTCGCGACCCTGCATTCCTATGTGATTTTGAGTCACCTATGTAACCCCTACGCACCCTACCAGTTGGTTGGTGTGGTAGCGAATCCCCCTGAATGTCAAAGAAAGGGTTCGTGCAAGTTCAATAAAACGAATGTTTGTATTCTTCACTTTAGATCACTTGGCACATCAAGGGGACAGTTATTTTTATCACTGTACAAAGACATCACCTGACCTCTTTTCACAAATAATGTGTGCGCATAAAATTAGTAGTACACGCTCAATAGCAATTTTTATTTTTTTTTGAAAATTATACACAAAATACGTCATAAAAATTGTTTATTACTGTTAAGAGCAGCCATAAGTAAGGTCGCAAATGTTTTTAATGTGTGTATTGTATATAAATATTTGACAAAATGTGTATTTATTTTTTGTATAACTGGCTCAAAACGAGAGAACCGAAAGACAAGTTTCCCTTCAGTAGTTTTTAGAATTATCTCGTGGAAATTAACAACACGAAAAAAAGCAGAGGACGCCATAAGGAAAAATAAAATTTAAAATTTTGTGAGAAGTTGTAATAACTGCCTCTATGTAATAACAGAGTATTTACTTCAAAACAACGTTGCATTCATAAAACCGTAATAAAAATCCAAACACGCATTGTGAACTTCCCCACAGATTATTAACGTCGCATAGAGAATCGAGTATAAGCAACGCAAGGTTTTCATTTCCCATAGCTGGAAGCAGAAATACTTAAGAGATAAAAACTGTTTTGATTCATGTTGAATGAGAGTCCGCAATGAAAGAAAGAAATGCCATGAGACTCAAAAAAAAATCTGTGAATTTGGACTATGAAATAGCTTGTGTGAAGGGAGAAACTAATTGGAATAACAATGGATACAGTTAGGTATTACTTCATACGATGCAAGGAATGCAAATAGTGTATTGGTTCAATCGTGCAAAAAAGACACTACGTCCGAAATTTAAGTAACTTTAATGGGTTCTATTCGTGGCTTTCTGATAACCCTGAAGGGGAAACACTTTCCATACATCATTCGATTTAAGAGAACCTCTTTCTGTAAGGAAACTTAAAATAAATACTATTGTTTGTGTTTTAAAAACGGTTTTTTTTTGGTGAACCATCACTCAAATGTGTGAGCAGTAGTTCTTAACAAAGTGCCCTAAAAAAACCTTAAATTTGGAACATTTTCATCCGTAACATTCATATTATTCATAACTTTCATAGTATTCATTCATATTTTTTTTATGTAACTTAGTCCCCCCCTCCTAGAAATAATAGGTGATTTTCCTTTACGCGTCTAAAGCAGTTCACAAATAATCAGGATCCTAGACATGGGGTCATTTTTCTTTAAGATACTATTACATTAAGTGTAAATAATATAAGTAGGAATATTTCTCTTAAAATTCTTTTCGTTAGAACTCAAACATTCAAAGGCATGAACGATTGGATTTCGATGGGAGGAGGAAGGGATTTTTTCCCCCAGCAGAATCACAAATCCTAAGTTCCGAGGAAATGATTTTTGTAGAACAATTTTACCCGTGTCGAGTTGGTGAAGGTCCCCTTGGACCTCACTTTGAGAACGAGAATAAGTTGGAGTCATATAAGTACCAGTAGCCATTTTTATAAATAACTTTCTTTATTTGGTTATCTTATCCAAATAGTATCAAAGACTTATTAACAAATATATCTAAATAGCTTTATGAGGTTTAAAAGATTTTCTCTTAAATATTTAATGATCTAATTAACAATTAGAATATCGATCACGCAGAGATTACCGCGATAAGAGATCCCAGAATTATAATCAATAATGTTCCTATTGAACATTTAACTTTAATCTCACTCCTGATATAAAACTTTAATGAGACTTTAATCAATATTTACCACACTGTAGTTCAGCTCATTCGGAGATTTTATCCTCCTAGAAATCTCCAATAATATCTTTCTAATTTCACTATTATAACTTCTTAATTCAATCTCTCTCTCCTACTGCTCTAACTTTACGATTCCGTTTGACTTAAATACTTTATCTAATCTGCATAACAAGGAATCCTGTCCTCTTTTTCGAGCTGATTGGAAATAGGTAGGGAATTAAATTTCCCTAAAAAAGACGACTCAGAAGGTTAGTGATAAAGTTCCATATAGATTTGTCACAAGTTGTTTATCATATTTCACTTTTATTAGCTTGCGCTTTCAAATGTAGAACACAAAAAAGGCTTAAATAATGGGTGAACATTATTGAACAAAAAAACTGGAATAGTATTTTATATATACATATAAAAACTGTTCTACGGTGAAAAAAATTAAATTGATTCAAAATGATTCACCTTAGAAACATCAAATAACTTGTTATTGTTTCAGTGAACTGAGAAATAATTAAAAGTTAATTTGCAGAAATACAACTACCGGGGCAAAAAAGGAATCGTATCCTCTTGCCCAATGAGGGGGAGAAACTACACAGGAATATTAGCAGTTCCTCCTCTCGTTTGATCTTTTGTTGTTTAAGAAGATTATTCTTTTTACACACACAAAAACATTTTACACTTCTAAGGAAAAACTAAATATTTTCAATATTAAATTTGGAATTGTTCATTTCAGTCTTGGAATGAGGAAAAAGTGTTTAGATGTAATATGCTAGATGAAATCAAACATTAAAAAAATGGTCATATACTCTTTCTGCTTTTCTCAGTTCCATTGAATAAACTATGAGAAAAAAGAATTGTTTATTATTCTTTGACATATATTAAAATAAACAACTTTAAAAAAAAGTGACACACAAGAACATTAGCAAGATGTATATCCTGATGTAGTAATTACTCTTAATCAATATCATAATATCTAGGAATGACCTCCAGGAGGATGATTTCAAAATCATTAAAGAATTAAAATTTTCATGGGAAAACTTCACGAATGGAAATGTTTCTAAACAATAGAGATGGAAAAAGAATGAAAAGGTATCCTATATATAGTGTCCATAACGATTACATAATTTACATATTTTCAAAGAGCCTATTCACATGTTTTTCGATTCGGAAAAAAAGGAGAAGCCATCTCTGCAGTCTTACGAAATTAAAAATGATGTTAAGCGCCACATTTATACTTTATTTCTGTAATTTTATGCTAAAGGGGAAAAGGAGAAACATTTTTCTCCGGAGCAAAATAAAAAGTTCTTACTAATTAAAAGGAAGCTCGATACGCCGATTTTAATAAAAAAAAAAAGAGGCAATGAATTTATAAAACTGTAATTATTTTCACGGCGTGAAATAACATGTTAATTGCTTGAAATTCGGGAATTCATTGTTTTTCTGGGCTCCATCTTTTTTCCCCTTTCTCCTTCGCTAACACGCACCTTCCATCGGAAAGAATTGTTCTTTTAATAAACTTTTGTGCGAGATGAAAAAAGAGGAAGAAAATGACGCTTTCACGGTTTTTATCGCATGCTTTTAAAAACCCCTTTCTTTCTTGTTCATCAGGGCAATGCATTTTTTCCCCAGGATGATTCTTACAGAACACACAAAAATACTTCTCATTCGGACCAGTTATTAATCTGCAATTAACTAAGGAGGAAGAGACAGTTTAATAATTATTAGAAGCATGTAATTGAAGAGCATCTAACGAGAGGTAAAGGCAGTTTGTGTGTACGAGCAAGATAGTATACTTATAAAGTAGGAAGAACTATATACTGAAGGATACAAATACAGGTTTTTTTAAGAGGAAAGAGAAATAAGTAGAATATACACAGCTAATAGAGAATTATATAGTATACTTAACATTGATAACATTTTAGGATTCTCTAAGAACGCCAAAGTATTTTAACAAGAAACAATATTTGTGTTTCAAAATAATTGTCTGAAATATTTAGCTTTTTGGCTTAGTGAGTGAGTGAATATTAACGTCGCACTGTTCAGCTACACGAAAGCTTTTGGCGACGGACCACGTCATTTTGAACCATGGTCAAATGACGTGGATGGCACCTGAGCTGGCACCCCCTCTCCTAACTACTACACCACCGGGAGGACGTTTCAGCTCTCGAGAGATTTAGCGTGAATCGCTGCCCTACGCGGCGGTCTAGAACTCGTGAAAAAGCCCACCACGATCCGATACCTAGACTACCCGGCTACCACGGCCACCTTTTTGGCTTAGAATTGGTTTTATAATTTCAGGAGTTTTTAATTGAGATATCACTTTTTAATTAACTTTTCATAACAATATACAGCGCCATAAATCATTGTATATCACTTTGTAGGATTCTTGAAAAAAAATATAAACTGCTTTTATCAAAAAATTAAACTATTTATTAGGATACTATCTTAAATATTCCAAACTATGTTCAAAACTGAAATTGATTTTTATCCTTCATTGAGGAACACAGATTCAGCTTTCATATAAATGAAGTCCTCGGGATAACAATGCAGCACTTTTCAAACTCAAAACAAACCGCATCACTTTCATAACATATGAATCACCATTACACAGAATTTGAAAGTGAGAACTCGGCAATTTTCCTGAATGCGCATTACGTTTTTTTCAGTCCAGCATTACAAACTTGCAATTCTAAATACGAAGAGCTGATAATACCAATTTCTTATGCTTCGATTTTTTTTTTTTTGCTCATTCCATCTTGGATAATCTCAGTTAAATTTACGCTACAGATACGTTGAACAATTTTAAAATAGGTCGAAAATTATCCCAAATCCTGCAGTAGTATATGTGGGCACATACATATGCAATTAATCCTGGTATCAGTGTTTCTCCGCAACTATTCCTTAAGACTTAGAGGCTACGAATTTTAAAATGTACATTTTTATATCGCCTTTATTTAGTTAAATTCATGAGTGTATTTTTTTAGAGAAATACATTAATGAGAAAAATGCAAAAAATGAAATGTAGATATTAAACGTGTGATCTCGTCTAATTAGATACGCACTTTGTGCGTTTGTTAAATGGACAGAGAGAAAGTACAAATTCTGCTTCTGAAGGTGTGGACATTAAAAGAATCTGTTTGTGTTAGCCAATAATAGTTATTTAGACCAGTAACAATTAATAGACAAATGTTTGGTTATTTAGAATTTTAAAAAAAACTACAATTTCAGGTTCATTTCTTACCAAATAAAAGGATAATATCTTTTGAAAACCCTCCAAAAGATAACATCTACAATTGATAATGTTTATCTGTTCAATAACAGCGCAAAAACTTTTTCAAGAACTAAAATTCTCTTTTTGTATAATATTAAAATGTAAAAAATCACTAACAGAGTCGGTTTTTTACAGGGTAAGTACAAAAAAATTAGCTTGAGGGCATTTATTACAATATTTTTAAGTTGTATAAATGGATATACAAAAATTACAACATTGCCAATGTGTGAATCGTAATAACATGTTAAAATGTAACTGTTCAGATACAAATAAATGTTTGTTTTAAATCATTACGTTATTGGTTTTTATATTACACGATAACTGTTATTAAATATTAATTTTTAACTCGGCTTCAGTTTCTTATTAATTTTTCGGATTACTCACAAAAACTCGTATTACGCATTAAAAATACCTTTTGGTTCGTTTTCAGATTTTCAAAATCTAATACAGGTTACCTCTCCAAAAAGAAAATACTTTTCTTAAAAGAAAAGATATATTTATCCAGTTTTTTGTTGTCACCCTGAAAATAACCTCAGAAAGTCCCCCCCCCTCCTACTAAAGTTAATAATTTCACTTGCGGAAATCTGTTGTGAAACTGGATAACAATAATTTACATCTTCAATATCAATTCGAGGTTAAAATTCAAAATTTATAATAAAAAAAGCGTTTAATCCTTTTTTTGTTCTTTAAACAGAATATTTCTTTCCATTCTTGGAACACGAAACTGTTCATTGAACATCGAACTTTACAATACAAACGGAAGAATTTTTTTTTTCAAATCAACTTAATGTCTAACTTTTTTAAAAAAATGTTTATCTTGTGTTATCTCTTGCGAGTCTACTTTTTATGAATTACTTTTCGTAATCGTATTAATAATGAACCGACACTGAAAAGAATTTTTAAAATTCTTCAAACTTAAAATTCGATTCATCTTTGTAACAAAACAGTAAATGAAGATTTCTGCGCTGTTCAATTGTCGCAGTAGTGGGCGCGTAACAAACTGACGGCGCAACAAGTGTGAAAATCACCGCACACGTCACCTCTTCTCGAACAACTGGCGATCGGAATTTGTAATTATCCAATATGCAAAGATCGTGCTGATCATTCGGGAAAAAAAATTGAATGGGTCTTAAGCCCTTCGAAACTTTTGTTTTGTTGTTTTTTATTTATTTATTATTTTTTGCATTGTAACGAAGGCAAAATTAGTTTATTTTTTCAAATACATAACATCGCAGACGGCAATATTATTTCTTTAAAAAATAAAATTTCCAGTCATCGCATATGTTTTAGAATATACATTTATATATTAACTAATTCTAATTGAATTAATTATTAATATAGAAGATAGAGGCTAATAATAAACCTGTGTGCGATACGTATTAACTCAAACAAAATTTTCCTCGATGCCATGCAAGATGTTGCCGAATGAAGACTTTCCAACAAAGGTGGAAAAGGATACATTTTTGAAAAACACAATTCATGATGACAGATGTCACGTAAAAAAAAGTGCAACAGAATGGCAACAAGGGGCCCACGTGCCCCTGAAAACAGAAAATAAAGTCCTTAGTTTCCTGTCTCATTAAAATTTGGCCCTGCAACACGTTTTATGGAAGTACCTCCCGGTAATGAGGCATTGAAATCGTGAATAAACACACTTTCGCGTGCAACTTATTAAAGTAAACTACTCACATGGGGTTGCTGGCATTCCAGTAGATGTCAGCTAATCGTATGCACGCCACCTCGGACGACAATGTGTCCAGCAGGGTCAATAGGATGACCACGATCATCCATGGCATGGTGGCGGAAGCAGCGGAGAAGAGCTCACGAGCACAAAACTCAGACCATAGCAGCCGCGTAAATCCCAAATACGAGCGGCGCGCCGCTCACGCAACACATCGGGGCAGCTTCTAGCCTACGACTGAAGCCTGTAGCCCTCTGATCTCCGGCAAGCCCTCGCACTCGAAAGCCCTTCGAGACAGAGTGGCGACATCTATCGGAGAATCGGCGCATCAAATGTACATCCCGAACTGTGAATGAGTAGGAACTGGAGTGAACGAGGAAAAGTAAAGAAAACGTTTCCTAACTCCCGGGTTTCATAAATGCTTTGCGCGTAAAATTCTATTTCGTGGGTTCATAATGTGAACTAAGAATTTTGCAATAAAGTATTATTGACAAAATAGTTTAATAATAAAAATAAAATAATGTCAGAAAAATGTGGTTAGAAGATCTTACTACTATTTAGAGCAGCGATACTCAACATGCGGGCCACCGAGTCTCTTTAAGTGGCCCATTGCTCTGAGAAATTCACTTATTTAAGAACATTGTATTAAAAATTTTAGCGGAAATTCTTCGTCAAGAAATCAACTGCATCAATTCTGCATTTTGCAGTCGGTGTCGTACGGGTACGAATTGATATCCTTTTTCTATTTAGAACGGTTACAGTTAGTGATAACAGACAACAGTGGAGTAGCGACCATTTTATGGGTGGATCTAATTTTTAACCATCTTTCACATCTTGCAAGCAAAAAATATTCGAAAAAAATATATCGCGTTGACTATTTTGAAGTGAAAAACAAACATGGATCAGTAACTGTTTCATTTGTCACGAAAGTGTGGTGTTTAAAAAGTATTAATAAACATGAATCACATATTCAACGACACTTTTCTTCGAAGATTTCTTTCAAGAGGTGATAGTTAGGCTTTCTTGAATAATCTTTACAAGAGCAATAAAGTGTTTAGTCAAGGATAATATTACAGTGGTAATAAAGACATTCTATGAAGAGTTTGTCATATTATTGGTAATTATTAGAAACCGTTTACTGATGCAGAAATTGTGAAGGGGTGGTTCTTGAATGCTTCTAATTTAGTGTTAGTGACAAAAATGAAAAATGTAAAAAATTATAATTAAAGAAAGCAAAGCAGGAGTTATAATATTTGGATCATTTTCCACGTTTTATATTTCGAATGTTATCTTGCTCTTAATGCATCCACCTCCCTCTTTTATCCTCATGTTGCGGCCCGGCAGAAAAAATGGTTGAGCACCCGTGATCTATAGAGTCTTCTCAAGAATGTTAATGGGAGAGCCCTTGTGTAACTGCGAAGTTAGTTAGCACTCACTTCAGTAAATTGAGAAACAATTCTATTGATAGAAAATTCTCGGAGTATTCATTATTTGAGCACCAACTAACTTAAAAGAAGTTCATCAGTCAAAGGACTCATGCTATAGTTAATATCTGTTGGGGAAAAATGTGTGTCTGCTCTAGCGAACTAAGATTCCATAACAAGCAGCGGTGAAAATTGTGAGGGGAGCAGTGTGGGGGGTGGGGTGGATGACCCTCGGGAAAATAAAAGAAAAACAGTCATTTTCTCTCTGGTAATGTTTTTATTTTTATAAATATATTAAATTTTATACTACTTAGATCTTTGCATTACCTCGGAATTATTTGTTAACTTTTAATGCTCGACACATAAGCATTGTATTGTGTGGTGTGTGTGTGTGGATGGTTTATATATATATATATATATGTTTATATTCTTAGTTTCTAGTATCTAACAAATAAATATTTCCAGTGAGAATATCAAGTGCGCATATAGGGGAATATAGAGAATTGATTGATTGATTGAATATTAACGTCGCTCTGTTCAGCTGCACGAGGGCTTTCGGCGACGGACCACGTAATTTTGAACCATGGTCAAGTGACGTGGACGACACCTGAGCTGGCACCCCCCTCTCCTAACTACCACACCACACCAACGGGAGGACGTTTCAGCTCTCGACAGATTTAACGTGCATCGCTGCCCTACACGGCGGGTCTTTAGTGGTACTGGGCTCGAACTCGTGACCAGGCAAACCACGATCCGATACCTATACCACTCGGCTACCGCGGCCGGGGATATAGAGAAGCCAGAAGATTGAGATTCCTTTTGTTGTATTTCAAAAGTCAATACTCATATTTTCGCACAAAAATCACTTTATGGGGTGGTTATCTTTTTCTGACGCAGAACATTTGAGCCATTTTTTTCCTTTAGTTTTGAAAATTAATAATTTTCTTCTTCAATAGAGCATTAGAAATAGGTTGTTTTACAAGGCTTCTAGTTTCTGATTCAATGATTCTTTTTTTTCAACTGATCAGTTTCATTCTTATTACCAAAATTTTAATGCTGAAATATATTTTTAAATTTTGCTCTTCAAAAAAAATAATAAATAAAAATTCTAAGTTTTTAAGAAATTGCTTGATAAATACATATACATTAATGGAAAATTATTATTGTGGCAGATTTCCACCTGCAGGAAATGAGTCTCTTCCAATTCTCTAACATTCGACGACCGGTAATTTTGGATTGGCAACAACACCATTGTTGCTTTTCGATTGGTGCCTCCGAAATCCTTTAATGAACCCTTTTTATATTCCTTCCGATCTAGTTCTGTAAATAGAAATTGTTTTAAAATTCAATATTAATAAAAAAAACACTGAATTCATTATAAAATTTTTGTTAAAAAAGAGGGGGGGGGGGATCGCTTTTGCACTTACATCTTGTGTAAGGATACACAAACCTTTCATAATGAACCAGGAGAAAAAGAAAAAATATTTTTTTTGTATGTGCCAACGTAATTTATATAATCCAAAATAAAAATTTTATAAAAACAAATAACTATTAATACTTAACTCGATGAAACTTTCAGTTTGCATTTCTAATTTTTTAGTTATTAAAAACTAAAGCTTTAAAAGTCTTATTTTAAAACTATAAAGTAAGACTTTCAATATAAAAGTAACTAAGCATATTTTATATTTTTATGCGTGTTTTTTTTCGGGTGGATTCCATCTTTTGTACTTTCCAAAATTTTAAAATTATCTATGTAAATTCTCAAAATTAAGAGTATTTTGCATATGCAAAAAAGAAAAAAAAATTAAATTTCTCTGGAGATTTTCACTATTATTAAACATGAAACATTTTTTAAGAACTGAAGTAGAAGCTTTCGAAATAATTACAAAACTCGTGACTGGCCAGACAGATAACATCCAAGCTTGTCGCGTCTGTTGTTACCAATCCCTGTCGTAGAGCATAAAAATAACTTTGAAAATAGTCGCAGGTAATAATATTATTATTAGAATTACGACAAAAGTGTTACATGCAGTAATAGACTTCTGAAAGCACAAGTGGAAATCCATTTCTTAGTTTCAGTACCACATAACATTCATGAGGAAACTATATCCAAGACTACTCTTTTAATCAGTAGAAACCAAAATACTTTTGAATACATAAAAAAATTATTACAGTATATAAAAAAATAACACAAGTTCTATTCAATGGTTTCAGTATTTTTTACCATTGAAAAGAAATTAAAAAAGAAAAATTCAGGACAATTTTTTTTATCAACCGTCCGTCTGCTTTAGTGGTTTCTAAAATGAAAACTTCTTTTCTTTTTATTTTATAAAATGAAATCTTCAAAATAAACAAGTTCAAGATTCTAAACACACCAAAAAAGGTCAAATGTCAATTTAATAGTTTTCGAAGCATTGCCATGTGTGGAATGCTGATATATAATGCTGAAATGAGACATTGCGATTCCTTTAAGATATACTTCGGATAGATACGTAAAATTGGGGGTCAAAGGGCACCTCTTCCAATATCCCATCATCCCCACAATAAAAACAGTCCCTTCCTCTGCATCTTCTCGATTTTACTTAACGGAGCAAGTAGGCTAGTTCTTCAAAAGTCAAGCCTACATTAACACAAGGAAGAAAAATTAGAAACGAACATGGATGACCACGCTTTATTGAAGCATGAAAGAATTCTGACAGAAGTAACTATAGCAACATGTTCTTATACTACAGGTTTTAGTTTTATTTTACTTCCAGCCACTTGATGTCGAGTAGTCGCTACAGTCAAGCAACGAGTTCGAGTACTCATTCCATGCAATGGGCACTTGGAATCTGTCGAAAGTATCCAAGGTTTCGTTATAGGAAATATGAAGGGTTGTTCATTGTTGCTAAAATTACATGGTTCATCACTAACAGCTATCGTGTAGTTTCCAGTGTGGATATGCAAACAGATTAATCTATTTAATTGATGGTCCGCAGCGTTCCAATGGTCCTGGTCGATAACTGAAGATATTCGTCAAGATGTGAATGTATATCCGGCCTCCGAAGAACAAAGTGTTGCTTCGATGTTAACAAACATTGACTCACGCGGAATAACGAAAACTGCTGCACATTCAATTTGAGCCTCCTTGTCCTTCCGATGTATTGCTGAGAAAGTGTCTTCCTTGTTTTCTGCTAGGGCACTCGGAATGCTCCGGAATAAGATTTATTCCAACCCAACGATATCTGGCAAGGCGATTTTCTTTATATATTTGTCTATTTTTTCACCTTTCTATATTCGAAATAAAGATTTTCCAATACGTCTCTGCGGTTTACATTAAATTTGCACAACCCCTTCACTTTTCTGTAAATATTTTTCGTTCCAAACACTTTCACGAAATTGTTACACGTCGTAAGATACGGATATAAATATTTCTTTCATGAAAACTTTCATAAAACCTGTGAATCAGCTCGCGATCTAAGAAAGGGATCTTCTTGTATGCGATGAAAATTTTTATCACCATTATTTTGATCGAAGCTATTGTGGTTTGAGTTGTCTAACTAAGAGTTTGTTCTGAAACTACACAGGGCGGAGAACTAATTGACAACATCTGATGTTAACACATTCTTCTTCGCCCCTTCAGTGCGATATCATTGAGTCACTGAATCAGATCCTCTAATAAGAACTCCAATCAACCACCTCTTTTTTTAAGTATCCGTGTCTATGCTACCGCGGCCCTGTCGATATTTATGAAAGATAAGTCGAAGATATAGAAATTGTAAGAACCGATTGTGATAATTCTTTTCGCATGTCGGTGCTCAACAATGGCTAAGAGTTCACCAAGTATTAAATGTTGGCCATTGAATTCGACCGGAGCAACAAAACAATTAAAGCGAAGACTGCAATCATAGAGGGGCCGGCTGCGTGTTTACTCGGAGACATATTTTGTTCCATCCACAGATGGATATTTTTAAGCTCGTCAAACTCTTATTTCGACAAAACGCCCAGGGGAATGCAAACACGACCAGTACACGATGAAACGAAAGCGCAATAAGATAAACAAATATTCTTTTTATGCGTTCACACACATTTTGGGCTAGTATACCCCTTTGAGAACAATATCCTCAGGAAGGGGGAAGAGGGGAAAAACGAAAACAAAAAGCTAACCATCTTTATCCATTGGAAGAAGGTTTCAGAATTTATTTAAATCTCTTCTATATACATTTCCCGCATTTTTTTAAAGTAAAAAGGGAAAATAACAACATCAACAAAAAAGGTTGACTGAAATTCCAAAGGAAACATGAAATGATGTAAACAAATAATAAGAAAGGCAGGGAATACTCTGTGTCGGGGGAGCGTTGGGCCCGCGTGCATTTTTTATGAGCGAGACTTGAGGGGATTTGAAGGAAAACAGAAACAAACGGGTCAAAATGGCGCCGAATTTGGAATCGTATGACTTGGATTCTGTGAGGAGGAGAATAAAATGTCAGGAACAATTTGGCCCACCCTCCCATCTCACGAGTAGAGTCCATTTAGAGGAAAAGAGGGGGTTACAAATGAATGTTTCATGGAATAAAAGGGTTTAGTGCTTGACTAAAGCGAAAAACAACCGCCGAGAAAATAATTCTCTTTTAGATTTGGCGCACAATTCCCTGAGACGCGATAAAAAATTCACTCTAAGCCTAGGACGCAGTGTTCTTTGGCTTCGCGTCTACCCAGACGACAACGAATAAAAAACAATGAAGAGTCTTTTTTCTGTGATTAATTCCAAGGATTTGCTGCCCACAACCGTAAGGAATTCTCAGTGAAAGAACAACCACCTTTCTTTTGATTAATGGTGCCATAGGTTTGCGTTAAAGCCCGAATTTTGTACTTTCTGTACACGCCCGATTTTCGTGATTGTTATAAATCTGAATCAGCTTTGACCAAGAAAATGTTTTCCTTTATATGGGCCCAAACAAATACATTTCTTTGAGTCAAATGTAACTAGTTTGTGATGAAATAGTGTACAAAAATAGTTAATTTACTTAAATATCCGTTCTTAATTAATTTAAAGCAAAACTGTGTTCAATAAGGAACTTGAAGATTCAGACTAAATTTTCATTGCGGCTTCACCTGCAAATCTTTAACGAATTTACCATTAGTGTTTTATTCTCACAGTGTTTCCCCAGCAATAAAACCTAATCGAAAACTGAGCCCTAACATGAGTTTTGAAGATACTTATTTGATTTTTGTCGTTATTTCTTATGCCACCTGATCTCGACTGCCTCAGATCCAGCCAAAGAAATTCATTATGGCAAACTAGATGTATGCCTGTCGATGGCTGTCGCCTTGAGAGCCATACAGGTGACAGTATGATTTTGCTCGGTCTCATCCCAATTTTGACGGAGAACACCCTGAGAGGGGGGGTCAGGGGTCTACCACCTCTCTTTCCCTTCCACCAACTTGATGAGAGGACTTGCAGTTCGACGGCTATTTAAAATACCCCCATGCCGGAAAAGTACTATACATTTACGAACATCCATGCCATCTCCGGGATTTGAACCCAAACTCTACGGCACAGCTCTGTCAGCGTCATTAACCACTATACCGGTTGGGTTATTTATTTATCCAACGCCCACGATTGGTTTCTTGATCATTTGACGCCAAGCCTTCCAGTATCAACTGACGACGTCGTCAGTCGGGTATTCATCGAGCCGTGCATTGGAACAGGTGGTCACCATCCATCCTGGCATGGCCGAAGGACGGGCAGGCCTCAGCATCAAGCAGGCCAAGACAATGGAGGTATGCTTCCAGAATGCCCGGTGGCTTGGCGAAAGCGTGTAAGGCCTCCACAGTAGCTAGAGTTGCCCATGGCTTTTCAATGATCTTGCTTTTTTGGGTAAAGGCAGTATATTTGTCAATGTACGGGGATATAATGCTCTCTATGTTCTTCTGGGGGTTTAAAGGAACTTCCAGTTTAGACAACTCAGCTATCTTTTTGGCCTTTTGGTTAGCACTCTAATTACCAGAGATCCCAACATGATTTGGGACCCACTGTAAGGCCACAGTCCAGCAGTTTGATATGAGCTTCACAATTTTAGTTCGGCACTGAATTGTGTTGAGGCAGTCAGTTGGTGTGTTGCTGCTAAAGACTGAAATTCCAGCTTGGGAGTTTATGAAAAAGACAACATTTGCAGGAGCTAGACTAACAGTGAGTAATTGTGTTGTAGCTTCACAGAGAGCCGGTACCTCATCATCTTAATTGATGGCGTTCTTACCCACGGCCAATGAGTCCTCAAATAGCCGTCAGAACCATCCCACGCAAGCTCTGTTTGTTTCTGGTAAGTATGAATCGTCAGTATAGATATGGAGCCTCTCATTCACGATATATCTTTTACCGATGGTTGACAAAGCGCATGATTTTAGCTCATCAGGAATAGCATCATCCTTATTTGATGTCAAGTTAATTAGGTCGAGCCATTTAGATGGAATGGCAGTTGTGACTGTAGAGTAGTACTGTATAGAAGTATGGCGAGTCATCAGTAGTGGTAGTTGGTATTTCTTCATAAGAAGTTCCGCTTGTGAAAGAGAAGTCTGAGTCTTGAGTCTCTGTGTTGCACATCCGTACTCGTTCCAGTACCTGCAATCTACTCTTTTGGCTCTCTTCCAAAAGTTTAGATGCATTGCTATAATTACAGTTAGTCCAACACTGGTCAGACATAGGTTTTATTTACTGTAGAGAGAGAACATCCTGGGTAGTTTCCCATTTCGTTGCAGATAGCCTTTTCAGGAGATTTAGACGTTTTAGGCACTTTTGTGATGTGTCTGCAAAGGGGGTGCCCCAGTGGAGCTTACCGTCGAGATTGATTCCAAGGTATTTGGACAAAGATACCTGTTAAAATTCTTAATATTTCAGGTTGAAAAAAGGCTGCTTTGTAGACAGAGTGAAGAGTTGGGAAAATTCTTCTCAGCATTAACTTCCTTTTTGTTGGTGTTGGCCCATGCTGCAAGAGAAGCTATTGAAAGCGTCTTCCAGGAAGAGAATATTACTGCTTGTGGCCCAAATTACGTCGCGAGCAAAGAAGAGGTGAGACATTTCTGAAGGGCTGCCTCCATCATGATGTTGAAGAGGAGACAACTAAGAACTGCTCCCTGAGGCAAGCTCAAAGCTTGTGGAGCAGCATATGACACCCCACCTTGTTGTATGCAGTTTTGAAATCAACCAACAAAGTAAGGGTGGATTGCTTTCAGTGAATCCCGCCTTTTACTAACAGGATGATTTTAACAAATTGTTCCATCGTAAATATTTATCTGTGAAATACTGCTTGACAGTTGCTGATGGCGCCTTTTGATTCTAAAAACTCCCAAAGTCTGCATTTACCACTTTCTCAGCAACTTTACAACAAACGCTTGTGAGTGAAATGGACCTATAACTTTCAAGACTGTTTGCAGGTTACCATTTCTTCAGCAACGAAATAAATTCTAGTTTACTTTCCATTGTTGGAGTACTCATGTTTTCCATGTTAGATTAGTATACTCATAAAATAAGCACTTCCTCTAAAATAAGACCAAGTTAAGGTTCTGAGCTAATTGGTATTAATTATTGTCGAATGACAAATCGAAGTTTGGAGATAACATATGGTAAGTGGCGCACGCAAAGGGGGGGAGGGTCCTCGAGTTTGGACCTTCCTCCCCCCCAAAGAACTGAATTTTTTCGATTTATTTTAATCCTACGTAAATACTACTTAAAATTTAATTAAGTATTTGTATTAATTTTATTAAATATTGCTAATTCTACATTCCATAATTGATTTTCTAATGTTTTTTGTTCCCGAAAACTGACAAAATCAAAAGAACATGCTGGGTGGCGTATTGAAGCATGGTACGAGAATAGAGGACCCCCCCTATCTTTTGAAAACTTCTTGCGTGCGCTACTGCACATGGCGTATGTGATGCAACGAACTCGGGCTGCGAATCATTGAATCTTCGATTTTTAATATTTCTGTATAACAAAGAACGATCGACACTTGATTGAATCATAAATATTCCAAAGCTATTTTGCGAAATGTAGAATAAATGCAAAAAGGTAAGAGAGCTATTCTATCAAGCACAAGAAAATAATCGTGGAAAGAAACAAGAATCTAACAGTTTCCTGCAAAGAAAAAAGGGGATTTCGAACAACACGAAAACGGCTATCAATGTAGGATTATTTCTTTAAACAGGTGGACAAGAAGAACGCCTTCTATTCTTGTTCTTGAGAATGATGATGGAAAAAACTTAATTTCGAGCAGCAATGAAGTATTTTCTAAAAAGAGAAAACGAGATTCATGCTGATTTTCAGAAATTTCGGAAATGTACTCCTTTCTGCTGCCAAGGGAACTATACAAAGTCCACTCAGCGTCACTCACCCGAAATTATCTTAAAAGCGTACTTGAATGAAAAATAAAAGTAGTCTGATTGAGATGAGTTGTTATTTTGTGTTTTTACCCGTGTTGTTGCAACGTCCATGTTGATCAAAGAGCGCCATTATTAGGCCAAAAATCCCTCAAGTTAAATTTTTTTTAAAATCTGTGGCATAATGATGCTAACTTGAATAAGGAATTTGAAATTTTTCTGTACAATATTAGGGATAAGTAAAATTTCTTCGATATAAAACCCCTTTGTTGAAATGAAGAGGCAATCGAACAGAAATTCATTTGCATGCAAATTCAGCCCCACCTAAATCTTGTACTCAACTCTCCCTTTCTGGATTCCAACTTTTCTAATCTCGTTCCCCGCTTGTGTGCTTCCCTCGGCTGTGATATTTAGCAGTATAAAGAGCTCTAGAACTTTTTTTTTCTATCCGCATCATTTCAATACATATACATAGAATATTTGAATGTGGATATATAAAATATTCTATATAGCCTCTTTTTCTTTAGTGATCATTGTTCTAGATAACTCTGAATTTTGAAACTTTTCTCTTTCTTTAAGTAATCATCATTCAAAATTCTTCCTATTCCTCCTCTTATAAAAAAGTCTCCCCCTACAGAAAAAATATCTTGGAATTGTATGGACATATCACACACATAGTTACTCGAGAGTTGACTACGTAACTGGCAAAACAAAAATATCTAAGAAGTGGATTTACGAAATGCATTTACGAAAATACGTCTGAATAATAACCCCTTTTCTTTTCGTAGAAACTAAAAGGAACATTTTTTGTGTGTGTTTTTAATTTTTTAAATCAACATCTCTTCTATTATCTATCTTCTCTTTTTACAATTATCCACGATTTTATTGCCATTTTATGATGCATAAATTAAGATTTACTTAATATACGGCAACATTCTTATCTTTTCATTTTATGAGATAAGAATTTATATATAGATTCTTATCTCATTTTATCCCAATAATATTGACAAACAAAGGCTGTCACCTCGCGAATACCCCAATTTCAGTCTAAGAGAAGCTTAAGAATAAGCTATTATAATACTGTGGCTCTTCTGCTTTGTTCTTTATGTCTTGCTTCTTTCATATTTATTGTTTGGTATTAAGTCTTAAAATCAATTTAGTATATTATGAAGGATTGTTTTTATATGATTATGATACATATATTTATTGGTGATTAATAATATATATTGAAATTTTATATACTATTTATATATAATTAATAAAAAAATTATTTGTTATATAAACACTAAAAAATAGCATACAGTATTACATTGATTGATGATTGCAGAAGTAAATATTTACATGGACGTTAGCATTCATTTCATTTGAAAAGAGGATAGATTCGGCGACTCATTGGTATCTTAAACAATAACTCTTTAATGGTTAAAAAGAAGGAAAAAAATACTATATTTTTCCAAATAAGTTTTTTCCTATCGATTTAATATACATCATCCAATATAATACTGCAGTACAAAATTCGTTTGTAAAAAACATAAACTTTGGACTGAAAACAATGAAGGAGCACTTATTTGTAAACTGTTTTTATAAAAGGTAAATAATCACGGTTAGATTAATTTATGTAATCGTTTTCGATACTTCTCCGACTACATTGTTCCACAGCCTCTCAGGAAAACGACATAACTAACTTTAGAATGGAAAACTCCAGAAAAGGGGAGAAACGTTATTTTATTCAGCGAAGAATCTTCCCCACCCCCACTTGATATTAAAATGAGCCCCATTCCTCTAATGCTCTTTCGGTTGATAAATAGCAGAGCAGCTCTCGTAAACCACAAACCGCATTTCGGAACAAAACTAATTCCGACGTACTTGACCTTTCCACTGACCGCTTCCGGACCATTATTCAGGAGCGAGCACCTCCCTTTCCAGAGGGGATGGAAGCAGACGACATGCCTCCCGGAGAAAATTACGAGGCGACTTTTGTCAAAAGGAAGGAACCTCAAGTTTCCCAACATTACAAAAGCTTCAGCAAATATAATTACCCTGAGAGTAAAGCTCTCGCTTTCGCTAATTAAATACATTTTCCCGCTCTTAATAGTGGCCACGTATAATTATGCGACCGACAGAGGTGACTCCGTTTAAACTCGACGAGCCACCCCCCGATACGACACTCCCTAAAAGGATTTATTAAAGTCTCCCCCACCCTCACTTTCCAAATGAGAATATAATACGTATTTCAGATATGAGACATTTCCAATTATATGTCACCATTGATGTTGGGACTTTTGATGTTAAGTTTTTTTTTGAATTTTGTTCCAATCAATGAGGCACCTGATGTGGCTTTGTATGGTACATGGAGGCTCTTTAGCAAATAGTACATCAAAAAGAAAATCGCGCTAAATTCAAAGTAACTTCTATTAACACATAGACTGCATTTGAAAATGGTGTCCCCCATTTATAATATCAACAAACGATATGAATCAGAATTTGGTATATTTTCTACTTGACACCCTGTTTGATTTCATGACCCTTAAAACCAATAAATACCAAAATTTCGATGCACTGGTTTAAAATAAAGTGTTGTAAGCAGTGGTAATATGTAAGCTCTTGTTCTGGTGGTGGTCACAAACACGCAGAAATCTATCATGTGAGATTGTTGTGTACATATGTGTACAAAGAGAGTAAAAAGCTGTGTATTATTGAGTAGTAGCGGTCTGCGTTGGTAGAGTATATGGTAATGAATAAGAGAGATAATGAATTATGTTATCCCAGAGACTTGCCATTTTATGAATGATTTCCTACTCATAAAAATTATACCTAGACTGTGCCATAAGCTTAATGCTCCCGAAGAAAATACTGGACCTGCTTTGAAATCCTAACACCCCAGGAAATGGAAAACTCAATGGAAAGGAAGTTTGTTATGATACATAATTTTACGTTTCTTTTAGAAACCTCTGAAAAACGAAAATCAAGGTAAATCATCCCGAATACCATTGTCTGACGAAACATTAGCAAACCTGGTATACTTCTGTAAATAGTTTTGTGTGTGGATATTCAAGAAATTCACATTAATGGTATTACTATAGCGTATTATTGTGATCCTGCACTAGTGTTGTGCGTGTGCAATATTTGTGATAGCAAGCTGGTACAGTGTATTATTTACTGATTGACAATATTAGAGCACTTGAAGTAAATGTATCGTTCCACACTAATAATTACTCATTGAAAAAAGATGTAAGCCAGAGTGTAAAAAAATATTACTAGACATCTAGGAAGAACTTATCTGATCTGAGATTCAAGAAGAAATGACGTTCCCTATTTAGTGAACCATAGAGACATTCGAAGGGATGCTAAGCCCTAAAAGATTGAAGTCAGATTACATCCCGGAAATCTGAATGGTTTCCTAACACGTTGTTCCAGATGAAGGGTCCCCTTTCAAATGTTGTGGGAAACCAGTGTTTATAAAGGCTAGGTGCCCTACATGCAATCCTTACTTCTCACGAAGAGCAGAATAGCAAAACTTGCAAATATTTATGCAGCTGAGACTAGGAGACATCTAGCCTAACCGAAAGAACCTTCCTTGGGAAAAAAAGGGTTCGTATATGCAGACAAAGAGTCTTCGCATTCATTTGCTACGGAAAATATGTATTCAAAGATAAGGTACGCACCTTTCAGGAATCTAATTTAACTATTAACTTTGCAGATGGTCAGCAGACCGAGATTGTTGTCCTCACAACTCAAAATGTGGTAGACGTTGAGAGTCTGATCAAATTTATCCTTCTCTTGAAGAAAAGGGGAACCCTACCAGGAACAGACTTCCTTGGTTCCGCTGTGGATTGATTATTCTAAGATAGCCTTACCCTCTGGTATCCATTCGGGGACACCCAATCCCTGACTGAGGTGTCCAGTAACACATGTCAAATAAAAGAAGGAGAATGTTTAGCGTCCTCCCAGAAAGCGAAAACATTTTGTTGGATTGTAAAAAAATATCTCTGAACGCATCTATTATGAAGCACCACATCAACACAGGGAACAGTTCGTACCTCATAGAGTGCAAAGAAATTGAGAATCATCTTGAAAAGGATAGCATTCAAGTCTCCTTAGAAAGCCACTGTTGTGCTGATATCAAAGTCAAGCAAAAGGTTTCACCTATGTATCGGAAGTTGAACTAAATCCCGTTTTTTTTAGACCTACTTACTTATTCAAATAGATTATGAGAGAGGCAAAGCACTGCGACATAAGCTCCCGTTACAACTTAGTGGATCTTAACACTACAGACAAGGAAAAAACTACTTTTATTTGTTCATTTGGAACTTACAGATTCAAAAAGATGCCTTTCAAGCTTAAAAATGCACTCGGAACCTTTCAGGGACTGGTGGATATCTTTCGAAAGGGATATTAGTGTTTACATAGCTGAATATTATCATCATGCCCCCAAAATTTGAGCAGCATCTTTTAAATTGTGTTTATACGCACTAAATTAATTCAAAATTACGGATAAACAGGAAAACACACAAACTTTCATGTTCAAGAGTTAAGGACCTGGGTATATGGACACCAGGAAATCGATGTTGACTTTTATTTTGGAGATCCCCCCATGCTTATGGTTTCTTAAACTTAGGTCCAAGCTTTTTTGAGATTGCTTGCCAATTAATCAACCTAACAGAAGAACTTCCTGGAGTTTCTTAGAGGAAAAGGAGCAAGCATTTCAGTTCCTGAAGCAATTTTTGATGCTTTCTCAAATTTTAAGGCATGAAGATCTTTCCAAATTAGAGCGAATGATTAATGTCCAGCCATGGGAGCACTACGAGCGTCTTTATATTTAAAATTTCTTTTATGCTAAGAAACACTAACTGAACGTCATCGCTCTCAGAATCTGATGCATGCCTGTATAGGACACCTATCGCGTTTTATCTAATTAACATAAATAGCAGTTATTACCAGAATCATCAAGGCAAGTAACACTTTTTAACAGTTCCTTATCCTTCAGTTGTTCAACACGTAAGTGCTTGTGGGACATGTGGTACTCCGTGGGTAAACGGGCACTGTGCAATCCGTCCTTGGTACAGCTTCACCTTGATCAACTGATCGAGATTGCATATTTGCAACTAAAGGGTGTTTTTTGAGAGGTATAGAACTTTAAATTGCAATAAAACAACGATGTATTATTCGATTGACATTAATTTTTTTATTCGAAAGATAATCTTGTGGCATTACATTTTAAATATGATTTCTGGCATAGGACTGCCACGGCTGGCTCGGATGTAGTCCAATCTGGACGTCCAATTTTCGATGACTTTTTCCAACATTTGTGGCCGTATATCGGCAATAACACAGCGAATGTTGTCTTGCAAATGGTCAAGCGTTTGTGGCTTATCCGCATAGACCAATGACTTTACATAGCCCCACAGAAAATAATCTAGCGGTGTTAAATCACAAGATCTTGGAGGCCAATTCACAGGTCCAAAACGTGAAATTAGGCGGTCACCAAACGTGTCTTTCAATAAATCGATTGTGGCACGAGCTGTGTGACATGTTGCGCCGTCTTGTTGGAATCACAGCTCCTGGACATCATGATTGTTCAATTCAGGAATGAAAAAGTTAGTAATCATGGCTCTATACCGATCAACATTGACTGTAACGTTGTGGCCTTCATCGTTTTTGAAGAAGGATTACACCAGCCCATAAAGCGCACCAAACAGTCAGTTTTTCTGGAGATAACGGTGTTTCGACATACACTTGTGGATTAGCTTCACTCCAAATGCGGCAGTTTTGTTTGTTGACGTAGCCATTCAACCAGAAGTGCAATTCATCGCTAAACAAAATTCACTTATGAAAATCGACCATTATTTTCGAAATAAAATTGCACAATTTGAAAGCGTTGTTCAGGCGGGAGTCTATTCATGATGAATTGCCAAACCAAACTGAGAATAAATCACTTGAGAGCTGTTAAATCGGTCGCCATCTTGGAAAGTAATGCCAACTTAAACTTCTACACCTGGAAAAAAACACTCTGTACATTGCTGTTCTGGAGAATGTACATGTTAAGGCTGAGGGATTGTGATTGCAGATCCCAACAGATTAAACTTCAGTGGGATTTCAATTTTGTAGATAGCTTCAAAGTTTGATCAAGTGATCTGATGCTACCGTGAGGCTTGAAGCATCGCCCAAACCAGAGATTTTCCGTTAAGAAGTCGGGTAGATCTTTAAAGCTAGATTTTACAACCTTGCAAATTCAACTGCAGAAGGACTGCTCATAGAGTATGGTTTTTTGTTATCCTTTCAGTGTTATTAGAAAACTTGCTTTTTTACATAAGACCAAGTGTTTGTAATCTCTTTCCTGCTTCATGTAGCGGAACTGCATGAATGGATAAAACGTGATATCAATACCATTGACAGTACCGTGGCGAGAACTGAACTATGTAAGTCTCAAACTTTCACTACTGGCGACCCAATTTTCAATCATAATTTTTGTCACCCCGTACAACAATAATGTATTTACTGCAATAAAAAGAGACGCTAAAGTTACAATACGATCATAATTATAAACCGTACAAATTAATACGATAAGTATATTAAATTTTGTATATGTAAATTTTAAGTAATATATATTTGAAGAAAATTACTTAAAATATACACTACTTACTTATTATGATGTTATTTTTCTTTGTCTATATAATTTTTAAATTGGAACAAATCGCAAAATGGTATATTTAATTAAAGATTTATTTCCTTCGAAATCCATTTCTTAAAGTACAAATGTCATTAAAAAAATAGTCTAGTCTATGTTGCTCGCTATCATATCCATCACATCTGGCATTATCGGGTACTTTTTTGTGAGTCTGGACAACCTATCGGACGTCTGCGCAAAACATGTAAAAATGCTTTTCCTCGTACAATTCCAGTCAGTTTTAGTTGACTCGATACTTCTATAGCTACCGAATCTAGCTGGAATGTACATTTTTTAATTTGCACGTTAATTGTAATTCACGGTAATTAAGTATTTACGGCAGTAGATTAAAACAAAATCATACATACATTTTTAAGTCGTAAGCAAATATTCGACGATAGTAAAGGATCAACAAGTACACAGACGAGCATGGTTCCGAAAATTAAATCAAGGCAATATTCTCCAAAATACTTATATTTTGGATTTACCACTACTGAAGTAAATGATGGGGAAAAAAGCCCCAGCTCGCTATGTGTTAAAACTTACGAATCTGAAGAACAGCAAGTGAAAGTTGTTTTTAAAACCATGCAAAATCATTTAGCACGGTTGGACAAAGAATTTTAAAAAGTATTTTCTGGATGAGGACAACTTGGTAGCAAGTTACGAGTGGATTAGGGATCTATTTCAAGACACTCCAGAAGAGCTCTCAACTTCCGAAGAAATCTTCATAGATTTCACATCCAGTGAAAAATTAAAATGCAATTTTGTAATAAATCTCTCTTTGAATTTTGGGTAGAGGTGGATGATGAATTTTTTGTACTGAAAACAAAAGAACTTAGTATACTATTACCATTTTCAACATCCTACCTTTGTTAAACCGGATTTTCTGCGGTGGCTGCGTTGAAGACAAAATATAGATCTCAGCTAAATATAGAAAAATAACTCAAAGTGTCAATTTCTGATATTAAACCTTCCTTTGAAAAACTTTGCTCTACAAGACAAGCCCATGGAAGTCCCTAATAATTATTAAACTTGTTCTTAATTTAGTGTTAAGAAATTATTTGTAAAATACCTTCTTTAGTACTGATACATTAAACGTATACTGGCTGAAACACCGGCTCTTCGCACGAGTTAATTTTTTTTAAAAAAACAAACAAACATTGTTCTTGATATAATAGCTGAACTGTAAGGAGAGTAAAAAAAACTGCGTGCACGACATTGTATAAAGAAATGTAAAATGATTTTTTTTTTTAGATAAATGCTATAACCATTTAAAAGAACTGTAATTTTGAACCTCACAGAATTAGCATTTAGAATTAATGTTAAATAATGAAAAAGAATATAAAATTCCGATTAAGAATAATTATGTTACTTTTTAATATTTAAAGCGAGAAGACTTCAAAATGTTTTAACCCGGGAGCAGGCACGCACTTGATACTAACGCTAATGGTAGTGCGGGGGGACTCAGTCACCCCAATCATTTGTTTACAATTATTTTTACTGTACACGAGATACAAAACGGAATTCCAGTGAATAATTTTCGATCCCAGTACCACTAAAGACCCGCCGTGTAGGGCAGCGATGCACGTTAAATCTGTCGAGAGCTGAAACGTCCTCCCGTTGGTGTGGTGTGGTAGTTAGGAGAGGGGGGTGCCAGCTCAGGTGTCGTCCACGTCACTTGACCATGGTTCAAAATTACGTGGTCCGTCGTCAAAAGCCCTCGTGTAGCTGAACAGTGCGACGTTAATATTAACTCACTCACCCAGTGAATAATTTAATTAAGAGAAAGTAAACTTACCGGCTTTCAAGGACAATTCGATTTTTCTTTGATGATTTGAGATAAAATCCAATAAAACTGAACTAAAATGATTCAAAAATGCAAGACCGTAATAAAGGACGCAAATCACAGACGCTTTTCACTTATATCACAGGAATGTTATTTGCAGGCAAAGCTGTCATATTTTGTTCAAGTTATTTTAGTGTTATATTGTGCTTCCATGATCGAGTGAGTAAATATTAACGTCCCACTGTTCAGCTACACGAGGGCCTTTGGAGACGGACCTCGTATTTTTGAACCATGGTCAAGTGAAAAGGACGATACTTGAGCTGACCTCTTTTAACTACCTCACCACTCCAACAAGAGGACGTTTGAGGTTTCGATAGATTTAACGTGCATCACTGCCCTACACGGCGGGTCTTTAGTGGTACTGGGCTCGAATTAGTGACACTTTTGGTGATCAACAAATAGCAAGTTGAACTTTTTCTTTCTTGTGTCTTTTTGACAAGGCGAACTGAACCTTGTGGTACACTTATGGCTTCATATTTTAAGTTGATGGAGTTCTTTAGGAAGCATTTGAAAGTTTTCCTTTCGTTTCATGTTCATCGCGTTTCTCAATCATGAATAATATGCATTCTTTTAACTTCCTTCAATAGAGATAACAGATGTCCTGCGCCACTGCTCCCGGCTTAAAAGTGTATTCAGAAAAAAATACGGATGATCTAAAAAGGTTTATGAAGTTTTTCACTATGCTTTATATGTTTGTGAGAATACTCATAAAAATTTAAATCTTGGCCAAATATAATCCGTCAAATCAATCAATTCTTTTCTTAATATCATAAAACTAATTATTATTTACAATTTTCCTAAGCGAAAAACAAACACATTAAAGAGATGGGACGGAACTAATGTAGAACACTAACTATACCAGTAAATTTGAAGGTCAATCAAATGATCAGGTATTATGCAGCCTGGCTGAAAAGTGAATCATGTCTTCCTTTTCTTTTTCTACAACTAATGTACAGTATTTCAATAGTAATTATAGTGATGAATTGTTTATCTTCTTAGAATTTTTCTCAGGGTCTATGTTTTGTTTTTCTTTTAACGAGTAATATTTTATGTTAAAACACAATAAAAAAATCTCTCATTGAGGAAATACAGCAAATTAAACAAAATGTTTTTTCTTTAATTTGGTTTTTGGATCAAAGATAGCTATTTAATGACGGAAAAACACCAGTTGATAAACATAAATTATATCAGTGTTGTGTATTTTCTTTTATTTCGGAAGAAAGTGTTTTGTTTGACTCCTCTTTCCGGTTATTTTTTTAAAAAAAATCTTTAAATTTTCGATATGCTCGCGCCCTCCTTGTAGGGTTATCGCTCCCCCAGGGGGCGCGCCCCACACTTTGAGAAACATTGTAACAACCCACTAAGGTTTCTCACTTAGAACACCTATAAAGTATGTAAATAAAACCTGAATCGTTTTTGCAGGCTTTCAAATTTTCTTTTACGCTGTGTATTCGTCTTAGTTTTTTTTTATTAGATTACTTTGAAACCGGAAAGGAATACCCGGAAGAGAATTAAGAATAACCCTGTATTTTACTATATATTTAGAAGGAGGCTGGGATAAAACAATACAAGTTATTGTAATGACATTTAAGAAAAAGTTGCAAAGAATCATAAGAGCCTGAAAAAGGAGCAATATTTACGATTGTTCAGTCAAAAATTGTCATTTGTTACACTGGGGAATGAAAAAGAATATATTAACGAAAAACTGGAATTTCAATACACTTGTCGCATTAAAGTTGCGGCTGTGATATCTGAGTCGTCATGCCACTTGTCGAGTCATGGATTCCATGCCACTGAGTACCTATCTTGAAAAGAGTCCGGTGCACGTTCAATCTGTTGAGGCGTCAAGTCATCCCATTGTCCAATTGTGGTAGTTTAGAGTGTGTGACTACAGTTCAAATTCGTCTCTCGACCCTATTTAAAAATTACGATAAACGTCACCTATTAATTCTAAGTACGACGTTACTAAAACAAGTATTTCCCCCCTATTTTCTTTTAATTTAACAGAGTTAGTTAAAAATTATAAAAACACATGTTTTGGGTAAGTCATTGTCCACGTGGCGCAGTTTGAACACATATGGCACTTGCACTAATAAGAAATTCGTAGGGAATAGATGTTCAATTCATTATCATACTTGTAACTCAACGATTTGTTTCTCATCTTGCAAAGAATGTGAATAAAAATACCACCACTCATAATGTAATTAAATAGTTTTCATTATTGATTAGTTAAATTGAGTATCTGTAATGACTCGGAGGATAATAAATTTGGAAAATTATTTATTCAATGAATTTCTTGAACTATTTCACATCGCACATAATTATTCTCAAGTCGCATTCCACATCTGACAAGGACAGGGCAGGACTAAGGAAATTCCTTTGGGATCGAGACTTCGTCTAATAGTAGTACTCTTTTAGAGTATTTAACTCTCCATGTAATTCCGCCGAATGGCCAGTCAATTTGGAGAAATTAGCCTTCGAAATTCATGCTTAGATTTATAAAATTAAGTTTTAAGTTCTCGCAACGAGTTCGTTGTCTGATCGGTAAATCGTCTGCTTACTGTGCGCGATGTCAGGGTTCGATTCCACGCGATCAACTTTTTTCCTTCAATTCATTTAATTATTTTTTAATTAAATAAATTTATTTATGAAAGGTTTATTAAATATTAAATGATATTTTATGTAATTATTTTGCATTTTATAAAGTAAAAAAATTACTGTAATTATATAAATAATTATATTAAATTTTATAAATATATTTTATATTAATAAATAATATTCATAATAAAATACATAAAATAAATATTAAATGATATTTTACATAAAAATAAGTTACAAATAGTTTTACAATGTGAAATGCAATATACTATAAATAAAATATTATATAAAACTTTTAAAAAATGCATATTATTATTATTAAATTAACTAGTTTAAAATTAATGTAATAAAATATGTCTTTTTTATATATTATTAATTAAATTAGTTTATAACTTTATTAAATATTTAATAAGTTCTTTTCAAAAAAATTATTTAATTTCAAAAAGTTTATTTAAGTAATTTTAATAAATTTATTTAAATAATTTTAATAAATTAATTCAAATAATTTTAATAATAAATTAATAATTTCAATAATAAACCTTAATTTTAAAATTAGATTAATAATAATTTCAATAATAAACCATAATTTTAATAATAAATTAATAATAATTTTAATAATGAATTAATAATAAATTAATATTAATTTTAATAATGAATTAATAATAAATTAATAATAATTTTAATAATGAATTAATAATAAATTAATAATAACTTTAATAATGAATTAATAATAAATTAATAATAATTTTAATAATAAATTAATAATATTTCTTATTAATACTAATGCTTAATAACAATTATAATAAATAGCAATTAAATCAAATATAATAAATAGCAATTAATTAATTAATTAATTATAATAAATAATTAACTAATTTTAATTATTAATAATTTTTATTAATAATTATTTTAAATATTTTTAATTAATAATAATTTTAAATAATTTTACTAATAAATAATTTAAGTTATAAATTTATTTAATTTTTTTTACTTTATAAAATACAAAATAATTACATAAAATTTCATTTAATATTTAACAAACCTTTCATAAATAAATTTATTTAATTTAAAAAAATAATTAAATGAATTGAAGAAAAAAAGCTGATCGCGTAGAATCGAATCCTGACCTCGCGCACAGTAAGCAGACGATTTACCGATCAGACTACGAACTCGTTGCGGGAAGTCAAAATTTAATTGTATAAAAGCTAAGCATGAATTTCGAAGGCTAATTTCTCCGAATTGACTGGCCATTCGGCGGAATTATATTGAGGGGTGAACACCCTAAGGGAGTACCTACTATTACACCAAGTCTCGATCCCAAATGAATTTCCTTAGTCGTGCCCTCCCCTTCTGAGTAAAATCGTTTTCAAAAACTTTTAATTCAAGTTATCTTATGTTAATGTTTCGGCTAAATTTATAACAATACAAATTTCTACTTAATGTTGGATTGATTGTTTATTAGCGTCCCCTTTAGCCTCTGTACCAGTGCGTTTCAAACTCACGAAACCCCTAGAGCTTGAAGGTGTTCTCGTGGAACCCCTAGAAATTGAAAATGTTTTCAAGGAACTCTATTCCGCATACATACTTAGAAGAATAGTTATAGGTATTTACGTGAAGACAATTATTAAAAGTTTTACATTTATTATTAAAAACTCTAATATAATTTACTCATTAATTACATTGATTTGTGATCTAAGAATCACCTTCCTATACAATATATTTAGTAAAAGAAATATGTTCTCGCTTTTTTCACTCAAATTGTCCAAGTCTACGTCCATTGAGATGGAATGCAAATCGCATTAATGTTCTGAGTTTAATTTGTTGTTGTAGACACTCACATTGAGAAATATATTTCCCTTAAACACAATGTTCTGAATGTAATTAAAATATTTATAGCTATGCGAGAAATACTGTATATTTTGTATGATTTTGCAATATAAAAGTTAGAAGCTGATCTTGTATAAATTTAGATTTGAACATCGAATCTGTTAATAGGTTGTTTCCTCTCCTTCATTATAGGTGTTTTTTTTTCAAAAATGCAAAATGGTGCATTTTCCATTAGACAGCTATTTAGTTCTGTATAGTATTAGTATTAGAATATATATTAGTATTATATAAAACACACACATATATATAAACATACAAGTTTTAATATTCATTTATTATATTATAATAGAAGTTCAAAAAGTGCTTCAAAACAAAGTTATTACATACACATAAAGCATTCAGTTTTAACGAAATAGAATGAGCTTTAGATACTAGTCATTATACATAGAGAACGTGAATCTATTTTGCATACATATTTATATGTTTCTTTTCAACTTTTTTATTGTGACTCGTGTAACCCCCAGGGTTCCGTGGAATACAGTTTGAAGACCACTGCTCTATACGATGGACTTTGTAATTTTGAACCATGGTCGAGGATGGCAACTGAGCTATCCTCCTTCTCCACACACTGCCATCTCTCGTGAATACTTTAAACCTATAAAAATTGAACGTGCACCAGTTCTGTGTAAGTGGAATCAGAAATCGTGGTGAACAAGATAGTCCCTCCCCCCGGTCGCGGCTCAAAGCGCTTGGTAAGTAAATGGATCATTGAGTTTTGAAAGCATTATTGAGAGAAAATAGAATAAGAGAATCCGCTCACACCTACTTAAATAAAATCATTGTTCTGTTGGAAATAATAAATTACAAAGAGCTTGTCATTGATAAAAGTGAAAATATCACTGGATATAACTTTTGAATGTAATAACAGATTCCACCCATGAAGAATTTAATGTACACAATTTGAGGTTTACATTTATTTTATAATAGGATGATTGGAGTTTCAATTGCAAACTAATTAAACCCTTACTTGAAGATTTTTTTTAGATTGTCTCCCCGGAACGCAAAAATGCTTAAGATCTAAAAAATGGACTTTTCTATGCCCTAGTAAATAAAAAGAGTTGCCCATTTACCAACTTCAGAATACGTAAAGGTCCGTTTAATACATGAATTCCATTTTCATAAAATTCTCCATAGCTCACCAAACTGAACTAAGCCTAATGGGGATCCATTGTAAGGTCGAAAAGTTTTGGTACGATCAACCCTGCGAATATCCAAATTCTGTATTCATCTGTCTTCACAGATGACGTCCTTTAAATCTGGAATTAGTGGGCGTCGACATCTGATCAACACGGACGCTTCTCAACAGTCCTCTCGGTCACCTGTTCACTGAAATACTGTCATCGCCCTTTTCTGACCGTTCGTAGATCCTACTTTTCATCTTTGCATAACACTGTCCTTGAATAATTTTTTCCGGTACTCAATGAAATAGCTTTCTTTTCGTATCTTATCTCTGATAATTAATATATTTTCATCCGTTCCAACATACGAATTGATGTTGAATTAGTTGCATTCATGTTTGTTGATTTGATACACGATTAATCGTAATTCCCTCCGGGGTATCGAAGAGTTAGAGTAAAAAAACTAAAACACACATACAGCAAAAAAAGAACAATTGAAAGAATGCAAAAAAACAAAACAATTCCAAATAAACTCGAAAAAAAAAAACATCTGTAAAGTATGTAAATACATGCTTTAGAGATGTTTTTTTTCTTCTTTTTTTTCATGAAACCTTAGTTACATGGCATACATCGATGCCATTGTCCAGTACCTGCCCACTCTACACGTTATCCACTGTACGTGTTATCCTTTCGTTACTTCTGCTACATCACGTGATAAAGATATGAAAACTTGTTCAGATGTAAAACACATGTTATCCGTGTTTTCCGGATAACATGGATAAAACGGAAAGAATAACGCGTGTTGTCAATAACGTTCCATGGTGAACATGGAATGACAGGATCTGCATTATCGCATTGGTGTAACCAAAGTTTCGGAGCATCTGTATAGTTTGTAAATAAAACTTGAACTGTTTTTGTATTCTTTCAAATGTTCTTTTTGCATTGAAACCCCGGAGGGAGCTACGAATAACCCTATACGTTGTATCTAAACTTCATTGCAGCAGTGTCTGACACTCATTGGGTTGGCAATTTTAAGAAGGTGTTATTTTGAAGACAGAACTTATTTTGCTAGTGACATGAAAAACCCTGCTAGGACTCAATAAATAAGGTCTCAATTTTCAGAAAAACGTAGCATTTACAATTAAAATCTCTGAATCTGAGTATGCAGAAAAGTGGAAACATAATTGTTATGGTTTAAATTTTAATAGAATATTGCGTTATATAAAATATAAAAACAAAGCAATTTCTTCAATTTCTAAGCTTTTCGATAAAAACCAAGACAATAACTATGCAAATTCATACATTTGCGCCTTTGTCGAAGTTGAATATTCATATCTATTATTTGTTGCAACCAATATATAATTGAGACTTTCTTTTTTTTCTTCCATAGTGCATTACTTTCAGCAAATGAAGTATTTTCTAAGCAGTCTCAGCTGCATAGGCAGTGTAGAAACTTTTTACAAAAGAAAGAGATATTTAACACATTGTAATCTTCGGTTATTTAATCAATGCTTTAGCCATATTTTTTTCAAAAAAATAGAATACATTATCGCAAGATTGGAGTCAAAAGATTCCGCTTGCTGTCCAAAATTAATTAATTAGTGGCCAAATCATTTTACGCGCTCCATTCAGAAATAATGAATGGCCATTTATAATAAAAGTCCTCCAACAAATCGTTCCGAGTGTCGGTTGGAACAACCTAATCTTTTTAGTAGAGAAAATGTAAGCAAATATCCCCCCTTTTTTGTTACCTCAAGGCTCGGGGTTTATTACAAGACACACAGTCATGTGGTTCGTTTCTATGACAACCGCTACATACAAAGCTGATTTTCAAGCTTGATATCATTCGCTAAATTGGGAAAAATTATTCTCGTGGCATTAAGAGAAAAATTCCGCATTTTCCTCCAGCCTAAGGAAGCGGAAAAGTTTCCACTTAGTTTAGAACGACAGCGTCTTCCATTTGGGAAAAATGAGAAGAGGGGGGGATGAAAGCCCCCGGAATCGTTCTCCGGAATATTAAGGACGTCAAGCGATCCCGGTTTCTTTCTCTTCTTTTCCTTTTCTCCCTATTTTGCAAGAGACTCAACAAACTTGTCTAATCTGCCGTCCTAACTCGCTGCATCAAAGACAGAATGTTCGAGTGAAAGATCTTTTTTGCCCTCTGGCGGTGATTCAAGTCTCCTCTGCACCCATTCTCAACGCATAAAAATACACACGTATGAGTAGCTACATTTTTGAGAAAGATTTTATTAGAAATTTTAAAATGCGATGATTTTTGTAAAAGAGTGAATATATTTTTTAAAGGAAGGCGCGACAATGATTTTTTGTAGAAAATTTATTTATCTTCATATCTTGATCATAATTAGACATTCTATTTCATGTTTTGCATAAAAAAAGACAATTTATATCATGTTGATACTGGACTTCCAAATTTTAGTGTTAAGAAACTTGAATTGATTATTGATTGTTTAGTAACCCCACGCTTTGAGGCAACAGGAAGTTCATGAGCGACGCACTTCGTCCTTTTGAACCACTGTCGAATGATAAGATCGCCACCTGAGAGCTGTCTCAAGATTTCCATACCGCGTCAACGGGAGGAGGGTGAGCCTTAACAGGCTCAGCGTGCATCCATCTCTCTACATGGCCAGTCTTTAGTGGCATCGAACCCAAAACTCGACGGAACCAGGTCCGGTATGTGTTCTCAACTAGGACCACATGGCTAAGCTAGTTTTTTTTTAAATGGAAATGCTCCAAACAAAAAAAGTTCCAAGGACATAGGGTAAGATAAAATTGGAACCCTTCTTTTCATTCTAATCTCCTTTCATACTTGCTCCCACCAACACTCGGTCCCTCTTTTGAATTATTCTTTGTCTTCAATTTATCTGTGTTGCTGGACTTTTTGGCATGAGCTTTGACTTTTGAACTATCCTTCAGAACAGTTTCTTTAAAGAGGGCTTGAAATTTTTTCCACTGAAGGTGTTTCCTGAAATGTTGTAGCTTGAAAGAATAATGTTTCTGAGCGTCGACGCCCGAGTAAAAATAAGACCGGAAACCGGAGAGAATTAATTGGGTCGGGGAGTCGAATGTTCGTAAATCAGCACCCGTCGATCGCCCGGATAAAGTTAATTAGCTTGTTACAGTGACATAAAATTCGAAAGGCCTGCTTCCATTTTAAACTCGACTCGCGAGGAGGGCTTAATGAATGCGACGTCACAAAATATCGGTGAAGGGTTCTTAACTCCAGAGACCACCTTCGCAAAGGTCACTTCATCGCATCTTTTTCTTTTTATTTATCATTGATTATTCTGAAAGAGTGAAAAAGGCATTTTGGATCACTTGTGAAAGAAGAAAAAACGTCAACTAAAAACTAATTATATATATATATATATATGTATGTGTGTGTGTGTAATAATTCCCTCTAGTATCTTTTTTATTAATTCTTTGTACTAATATTTAAAATAACTTTAACACTTTGGTTTAAAATTACCATTGTAATCTTAATCGTAATCGGCTAGTCCGAAATCTCTGTCTCGCCCATTCTAGCCAATCAGAACTATTACTACGTAATAAACACTGTTGATATAAAAGCAAAAATCTGGTTTAAAAGCTCTTTTGTCTACCTGCCTTCATCATGTAATCAGCCTGCTGCAACGCGTTCTATGTTTATCTTTGTTTGTGCTTGTGCTATGATGGTTGCTTCTTGTATGTGTAATGCTGGATCTTTATGTGTTTCCAGATGTGAAATAAAATAATAAGGATTCACAGGAGTGCCTCTTCGATAAAGCCGTATTCGATCACGCTCCACGTAACATAGAAAATCACACCACCGGCCACGCCCTATCTATGGTTCGCTACAATAATAACATCCACTCGCCACGTCCTACAATAGTTTTACCAATCTTCAAGAAATATTATAGAAATATTTCATATATATATATATATATATATATATATATATATATATATATATATATATATACATAGATATAAATAATATAATAAATAAAAGTGAAGAATAACTAGAACCCACAGTAAATATATATATATATATATATATATTAAAAAGATACTTGTTATTATTTAATCCCCCCATACGCCTATCCAATTCCTTTGAATGAAAGAAAAACACACACCCACACATGCAGGTGTTTTCCTTTACTTAAAAAAAAGAAAGGCCTAATTTTTTTGAAAACCTAATATCGTTTTAAATTGTCAATGTGCCTAATTTGTATCCCATGAAAGTCACGCTAAGCAATTCAAGGACAAGGGGAAAGTTCTCATAATATTGAATCACGATCGAATAACAGAGACGACACTTGAGCAGGCACCCATACTTTCACATCACGCCAATGAGAGTTTTCTGTAAGAATGAGTTAAATTATGAACAGTTTAGTTCATTCTGGTTATTTAATGATCATTAAATAGAGTTAAGAATAATTTAAGATATGAAAAGCCTATTGCGTTACTTTTATTAATCTTTCTTTCGTCGAAAATGAAACCATGAAGGATCCTTATACATAGAGGGAAGTGCGCCTTCAATCTTTGTATATCATGAGCTTATAGCCGTCTTTGTCGAGTCACGATGCTACTAAATACGATCAGTGTAGAAAAGATTTTTATAGTCCCCACGATTTGAATTTCAAAAACGAAATCTTTTGCGTCCCCAAAACCCCTTCCCTTAGGAGTCGATTTCTGCAGAAGAATATTTAATGAATATCTACTCAACAAAAGAAACATGCTTGATCAATTTAATTTATAGCACGCTCACCATAGCATGTGACGACTTTAAACTCACAAATTCTTTCTTAAGCAAGAGGGCTTGGCAAAAAATGAGCTAAAAATAAATTTGAAAAAAAATTTAAACGGAAATATGCTTAGGGCTCCTTTGAAACATGAGTGAAGCTTCATTTCTAAAAGCACCCAATTATATAAGTTTATTATTTTAAGCATTGCACACAACAGATTTTTGCTTTGTTTCTCTAATTTGGGCCCTCTTTCTGGTTGACTCGAATTATTATTTTCTCTCGGCCTTCACTTTACGTCTAGATCATTGGCATGCATTTGTAATAAGTACATAATCGTACGATGCTCATTAATTATTAGTTAATTATTAAGTAATCGATTCATTATTAAGTTTGCTTTGGTAGACAATACCCCGGCTATTGGTGACGAAATTTTCAACTGCTGTCGAATGACGGGATCAAAACTCGATTCGGTTCGAATGTTTGGCGAAGCATATTCTGTTATAAACATCCTTTTCTTCCTCCAATAGGAAGTTCCATGAAATTTGCCGTCTTTGGTTAACTTGGGGTACATACCCGAAAGATATGCATCTTGGGAAAGTAATCTTTGTCTGTTTTCGATGCTTGTCCCTTCGGTCTTCCTTTCTTACACCTGCACAGTTTTGTCCAAATCGTTAGTACACGGTCTTTTTTCTTTTTGGTTAATTATCGCGTATTTAGCACACATGCGTTGTAGGGCAACCAATCATATTTCTTTGAATCTTCTTCGATTCACTAAATCAAGGGATGAATAAGTAACACACTTTTACTAACCGATTCTGTTTGAGATTATAAATTCATTAAATAGCGAAAGTTTTAATACCTTTGAAATATTTTTACCAAGTGTGGTTGTACTTTACCTCTGAGAGCTAGAGGCTCTTCATAAGTATTTTATTCTCTAACATCCGCCTTTCTTTTCCGATATCGTAAACGTTTGTTTTCCATAAAAAAAAGAGAGGGGGGGGATTTTTCCGAAGTATTTTTCATGAAATCGCCCCGGGGCTTGCTTAATCCCCTGAACGAATGTTTTTACGACGCGATCAGATTTCTACTCCTTCTCAACTCTTCCTTCCCGTCCATAGTCATTCCTCGAATGATCTTCGCGATCTATAATTCTGCAGTTAACTTTTTTTTTCATTCTCCGTGACGCGAAGCTGTTTGCTCTCTCCACTGTCTTTCACAGTCCGTTATTAAGCATCCCCCCCAAAGCACTTCCGGCCATCTTTAGGACATAAAAGTAATTGAGGGAGTCATTTGTGCAAAGCCCAAATGATTCTCTGAAAGACGCCTCTCATTTGAGAGGTCTGTTATTACGTATTCCACTCCATTTTAAGATGTTCCCCACCCCTTTGAGCTCCTTTCGACGTCACAAGCGGTGTAAGTGAACTAGAGGCTCGATTTCACATGGGATTACGCCAGTTGTCAAACCTCTTTGAAGGAATCAAGCAAGATACACGACTTAAGTTTGTAATACAATGTCACACACCGAAACAATTAACCTTTAGGAGATGGGTAGTTTCGTAGAGACACTCTTAAGGACGGAACTCTATAACAGCTCTTTCCGCTACTACTAATGATTAATACTGCTCTGTGTCTTCGTATGCCTTTTGAGTAGCGTGGATATAAGGGAGAAATAGAAGATCCTCCTTTGAGAAAATAAGAGAATTCAGTCGAGGGATATTGATGGGTTTTGACAAACCGCGCGGTGCCCCAGAAGCATTGAAGAAAAAGAGAGGAAGCCCTTGGCAAATAGACGCACATTAAATCTGCAGAAGTTCAGTGAACGCTTGGCGTAGTACGGAAGCTTGGGCAGCTAGGTACCACCTCAGATGTCAGTCTCGTAATTTGACTGAACTTCTAAAATTCAAGCACCGTCGCCTCTAATTTAAGATGTGTGTTTAAACTTGCATAGAAGCAAGGCCAGCTCTAGCAATTTTGTCACCCTGGACAAAAATGGAAAATGCCGCCTCTTTCTCTAAAACAATACACACACACACATATATATATAATTAAAAAAGATACAAACTTAGATACACACATATGCTCACATAAATACACATTTACTAAGCTTGAATAATTCTTGGGAACAACAAGGCAGCTTAATATTAATAGTACAATAATATAATATACTAGCTGCATGGCTTGGCGTTGCACGGAATTTCTCTTTACTACATGACGCCAGCATTTCTGTGTGTGCACGCGCACGATGTGAGTGATTTCTATAATTATGTCATTAATAATAATTTAGTTTCTATAGTTACTAATTCTAGCTACATGGCCCGGCTTTGCACGGGCTTTCTCTTCCAGTAAAATATTCTTTTTCGGAATTTCTTTGACTTATTTGCTCCATCTTAGGTTTTCTGAGTAAAATGTAAGAGAAGGAATCACCCATCGCATCATCGGAAAAGAGTCTACTGACGGTGGGGATCCAAAGCGTTTATTTTAACTTATAGTAACCACATTCAAGGCTAAAATAAAGCATCCCCTGTGGCTCTCTATCAACCAAAACTCTTATTCCCTGATAGCTGACACCAGACATGGTATGCATGTCCGTTGGAACTCCGCTGCGGGATGGGGATAAAGTTGCTGGTAAAAGAAGTGTAAACATATCAAATTAAAAGAATTAACATATACTCCCATCTTGAACCCTTCACAAGTTTCAACATAAGATTAAACTGACTTTAAACATACAAAGTACAAAATAAGGAAATAAGATACGATGAATAAAATACCAAATTAATACACAATCATATTTCAGAAAATATATGAAATTTTTTGTAACAAAAAAAAAATTCTTTTTTAATTCGATCCAAATGCTGCCCTTAAAATTTGCCACCCCATGCAGGGGTCCCGCCCTAGATCCGACCCTGCTATAAGATATCATAACTTTATTTTTGTGTACCTCTCTTGTAAAAAATGAAAAAAAGGAAGGAACTTTTTTCAATTAAGTCCGAGTGGTTGAATCCCAGGGGCTTGTAGCTCCAAACTCTTTGGATGGATTTTAGTCCCTTTGGGAATTCCATTAATAGCCTTGGTGCTGTTTTAGGTCGCGACGTTCATAAAAAAATTTTTTTCATAGAAGAGAAAGGTTTGTCAACCCATTTTAAGGTATCCGACTACGCTCGGAACCGTGATTTTAGAAAAGGGTATAAATGCCTAATATTTATGAATTAGTCTCACTTAGATTGGAAAACGTATATAAAATTGCTTTAAGAATATTATTACAATAAAAAAATATTTAAGTACAATATTTTGACAAAAAATCAACATAGAACGACCCATTTCCAAAAAACATTCTCCTCTTATGAAAAATGCTTATTTTATAATATTATTTGAAATACATAACTTAGAAGTGGATTTATCCCTATTTCCCTACAACAGAGGGGAGAAATTTTAAGAAAAAAATGTGTACGTGTATCAGTGTGAACGTGCGGTAGAAGTTAACTTCTTCGGCTTCTATGTATTGAATTGTATAATTAAATTTTATTTTAAAGTAATCTTATACAGAGTTAACAAATTTATTATTATCATTATGATTTCAAACTGCATTTAAAACAAATAATTAGGATGGAAAATTTTCATTTTCAATGCACAATACTAAAAAAAAATATTGCATACATTTATTGAAAAGTATCATCGTTATTATTCTACATATTTCCATTATGCTTATGGGTGCTTCGGTGCATATTTTTGCTATCAAAGGCTTGTGGTAACTAAAATGATAAATGTAGGTTTTGCACTCAATATCATTTAATAATTTAGAAAACACTGCATCAATCGTAGTATTTGATTTTGTTGTCAATATTATTCTATTATCTTGCAGAGATGAGGCGAACTTGTCTTTTTTCGTCTTCCCCTATTTGAGGTAAAACTGGAGCCATAGTGTCTTATCTCAGTGCTGCTCAAACTTTAAATGTCTGCGGCCCAATATTCAACCGAAATTTTCATCGCCCCCCCTCCAATTCAATAACATTATACTTTGACTTTAAAGCCACAATACGACTTTAACCTCTTAAGGACCACCAGCGTATATGAACGTCTCGTTAATTGCCCCTGACGTATATATACGTCTTTCCGAAGTACGATCTTCTAAACTACTTTTATCTACTGTTATCCATAAAATTATTCCGAAGGATTTGGAATGCAATAAAAGGACATTGCTTGTGTATTCCTTTTTCCCCCAATACACTACGGGCAACTGGGCAACGATGATTTTGGGGAGCGACCATTTTTAATCGGCAGTTAATTAGGAGCCGTACAAAGGATCAAGATAAGTGTTCCTTTTTGTGTATAATTTTATCAATGACACTCGTCATTATAAAACTTGTCCTTAACTTAGTATTGTAAAATTAGTTTTAAAATACTTTGTACAGAACGTTTATAAGTGTATTATATCAGAATGTATTTTGTTTATTTTCAGTAAATTAATAATTTTTAAAATAATCTTTTGTTGACTCTTCAATATGCTCGCGCCCCCTCGTAAGGTTATCACCCCCACCCCCTAGGGAGTGCGCCCCACCGTTTGAGAAACGCCGTTTTAACTAATCCTTCATCATTTGTGTTTCTACATGAACTAGCTCTCCAACTGCACCATGCGCCAATTCATCGGTCACATCAGTATTTGTGGTAATCATGTAATAAATATTATTCACACATAAGCTGTTTGATAAGGCAATCCATTTGTATCAATTAATGACATCTTATGTAATTTTTGACCCACGGAGAGAAGTTTCTTGTTCTTTTGAAGTACAACCAATATATACATCTATTGCAGTTGAAGTTATTGTGTCCGCATGTGCATTCAATATTTTATTATTATGTTCATTGATGGAATTGTTAGTGTTGAATAATCGTGTATCTTGAGGACACCTTGATGCTTCAGCTTTTTCCACAGTGCAAAAACGAAACTCAGAGTTATTTCCATTTAATCAAGTTGTTCGCCAATTCCCCCCAATTTTTGTAAGTATAGAAGAAAATTGTTGATTCGCTTGACGCATAACTTCATTTAGTTCATAAAATTTTAGATTTCGCCATAAAATCTGTCTAACGATGGTCTGTTCGGTTAATTATAGACGAGCGCAGAACGAACTGGCGGTAATTGACGTATAAATCTCCTATTAAAATAATATCTAACCCTTCGAAATTTGACTGAACATTTCCCCAATTATTTGTTTTAATCTGGAATCACAACCTTCAATAATAATTGAGCACTGATCATTCTTATCTCATTAATGATTATGACTTTTATGTATTTGAAAAGAGTTCTGCATTGTTGAGCAGTTTCAGAATGTAACCGCAGTAATCTTGATAAAGAAATTTTTAAAGCTGTATGAACAGTCGTTCCTGAAATAGCTACTGCTGCTTTACCAGTCGAAACACAAGTTATATATGCATGAGAGTATCCATCATTATTCGTATAGCAATTATAAATTCCCATCAAAAATTTAATGACGGACGTTTTACCGAATTAGGCAGGGCTGGTAAAAATATTTGAAATGGAGTTCGATATGATGATAAAAGACGCGAAATAACATGAAGTAAAAGTCCTTTCTGTGTGTGTGTTATTCGTTAGACATTCTCACTAATTGATAGAAATCTTCTTTGGGCAAGTTAATTGACGAAAAACGCCAAAAAAATGTTTAAAAACCGTAATTTTTAAGCAATTATTTTTATTTTTGTACCGATTATGGATAATATTGTTCTACTCACAGAAAAAGAATTAGTGAGATTATTTTTATAAAGGACGAAGTTATTTGATATTTACTTAAAATTTTGAGTATTTTTTTGAAAAATCGTAAAAAAAACCCCAGTTTTTGGCATTCTTTTTTTAAATGACTGATTCTAAAAGAGAAAAGCATGCATTTTTTTAGGGTAGAATATCAAATTACACGAAAGGAAATTGAACGGGAACAGTTTAGAAATCATTTTCATAAAAACTTATTGATTTTGACTCATTTTAGAAAAAATCGTAAAAAATAAAAAAATATCATTATTTTGTAGAAAAAATTATACTGTATCGTGGCGAAAAAAATGATTTTTCCGATTCCGTAATTGTTTTTTGTCTGAGTTTGATAGAAAGAATTAGATGGCTTTTGCTTCGTCCAATTTATAATAAAACAGATTAGTTTAAATAATTCACAACCACACAAAAAATCGGTATTCTAACTCTTCTTTTTATTTATTTTTCCACTGTTGCCCTTTACATAAAACCATAAGTCTTTTATTTACAAAATCGCTTTAATACAAGTTGAGTGTTTCATTTATTATTATAAACTTCTTAGAGTTTTGAATTTATTTTACTTTAAATATAATATTAAATTACATCTCGTGGTTATGATATGAATATTTGTTAAATTCGCAACAGTTTTTTTTTAAAAACATGGTAAAAGTCGGAACTTCATACATCTTTAACTTACGTTCATTGCGTAACCGTAACTGCTAACGCTTAACGGGTAACGAAAATTTTTTCCCTACCGTGCCATAAGAAGTTAACTTCAAAAACGCCGATATTCATTTCAATGGGTGGTAACTCTGAAAATAACTTGAATTTTTCAAAAATCTTAGTTCAGACTCAGCGAGGAAGTCTTTACTTTATAGAAGCAAAATAGTATTACTAAAGAAGCATGTTTTTTATAAAAAGAGAACGTTTCGGAAAAGTTTATTCTAAATTAATTTTTTGCCAAAATATTGCGTTAAAATTTTTTTTTGTCATAATGACCTTAAAACAATTTTATACATGCGTTCTAATCTAAGTGACACTAACTATCATAAAAATTATCTACACGGTTCCGAACGCAGTCAGACTAACGTGAGTACCTTAAGACATTATAAAAAGCAGAACTTCAAGATAGAATCCTTCTGTCTGCCGACAGATATAATACACTGGTGTGCAAAAATTAAGGACGAGACGGTTTTTTCAATATAACTTTGTACAAAAGCTTTCCACATCAACACATTTAATACCGTAAGATCCCCAATACGTAAGGACATGTGTAATGTAAGCAACACTTACTAAAAGAGAAATCAGAGGAATAAAAAGAAGCTTGATTAAAAAAGTAGCATGGAGCGCAATGCGACTGAAGGCCGAAACATCCCTGTGATGGGTGTCCAGCAAGAAACATCCGGTCTTTAGTAGGGGATACGATCTCCCCTGACTGCTAGGCAGGTTTCACTGCGTCTGCCCATGCTGAGAATGAGGGTGTCAATGAGTTGTTGAGGCATTGCTGCCCATTCGTCTTGCAGCGCCAATCGAAGCTCCCGAATCGTTACTGGTGGTAAGGTACGAGCTGCCAAGCGTCTGCCTAGAAAATCCCATAAATGCTCGATGGGATTGAGATCCGGAGATCATGCCGGCCAATCCATACGTTCAATATCCTCACTCTCTAAGAGCTGTTCGGCAGCTACTGTGCGATGACATGGTGCATTGTCGTCCATGAAAAGGAACTGCAGACCCATAGCGCCTCTAAAAAGACGCACATATGGAAGAAGAATCTCGTTACAATAACGGGTCCCGTTGACTGAACCTGCGTCAAAGATGTGAAAGTCTGTACGACTACCAAGCATGATGCCTCCCCAAACGAGAACACCGCGACCTCCATACCTGTCCCTTTCAATGATGTTCGAGGGATGATTGCGGCTTCCCCGCTCTCTCCAGATGAGTATGCGATGAGAATCGCTCCTCAAACTGAATCTGCTCTCATCTGTAAAGAGTACTCGTCCCCATTCATTGTCTCTCCAATTCCGGTGTTCCAGGCACCACAGAGAGCGCCTTCTCCGATGGGCAGGCGTTAAAGGTACACACCGTACAGGGCGTCGTGCAAACAGACCACCACCGTGCAGTCTTCTGGCCACGGTAAAACGCGATATCGGTCGTCCAGTCGCCTGTGTCGTGTGTCTAGCGATTTCTCCCGCGGTCTGCCGCCTGTTTCTTCTGGCCTGTAAGACAATGTACCGGTCATCTGCGGGTGTGGTTCCTCGTGGACGACCACTACTGAACCCCCGGATAGCTGTTCCTGTAGTTTGAAATTGTCTTCAAAGTCGTGAAACGATGCTGTAAGCAATTCCGAACTGTGCGGCCACACTTGTCTCACTGCGGCCTTCCTCCAACTTCCCAATGATTCGACCTCGGGTAAAAGCATCCAGATGTCGTCTAACAGATTGATTATTCGCCATTTCTCGCTGAGGCAGCAACTCGGTGTGATTTTAACTGCTATACAGCGTGCAATCTCTTTGCCAGAAATACTGATCTTACACCGACAATATGCTTTATACTACTCAGACACTCCCCCATTACGTCTACCTGCATATCTGCGCATGTGCTACCGTACATCACCTTACTTAATCTCCTGATTGGTCTTTTTGTCCGCTCTGCCTCTTCGTTCAGCTGATATGCTAATTTTTCGACTTCGTCCTTAATTTTTGCATACCAGTGTAGTTTACGTAAGGTCTCACAACATGTAGTCTTCAGGTGACATGAATGAAGCAAAATCAGCCGCTCACTTCGCACCTGACCGAGGAAGTCGAGTGGCTAGGCTCATGATTGGATTCAATAGGATTTTAATTTACGTCGAACTATAAAATAATATGAGTGACACGTCTACCAATTTTGAGCTGGCACCACCTCTCCTAACTCTCACCTCACGCCTTGGGAAAATTTTGAGCCTAGGCAGATGGACCGACCGTGCATTGGATTTTCATCGGTGTTGGGAGGCTCGAGTTCTGTTGAGACTCAATACTTACCATGTAGCGTTGATAATGTACATCAAGTCTGTAGTGGTTCAATGTTCTCACGTTGACGAGCTATTTAAGTTAAGAGAATAAAGAACCTACTTAAGACCGTGATTTGGGTTGTTGTCAGTAGCTCTATGGTTACATCTGAGTGTAATATTAATAAATAATTAATCAAGCATGGATAAGCACCAAGGGAAGAGTGTATCACATCCCTGGTTGAGATTTTAGAGTGGAAAGGCGTAATACACATTTAAATGAAGAAAAAAAAAGTTTCCCCCTCCCCTCCTTTTCCTTTGCAATTGAAGTAAAATAACAAAGAATTTTGAAAAAAAAAATTCACATGTTTGGAAAAGTATTCAATGAATCAGAATGGGGTATGTTCAATTCATTATTTTCCAGATTCAGACAAAATTCCACTGACTTACGTTACTGGAACACATAGGATGAACTGCTGTGGTTTCTTTTCCGGTAGAATTAATAGTGAAAGAAATGAAAAAAATAATTAAAAAAAAACATTTTATCAAACACAATGATCTAGTCAGAGTCACTTAAGGAGGCTAATGATTTATCTCTCTCTCTCTCTCTCTCGTCTCTCTCTCTCTCTCTCGTTTCCAGTTAACTTTCATTCAAGTCGTTGGCGACCCAAGTCGTTATTAAGGGATAAAAATTGATTCTAAAAGAATCATTCCTCAGTCCACCATCGTAGTCGACCTGAGGAGGTTTTCATTACAAAAAAGGAACTTTCTATCCATCCAATCGATAGAGCTTTGAATAAAAATGAAATGATTCCGCCTCTTTGCAGGATGAACGACTTTGATAAATATCGCACTGAAGAGCGACTGGTCGAGGAATGCAAAAGAATACATCTGATAACTATTCATAAACTATATTTCTGAAATAATACGAAGAGAAGAGGTTTTTCAAAGATTTTAAATAAACTATTTTTGTAACTCCATGCATTCACGGAATCTTTAAAATAATCTTCCCGTTTGTTTGACAGACCCATAAAAAGTTTCCGATAAGCTTTTTAAAAAGTTACGAACATAGGAATTCAAATACTTTGACTCCAAATCTAGAAACATCCTCATTGAAAACTTTTACACAGAGCAAAATTGCCACAAGACGTAGTCATTGAACAAGAAAAAGCGAATAGTTCGGCAAGAACTTGAAAAGTGAAGAAACGTACTTTCGAAAAATTAACGTTTTTAAGCAAAAGAGTCGCACTTATATTTTTCTGAAAAAATTGCCGATTAACTGTATTATTATATTTATTTATTATTAGAGAGGAAAAAACCTCATCATTTCTTAAGAGCTCTCAGGACTCTTAACAGGTATCCGTGTACTCGAAAAAAACATCCTTCTTCAAACCAATGTAACTTAGCAATAAAACAAAACAGCAATTTGAAATTTCAACCACATAATAATCATATCTATTTACATTATTTCTCAATTTTAAGAGAATTTGAGAAAAAAAGTAAAAAAGTTATAAAGAAATAAAAATTGGACGATTTTTCAGAAGTATGAAAATAAGTATTTAACACCGCGCAGGATTCTGAAGTGTAAAATTGATCAGAATTTACTAATGAATTTTACTTGGTATAAAAATGTTCACTTTGGAAGCTATACTAACTCTTAAGAAATGTAGAGGAAAAACAAAATTTTTTTAAATACAATTATAACTAAAATTTTTGAAAATTGATGTATAAGTTATTAAGAGCCTAATTTTGAACACATGTATAAAATTTCAAATTTATATCATAAATAGCGCTTGAGAAATCTTGCGCGCAAGCTAAAATTTTTCACTACTTATTTCTCAGTAACTTTGGAATTTTCCACAGTATCAACACAATTTTGGTACCAAATACTCTGAACTATTGAGGATTTAATATATATTTTTTTTCAAAAAATTGAAAATTTGCAATTTAAGAGTCCTGAGAGCCCTTTGAAGTCTCTATCAATTAACTTCGGAGCTCCGGCACAACACTTTCCAAACTGTCCCTCTCCATATGAGGATTTGGAGAATACGCAGATTCAACACATATTTGCTCCTCTGTAAGATGGGGATTTAGTAACGCTTCAGCTCGATTACAATGATGTTAGGATATCAAGTAAAATGAATCCCTTCGCGCTGTTCTTGAAATATTTCTTTATACATTAGCAATTAGTAAAAAGTTATGTATTATTGGAACTACCGTTGAGATAAGGAGAGTTATCGTTAGTACGAGAGGTAAGCGAAACTTATATATAATTATCTTTGAAATAATAGCTCTTAAAATCTGAACAAGTATTCCATCCCAATTCATTTATCAGTAACATTTATCTGAAATATTAAATTTGGAGTTATACGCAGTATTTTTATTCCATTCGAACAATATCGATCATAATTTTTTTTTTTGTATTTCGCACAAACTCATTCCTTATAGTTTTATGGAAGGTCTTCCAAAATGGGAGGTGCATGTGAATAGACCAATTTAGAGACTCATTCTGCTCTCTCTTCCGGGGGGACATTCTTCTTAAAACTTGTCTTTTTAAACCTATTACAGTGTCTTTCAGACGGAAATATTTGCCTTTGGGTTCTCTTTCTTATAGACGATATAATGTATTCAATATTTGACACTCAGTTTAACAAACAGATCTTATTTACATTTCTTTAAAAATAAACCCACTTTATACCGAAACTTTTTAAACATTTTTGGGGTCAAAACATTGTCTAAGAATTTTTAATAAGAAATTTATCAGATTAGGAAACTTTTTTGAACTTAATCTAACTACGAATCCAATAACAATGATAATCCATTAAACAACACACACACAATGACCGACCTCTAATATTAGCTTTATCCTAAGAACATAGTTCAATTTTTAAATACACATGGTCCATCCATTCCCATACTATATTTACATAGATTTAAATTACAAACTTTCCCCTACTATATTTGTGGATATATTAGTTTCATTGCACTTTCACAAAACATGTTATCTTAAGGAGCCCACCGATATTATATTCCGTAAATTATAGATGAGCTCTTTAGTTAGCAATTCAAATATTCACGTGAAGTTAATTTCTTGTTTTAAAATAGTCAAAGATATCTCTGACAAAACACATGCCGTGTAGAGGCGCTCATTCACGTCAAATCTGTCGAGGTTCCAAGTTCTCCTGTTGGTGTGTGTGGAAGTTTGGTGAGGACGTGCCAGCTCAGGTGTCATCCTCCTTCCTTGACAGAGGCTTATAACGGCCAAGTCTATTGTGTCGCTAATCTTGTGTTGATATGCATATTCTATAGATAAAGTAGATACAAAGAAGTTCTCTTTAAATTTGTTTACAGACTTGTGTAAAACAAGAATCTTCAACGCCGAGGGGGCGGAGGACTTCTTGAGGGCCGCTTTGTACCTCTTTGGGGAAATTCGGTTCTTTGGGCCTTCCTCCAATAGGCTTGGAGTAGAACGTTAATAAAGAATAAATCAACCAATGTTACCAGTCGTTATTTTGGGCTCCACATATTTATCACAAGCACAAAAATATTAGGAACCCTTTCAATTCGTGTCTTTATATGGGATGATTTTTATCTAAAAGGTGAATTTCAAATTGGATGAAATTCGATTAACAGTGTTCAATCTCTTTTCCTATACACGAAAAGCTCTGTAAAATAGCTCTTCCCCTAGAAAAGTAAAATTCCACTCAAAGCTACAGTTTTAAAGAAACTAATACAATTTTTGGTAGAGCTAAATAAAAAGCAATTGTACGGAACCTCTCAGCTTGTAGCTGACAAAACAGGGATGAGACAGTATTTTGATTGACTCAAATGTATCTTGATACTTTATCACCAAAGATGACTTTTCGGCCTCCAAAAGTATTCCCAACAAGGAAAAAGAAAATAAGATTAAAAGAGTGTTAGATTGTGCCGGAACAATTCCTGAGGTATAGAAGACAGAGGTGAGAACTAAAAGGATGTTTCCCCTACTCTACAACTGTTATTCAAAAGGATTTCTTTCCGACTATTCAGACAAAATGCAAACAAGTCTGGATTCAAAGATAAATATTTGAATAACAATAGACTCTCGGTAAATTTAAGTATGGCTTTCGCTAACACCAGCTCCATCAAAAATGCTCTTACAAGTAAAGCTGATTTTTTTAACGTGTCATTTGGTGTCTTCCCCCCCTTTCTTAACGACGAAAACACACATTACTTCGAAATGATTTCTGGACAGAATCGAGTTTTCTTTTGAAAACAATCAAAGCTTTTCGTTCGCGTTTCCTCTTTTAATAGTTTCTCTCGAATCCATTCTATTCGGTAACCACATAATGAGGGCCAGCGTGTGTCCGATTTTCCATTCGTCCTCGAAACGACTTAAAACAAAGAGTTTCTGTCCGTCGCGCGTGCGGACCTTTGAGAAGCGAAGCATCTGGCCACTGCAAAAAGAGATCTCCGCAAAACTATTTACTCTTTCGTTTCATTCCGCCGCTTTTGTCGTTCCTCTCTCTTCTCTTCAAAGCTATCTTTCTCTTATTGATTTCTATTAAGACTTTAATTCGAAAGAGGAATGATTGCGTGGTGAATGTCCTTTCTTTGTGTTTTCGTGGACGGTATCGGTTGTAGTGAGGCAGTTTGAATTTTTTTAATAAAAAAACTAAGCATTTCGTGATTTGGAAGAAAAGCGCAACCTAAATGAATGATTGCTTAATCCTTCCTGCGTGGGAGAGTTTTTATAAGCGTCTTAATTTAAAGGAACGCGGGGGATATTGGCGAAAGGTTCCGTTATGTTGAACTACGGTCAATGGACGAAAATGACACCTAAACTGCCCCCTCCTCCAACTCTCCAAACTCTCCCTCTAGAATTACAACGTGTTATCCATCTTATGGAAGGGCTTTAACTTTTTTGCGTGAGTAGACATGCATCGTACTTTTTATGACGCAGTAGTTTTCTCTTCATTTCCACTTTTTAAATTTATCATGCCTATACAACAGGCATTTCAAACTCATACGATATTATGGGCCACATGGTCTATTTTATTATAAGTTGGGGGTCGCATGTTTTCAATCTTCAAAAAATCAATAAAATACGATTTTTATAATGTATTATGCTTTTATTAGAGACTTAATATATTGTATATTAAACATACGTAGCTGTTTTATATTTCATGTTATTTTATAAACTTAAACTATAAATGTTTAACATCCTTTATTTAAAAAATTATAATAAGAAATTCAATTTAATAATAATAATTTTAGAAAATATTTGACATTGTTTTCTTCCCAAAGCAAGTCCTTGATAAAAATTATTGAGCTGATGCAATTTTTAAAATTTACGATAAATGTTGATTAGTTCATCTTGACCTTTCTGAACTTTAGCTATTGTGCATTAAATAAAACAATTGCCCCTACAAATAAGTGCTTCCAAACATAACCATTATTCACATAACAAACGATACATTTTGTGTGTGGAGGGATCGATCTACTCTCTTAGAAATATATATAAAAATATAGAATTCCAACTTTCATAGATCTTTGCTTCAGCAAAGAATCCCATTGGATGTCATTATATCTCATATGTAAACTTTCATCAACAATTTCAGTATCGATAGATAAAGGTCAGGTAAATTTGATAATTGTAACTGATAGCTTTTAAAATCACAGAAAACCTTCGATCTATAATTCCGTTTCTAACAATTTAATTTAGTGTGAGCATATTCCGTAAATTTTAATTTATAGAATTTAATCGATAGATATTGTGCCAGCTTTCAAAGTGAGACAAGCTTTCTTTTTCGATTTATTTTCAACAAAGTAATAAGTTTTAATAGCATTAAATAAAGTTGTAACAACATAAAATTTTCGCCTTAAAGTGTAAAATTAAGTGGATTAAGATGACTTGTAATATCTACTGAGAAAACCGGGTCCTTTATCCATTGTCCGTCGTTTAATTCAGCACATTTATAATTTTTGTTTCCCAGAGGTTTATAATTTCTTTCAGCAATTTGAAGAATCATTTTAACACTTAAAAGTTTGAAAGCCGTTGAACTTCCGTTTTAATAGTGGATCGTTGTACTCACTTTCTTCCTCTTCCAGAAATGAAGCAAATTGACGATGAATAAGTCTATGTCATCGCATAGAATTTACAGTTATGGTGACTATTTTTTGAATTTCCTATTTTTAAAACTTTGGAGCACAGTACCTGCTGGTAAATAATACAATGAAGCAGTTCAAAATTATTATTTGCATGTTTCTTTTAATCTTGCAACAACTCCTTTAGTAGTACCGGTCATGGTAGGTGCATCATCATACAAGATAAATCAACTTTTCCAATTGTATATATAACTTATATTTCTTCAAAACATCTATAAGTACATTTAAAATACCAGCCCCAATGGTTATATTATAAATGTAAATGATTTCCAACTTTTTTTATTTTTTTCAATTAACCTCGCATCCGTGAATAAATTTTGAATATCTGTACTTTCATCAATATTGCAATAAAGTAGACTTCAAATGTTGATATTGTAGAATTATGTTTATTTCTCAAATTCTCGGCAATTTCATCATGTCTGCTAGCTACAATACTTCCACTTAAACTTGCACTTTTAATTTGGTTTGTTTGTGCTGGACATAATATTTACCGTGTTTTAAATAAACATTTACTTATAAATATCCTCTTTCAGTAAATGATTTCGATATGCTTGCTTGATTAAATGTGATAATATATTTTTACAGCATCTGTATAGTCTGCAATAAATGTAATGAGTGTACTTTATTGTTCTTGAAGAATTGATTTCGCACACATGCATATTATATTTCGGGCTTACCTTCAATAAATTTTGCAAAGCATTGGTCATAGTTTTCTTCTGGATTTGTGTCATTATAACTTTTAAGATTATGTCTCTCAGCAACTGAAATAGAATTTTTAGATATCAAGCACATTTTATTCTTGTTTTGAACACAGAAAATATCTCATTTCTAACTTTTTCGAAAGTAACGACGTTCCTCTTGAATTGATCTTTTTTTACTCATTGTTCAAATTTTATTACATTTTTCATTAAATAATTTTTTAGCTTAACATGATTAAATCCCCTTTTATTCGCAAACGATAAAGTATACACTGCTCTTTATCTGAAACTTCATGAATATTTTTTTTAAGCTTTAAAAAACATTTTCGATTGCCCCTTGATGTTTCGACACTTCAAACAGAAAGTGGAAGAGAAATAAAAGTTGAAAATACGAAGAATCGGTGTACCATCCATAGTGAAGAATATGCATAATGCATTTCAGAATTTAATAAAAAGTAATTTATTTTAGTAAAATCAAATGTGAACGTTTAAGAAAATATATATAAAAAAATTTTAATCTAAAAGCTCTTTCTACTATCAAAAAGGTTTTCTTTTGAAACAGGAACAGGAAACAAGCAAATATATTGTATAGATTTATATGTTTAAAAGGCTCACCTCAAATAACTTTAAAAATCTGATACTTGAACTTTTTTAAAAAGAGTTGGTGGGCCACAACTTCCGTACTGGCGGGACGCGTGTTTGACAACTCTGCTATACAGTAATAAAATAAAGACAGCTGCACATGTCTGCAGTAAAAAAATAGTTTTTAATATTATGAGCGAACAAAAAATATGCTTTCTATATGTTAATTCGTATAGGAGCGATACGTTGACTTCTGAATCCCCCAATTTGATAAATATTCAAACACACTTGCACTTTTTTTAGTTCAGTTATATATAATTTTTCATTTCTTTTTTTTCTATTTTATTCTCGTTTAGGTAATAACTTTAATAATGTACAGCTTCTTCATCTCCAAGCTCCTTTGCATATTCTATATTAAAACTGCCATTCTGATTGGTTTTACCTTTACTCCAATACAAATCTTCAGGTAACTCTTCTATATTCTAAACATTTATGAAACTCACTACTGAAATGTTGTGTTTTAGTATTCTCGTCACAGATCGATATCACTTTCCAGAAATAAATCTCAATTATTCCTCCTCATTGGATATAATTATTAAAAAATCCGCGGAGAAATTTCCCATTTGGAAAACATAATATGGAAATTTCGAGAAGCATTTTCCTCAAAGATGCAAAATAATTTAAGAACTCGGTAGATTGTGAAATGAAATGCACAATGAAATTCCAAAATGGGAAGGGGGGGGAAGAGGATGCGTGTCGCAAACTTAATCAATAAAGCAGAGCATTGTATAAAATTAACGAAAGAACCAAAAATTAACCTTACCCATTTGGTTACCACTTTCGCCGGTTGAATTATATTAACCAAATCCATTCCATTGCGATGGAAAGGAATGAATCACGATGATTTCTAGACAGAGCTTAGGAAACGTATCTGAAGATAGTACACGAAAAAGCCTAGTTTTGAAGTAAAAAACTTTCACAGGCATTTCCTCTAAAAGGTAAAGAATAGTTGAAATGCTTGTTGTCAAAAAACAAAACAAAAAGAATTGTATTTTAATGTGAAACTTTGATCTGGCCTTCTAAGCCGAGGATGGCTAACCTTTTTGGGAAGAGTGCCACTATCGGATAGAACACACAAGAAAAAAATGAAGAGGTGAAAAAATGTTTCTTGTAGACTTATTATGGGATTGTTGTGCATCTTTTTTTTTAGTAGTGGAAATTTAAAATAATATAATATATTAGACAAAAGTACAAACTTAGGTTTTATTACTAATAAACTGCTTAAGGGTGAATTAGTTTAGCTAGGTATACAATAAGAATGAGGAACTTGGAAGTTTATTTCTAAATAAAAAAAATCATTAAACAGACAGTACTTGTTTAGTGTGGGTTTTAATTTTTTATTTTTGCCACAAGTAATGTGTTATAATAATATAGTTTTCTCTCTCTCTCTTAAAGATACTAATAAAATTAGGTTGTTTCAAATGCATATAAATTAATTTTGAGCGATACTTCGCGTGCGCGTGATTTTATATATATTAAAGACTATTTGTTCTGAAATATATGTTGATTCAAACGTACAATAATATCTGATAGACAAATCGTGTAAATTTAGAAAATTGTATTCAATTTAATTCGGATCGCTTGCAGTTCAAATAATTCCTTATATTTGTCTTTCAGTGCAATACGGTACTGAAGGTCAATCATTTCGGTTTGAATTTTAGATGGATAGTAATTAACATCTTGCAACGAAATTGAAAAAGCATTTGTAAAAAGATCAGCATTTTTTTATCGCCTTCAAATCTAGCACTGAAAGAATCCTGCAAAATGGATATTCAATTTTAAATCTATCATAGTTCGAAGTATTATAAACTTTGGTAGATAGTTTCTGCATTAAAAAATTGAAATGCGTAGGAAAAGTAAAAGTTTATTCTCAAAATAAGACATATGACTAACTAGGGCAGGAAAAATATGGCCTTTCTCGTGTAATTTGAAATTTAAATTATTTAAATATCCCCCAATATCAGTAAGAAAAGCTTAATTCCATGGTCGATCTTCATTCTTAAGCAGCGAGTGCTCATTGGGAAGCAGCTCATTATTTTCTCCCACATAGTTTTCAAATTCCAAAATCTGACAAATACATTTCCTTTGGAAAGTCTGTATCCCCAGCATTGAAGATTATTTTCTAAATGATAATTTCCTATTGTAATTAAATTAATTATAATAAATTATTTAAAAATAAATTTTGAGGAGGGGGGGGGGTATTCTGAAAGTACAGTATTTCGATAAGAATGTAAAAAAAAAAATTGTTCTTCATAATTCTTCGAGTGCCACTGTTACAACTCCACCGTGGCACGCATTTCACGGGTTGGTCATCCCGTGGTCACCCCAAAACAGGTTCTACTGTACTTGGTTGGTTTTTCTTTCTCTCTCTCTCTCTCTATATACGTGGGCCTTCTTTTTTTGTTATTTTATTTATGTGCGATTTTTTAAATGCGATATTTTTTATGCGGTGTAGGAATTTCAATGGCTTTGGTGCCACTGTAATGTTTTCTATCTATTTACCAGTGGCGTTAACGCAGAATGTTATGTTCCCCTCCCCCTCCCTCCTGAAAGGCAGGTTTCGCCTTTAATATTTTATAAATTGGGTAAATGCTTAATTTGCGTTAGTCAGGCCTTCGGCCTCTAGAGTCCTGCCCTCCCCCTTGATGCGGGAGTGTACATTTCGCAACTGAAATGTAGACGTTCCAAGACGCTCTGTTCATTTGTTATAAACAGTCTCCCGACAAATGCACATTCAGTTGCTTTCTCTCAACGCTCCAGCAGCCCGCGCTTAATTGTAGACAAAACTTTCAATGACAGTGATATTATCAATAATTTGATAGATTATGAAGACGGACAAGAAGAACTGGATTTTTTGAATATGCAGGGATCCAGATTTCCAACAAGTTGGAGAAGTATTTTCTTAAAACAAATAACAATTAAGAAAGGAGTATAAAATTCCCAAAAGGGCTTCAATCATGTATATCTGTTTATCGTGACATTTACAAGCACCTGACCACCCGAACATCGTCACAAAAACTTATCTCTTACTTTCTGTTGCCAAAGAATAAATCAATTGAAATTGTAACTTCAAGTGACGAAAGCGATTTTGAACTTGCTGATCACATGGCTTTGGATTATGATGAGTAGCAATGAATTATGTATGTGCATTTTGAAAACTTATCCGTGTATACAGTGAGAAACTATATGTTTTTAAAAAGTTTCCATGTGTGATATTTAATTATTTGTTTTGTTATGGAAGTACTCTTACATAAATTTCGTAAATAATTGGCAAATTTTATAAACGCGACTTTTTTATGTGGTCCCTATCCAGCGCATAAAATTTTTTTTCTGTAGTATTTCCACGAATTAGTTTGTTATATTTAAGAATTTATGAAATTTTTGAATATTTTTTTGTGCATTTATTTTCATGTGGTCGCTATCTACCGCACAAAAATAGGTTCAACTGTATATCTTCGAATTCCGTAAAAAAATTGTACAAGGTCCTAAATTTTTAATATCCTAAAATTTGAACAAATCTCAGTAACTACCCTCTGCCATTTTTGCTACAAAAAGTTACTTCCAACAAAACAGACATCCAGAAATTTAAATTTTTTAACTAAATTCATTCGAACATTTTAGGACAGAATAGATGAAACGATTTAAAAACATTTTCTTTTCTGATTTAAAAAAGGATTTTCATCAATCTTTCAAAATTTTTGAAGGGAGAAAACTATTTTAGCAAATCAAAAACGTTAACATAGTTACTTAATACTGTTGAAGAAAATACATTTTAGAACAAAAAGAACTGTTTATGATCTAAAATTGCTTTTGCAACACTTAAAATGTTCCCAAAATATGCTCTAAGAAGCGAACTTTGTATTTTAATTTCAACCTTTCGTTTAAGTTCTTTGAATAAAAATTAATTGTTATATAATAATTAATAATTCTTCAATTCTTCATTTTGGCGAGTTATTTTTTTTTAAAAAAATGCAGTTGTTTCCTACCATGGTGATAAAATGAAATTTTTTTCTTTGCTGGAAGAATCGTATAACTTAAAAACGAAATAAGTAATTTGTTTGAAGTTATGTTCCTGAAAAAAATTATTTCATTTCTTGTTAAAAAATGAGAGAGCAGTTTTTAAAAGGAAAGTAACTGTTAAAAAAAATTATGAAAATTCTGCTCACAGAAATACATATTTCACATTTCTTGAATTCCAACAGCAAGGAATTTTGTTCGTGAATTAGAGTTGATAAATAGATTCTAATATATACGGATTTCGCGTTCATTTTAAAATATATCATTTTTTCCCCCTCCTTTGCAAAATGACATCTGCAACAAATTTTAAGAAATTAATACACTTCGTCGTTTCGGTATTCTACCTTATCATCTCATAACCAGAAAATGGAGGTGGTAGGGTGATTTTGAAAAGGTGAATAAATCGGGAACCTCTACTTTCAATCGCTTTGAAGCATTCGGAAATACTTTAATAAAATGAAAGGAAAAAGTTTAAAATCCTTCCATTCCCATTCATTGGAGAATAATCTCATGTTCTTTCATAACCATTGCATGTAATGTATGTTGAAAGCATTCGCAATTCTCCAGATGGAAAACTCGTCTAGAAATGGAATCATAATTCACACAGCCGAGAGATAATAATAATATCTATAGTTCGAATTTACGGTATCATTTGTATAATTTTTTTCCACAATGCAATATTTTGATTACATTTGCATTTCTGCATCATAATTTCGAACACTCTTAGATGACACAGCAGACATCCGAGATGGCACTTCCCTCTCCCCCATGCCACGATCCTGTGCGAGGGAGCTCTGAAAATAATAACTCGCATTAATGCGGTCAGGTGACTAGCATGGTAGAATGAAACTTTAGGGGCACACTTTGAGGGAAACTTTGCCTGCTACAGTGAGCTCTCGGCTACCACAGCCTATTCGTAAATTTTCCCTCTTGACCAGTAGAGATAAACTATCGATTCAGAGGTTATTTATCAACGTCACACTTTGAAACTATACGCGGACTATTGGCAACGGGCCTTGTTCTTTTAAATTTCGATACAGTGATGAGGACAACACCTGAGTGATAAGCTCTCGAAACCACAGAAAGAAAGCTGCCGGCTGGAGATGTGGTTTGATTATTACAATTGGATCCAAAATATAGTATACAAATTATACTGCTATTTCCAAATAATGGGTACTATTATATGCAGGCTCAGCAACCAAAAGCCCATACGCAAAATTATTGCATTAAAAATTCCCATCTGGTATATAAATGTCAGCTTTCTCAGGATTTGAAACGAATTGTAAACATTCAACTTGTTCCCTAATTTACCACCAGTAGTGTGATCCTATTGCACAAGAAAACATCATTCCGTGAAGAAATAAATTAGTCGATTTAAAGGGATTTCTAACTAGGGTATCTAATTTCCTGGTATTTTTCCTTTCTCGGGAATCCTGGGAACGTAAAACTCACTCCCTCGATTCCCTGAAATATATCGAAAAAAAAAAGATCTTAAGGGGGTCACTTCACGCAGCATTTTCCCTATCTCCGTAATGTTAAAAATGACCAAGTTTAAGGAACATTTTTTAAAAATTGGCTGGTTGTACAGTCATGATTTTTTTTTTGTGTATTCATTGTATTGTTTTTATTATTTTAATGGGAGCATTTTTCAAAATTTTGATTAGTTTTTTTAAAAAAAATTCATATGTGGAGTAACACGTCAAAAATTTTAAAACGATGAAAATTCTTGTACATTTTAATCCATAAATATTTTTGAATAATTGTTTTGACAAAATCTCTCATTAAAATATTTATTTGTATAGTGTTAACATATGTGCAAAGTTTCAAGGCTGTAAAATAAGTAGTTTTTTCAAAAATGTTCCTTTTGTGTTGAAATTTACACTTTTGAGAAATAGTGATTTAAAGTACAAACTTACTATTAACTAATGCATACCAGAACTATAACTTGGATTGCTAGTGTCATCTGCAAGATCATCTTCTTGCCTACATTTTAATTGTTAGTTTTTAATTCTGGCTTCTTTGGTTCATTGTAAAACTGACTATTCTGCTTTCCTAATACACGAATGATCTACTTTTTGCAATGCTCGACATTGGTAAAATTCAGGTGTTGAATGTTTAATACATCTAAAACTTTCAATTTGGTAATGAAGCTTTGATTATATAAGTATATAGCTTCATGTACTATAGTTTTTGAAGTTCCCAATTGCACAAATACAGTTTTTGGAATTATACACCAAAAACTATTTCCACTTTCACTAATATTTTGAGTTTTATCAAGCAAGCATCCAGATAAATGTTCAAGATTAGTGACCTCTAAATACTTTGTTTATGTAATTCCTAATTACAATAGGTAAGTCGTGTTTATGCTTGTATGTGTAACCTTTCAGTATGTGGACATATTAAATCTACACCACAAGTCACATCCCATGGGGTATAAACCGTGTCGTAGATTCAAACCTGTGAACATTTTATCAAAAATTATAGCCCATATAGCTTGCCTTATGGCTGACAAATTTTCCCGAGTTGTTTTGAACAGCCAAAACATAGCAACTTTGCAATTTGTTTATTTCAGCATCTGTCAAGCCATTACGGCATCCTAGAGATTTTGTCTTTAAGCTTTCTGTCTTTTAATTTTAAGGCCCTAAGTCATGTCCCCATCATTTTCTCAACATGATTAACACATTCTAATTGTTCAATATTGGCATATCCTTAGATTCTAAAACTGATTTGTATGCTTTAGAGTTCCCATATAGTCCAAATATTGTGTATATCGTAAATTGTGTAATGTCTGCGAGTGATGAGAGATACAAAAAAAAAAAAAAAAGTGCACCTCTTCAACTTCCATTCCCCTACTACACTGCTCAAAACAATTAGGGGAGCAAGCAAAAAAGTGAAGAAAACCGTGTGAGACAGCCACGTATTGGCATACAATGCATAGTACACGCGTATCAATGCGCAATACAGAAAAAAAGGCGTAAAAAAATTGGAATTAAGCTTTAATTCTTTGAAAATATGGAAAAAACATGAAAAGATGATTTAGGGCAACAATTTGGTTACATGTAAACGATAAAAAAAAGGTACTGTTTAGACATGATGCATGAGTTCTAATAGGGCGTGTGGTCTCCTCGAACAGCTAAGACTGCTGCACACCTGTTTGCCATGGATGCGATGAGGTTATCGATCAGACTTTGGGGAATACTGTTCCACTCCTCAAGAAGTGCAATCTCCAAGTCTCGGACAGTAGCAGGCGGCCTTGGTCGCGGAGCAATGCGTCCGAGCATGTCCCAAACATGCTCGATTGGGTTCAAGTCAGGAGAGCACGCTGGCCATTCCATACGCTGTATTGTTTCATCTTCAAGCATGTTCTCCACCAAACGAGCTCTATGCGGTCGGGCAATAGCATCCTGGAAAACAAAGGAATCTCCAATGGCTCCAGCGTAAGGGATGACATGAGGTCGAAGTATCTCGTCTGCATACCTTCGGCCAGTCAAAGTGCCATTCCGAAAGATATGCAGGTCCGTACGTCCACCTATGCTGATTCCACCCCATACCATCCAACCAGCTCTTCTGTATTGTGACCTTTCACGAACGAATGCGGGGTTATTTTGAGTGCCCCTGTCCCTCCATATAAAAACACGTCGGGTGTCACACTCTAGACTGAATCGGGACTCGTCTGTAAACAGCACTTGGCTCTAATCATGTTGCTCCCAATCTCGATGTTCAGCAGCCCATCTTCTTCGGGCCGCATGGTGGCGTGGGGTCAACGGAATGCAGACCATTGGCCTACGTGCATAGAGCCCTCCCTCATGAAGCCGATTACGTACTGTTTGGCTGGACACCCTTCGTCCTGTTGCCAAGAGCAACTGTCTTTGCAGCTGAGTAGTATTCTCTGTTCTGTTTCGACGGGCTGTTAACTGTATATACCGGTCATCAGTTGATATAGTGGCACGTGGCCGACCTGCCCCTAATCGACGTTTAACATTTCCTGTTTCTTGGAATCGATTCCACAGCCTTGCAACAACACTTCTGGCGACTCCAACAGCGTCCGCGACACTACGTTGTGTTTGCCCGGATTCCAGTCTGCCTATAACACGCCATGCCATGGATTCCGGTAATTCACGTTGTAGAGACATTCTCAAGTTACCTTGTCTCAAAAGAAAAATACTGCGCAATCGAATTTCACAGTTACGGCAATAAAACAGACGTTTCTGCAACATCCCGATTTCTGTCCTTATCTCCTTTTTCTGGTTTTTGACGTCATGAACTTTGATTTGCATATAAAGTTTTCTTCTTCCGTTTCCTGGTAGGCTTTACATTATGGATGATTCATTTTATGTTACTTATTGGTATACATCTTTGCTTACTTTTGTTAAAATCATGTGCTCCCCTAATTATTTTGAGCAGTATATTTTCAATGTAACTTGCCGAACACTCATTGCTATGTACATCGCTGTTAAAATTACACAAACATTTCTGCGATAATATTTTAGCATCAACAACTTTCCCAGTGTCTAAACTAACTGCCGTAACAACACCATTTAGAAATATATAGCTTATTTTTAGCCAGGTACCATTGATAGCCACTGGTACATTTGGCTATCCATTATTAAATATTGTTTCCGCAGCAGCTAAAGCCATAGACACTTTGGTTACTTTCTCTGTCACATTATTTAATGTATGCATGGAATCACAAAACCACTATGGTGTAAGTGACAAATGCATAACTCCGCAAAATATTTTTGCAACTGCTACTTTTTAAATAGACCTCATAGCATATGAAATTCTATTGTGTCCACTTCATATAATTTTGTACCTTTTTTGATTAACTACTGTTTTAGAAAACCTGGTAATAAGAAATGTTTGAATAAGACCACAAAAGTTACAACATATTAACAATTTTGTAGCCAAACCCTAGATTTGGTGACCAAAATTTATGTGAATACCTTGGTTTTTACATTAATTTTATGTAATTAATGTTGTTTCAAAGCACAAAAGAACAGTATAATGTCAGGAATTTCACAGAAACATTCAAATGAATCTAAAAAAAGAAACATACTCTTTATTAAACTTACCTAACTTAGATTTTAAAGCTGATTTATTTATGTTGAAATTGTCTGACTTATCAACATTTAAATCCATAAAAGTTTGGAATGTTGTACATTTCCTTCAAACTCTTTCGTTTTTTAAACATTTTATTTCTTAACAGAGTTTAAAAAACGTTTTGTAAATGTTTTATTAATGTTTTTGATGGAAAACACTATTGAAAACGATCGCAGAAATCCGTTGCATTTAAGGAGGTAAAAAATAGGCTGTAAGTAAACAAACATCTATAACTATTCACTTCACTTCTTTCCTGGATAAGCTGCTGATCAAAATAAATTCTTTTAATCAATTTAAACCATTTGATAAGGCTGAAAAGTAGCATGTGTCTTTTGTTTTGATTTGAGAGGGCGTGGCAATCAGCGGTTTTGGGGTTTGACAGATGTAAACAACTTTTTAAAAAATATATTAAAAATACTTCTAATTAAGCTAGAGCAAAAATTTAAACTGCATTAGAAAGAAAAAGAATGGTATTTTATGTTTCAATCAAAATTGAAAAATCGATTATTTAATGGATTTTCGTGAAGTGACCCCCTTAAAACAAGTTATTTTTAATTGGAATCAATAACTATATAAAATAAGAATAAACATAAATTCCAAAATATAAACATTTTTTTTATTAAGAACATTTGTAAATCCTCGTGCACCACAAAGTATCACACGGGGGGCTTACAGAAGTAAGCATGAAGTCCACATCACAAAGGAAGTAGGAATTTAAAATCATGAAGAATTGAGCTAAAAATACAGAAATAAAATATGAAAGTTATTCATTTTTAAAGTATGATTTATGAAAAAAAAAAACAGCATCTATGCTTTTATCACTCAACTTAGTTCTTATCTTTGTTTTATGAACAACCCAACAGCATATAATGATCTCACAGAATCAGCTGACGTTGGGTGAGTGAGTGAATATTGACACCACACTGTTCAGCCACACAAGGGCTTTTTGCGACGGGCCGCGTAATTTGAACCATGGCCAAGTGACGAGGACGACACCTGAGCTGGCACCTCCTCTCCTAACTACCACACCAACGAAAGGACGTTTGAGCTCTCGACAGATTAAACGTGCATCTATCCCCTACACAGTGGGTGTTTAGTGATACTGGGCTCGAACTGGCGACAAGGCCAGCCATGATCCGATACCTCGGCTACTGCGGCCACCAGCTGACGTTGGAGGAATTTTCTTTCAAATCCTCTCTCAGTTTCATAATATTTGTCGATAGATTTTCTGTTGAGTCAAATCACTGCATTTCTTTCTTCAGTGTCTTATCGAAGCTCGAACTGTTTCTGGTTGCCTTTGCCTTTGAACAGATGATGCTTTTCCCAATTATTTGTCGAGCATCAAAAATTACCTCTTTTTAGTTTCCATACTCTCTTCTGAGCGCGAAGATTTGTCTTCCTCCGTTATTACTTTAACTTGTCTGAAGTAAACATGAAATATTACCAGTAGCTTCCTACGTTCTCCAAGATATTGCAATAATCGAGCTGAACTAGCATACTGACTCTCAGTGCTACTGTGGACTAGAGAGCATTTCATATTCTCTTAGTCGCTTAAATCTCCAACAATGAAAAGAAATAATTCTTCGCGGCAGTTAGCAAAATCGTTTTTTGACTGCATAGTGTTTCAGCTGAATTGTTATTGACATCATGCTTACTATAATTGTAGTCAGAGTTTCAAAGTGTACATTAGCTATTTGTTCTTTAATATCAATTAACGCTTTTGAAATTGATTTTTTATCTCTAAAAATCTTTTAAGCATTGATTATATTAACCGTATGTCATTCCCCAAAATACAAAATCTATAAAAATATTACAATTTCCCGGGAAGTAAACTCTATTTCTAACCGAATCCGTATAATTTTTGCAACAAACGGAAAATCCACTACTTCATTCAGGGTCCCAAAATGAAGGTTGGGAGGGCTGCATTTTGCGCTATATATTTGTAATGTGCATAACTTTACAATGTGTGTAACGCTTTTCAAAGTTTCATCTTTATGGATAATGCCACAAAGAATTGCATTTGAGAGCATTACTTGGATGAAGACACTCATTCCGACGGACTGTCTCCTATTTCAATTCTCTGGAGTATGTTTAGAGGAAACAATTCCCGTTCTCCAAGTGTTGAAATCCTCAGAATGATGCCACAACAAACTCGCTGAAGGGATCTCGTTGCATTGTTTGCATACGTACAAAACATTCAAGGTAATCTTTCTCACTATTAATCGAACCGTCTTAGCAGACCCGCTTTTCCGCTTAGGCACGCTAGGCACATGCCTAGGGTGCAAAAGATTTGGAGGTGCAAAAAATTGGAGGGCGAAAAAAAAATTGAAATTACAGTGAACGTACCACCGCCCAACGAATCATGAGAGAAGCATTTCTGCCCTTAAGAGAATAAAGACTGAAAGGAGATCTACAGTGAAAAAAGAAATGCCTAAATGTTTGATGTTGCTACGCACTCAAAATGATATCACAATGGAAATTGATTACAATGATGTTATCAATGATTTTGCTATGATCAAAATTCGGAGAAAACCTTTGCTGTACAAGTACAATGACAGGAACTCAACAAAGAATAAGGGCGTCGAAAAGTAAAATATAATAAAATGATAAGCGAAGAAAAATATGAGAATAAGCATGTTGAAAACATTTCATGCAATAACGTTTACTCTATATTGTAATTGCCAACGATTTCATTCATTTACTGCACTAATTTACAAAAGGGGGTTCCGTTATGCCATAAGATAAGAAATGAACATGAGTGACAAAAACATGCCACTATTCTTTCCTTCGCCGGCTGGGTGTCATAGTTGGTTTGTCGCTGACCTTGTCCGCCCAAGGTTGCCCAGGCCAAGTCAGTGGGATTTCATGATGCAGAAAATTCGACAGGGGCCCTGTCGCATGATTATGTGGCATATAAAAGATATTTTGAGTACTTGTTTGCCTTGGGTGCTCTCAGCAAAACTCAAATCCTAAGTACGGTTTCACATCTCAAGAGTTCGGGTGCCTCCCTCTGAAGGGGGACTGGGCGTCAAAATTACCTGTGGCGAATGGTATCCGCCTATATGATGTCGCACTAAAAAAAATACCAGCTCCCGGGGAATGCACTAGGTCTGTAATGGTACCCACAGCCCTATTAGAAATGTCCATAGATGGTGAATAATGGACAGACTCTCCAAAGAGCAAAAATAAAAGAGATTGACCCAAGAGAAAATCACTCCCGCATTAAAACTGGCAAGTAAAAATTGAAGGAGGGGCTTTGGAAATTAGGGAGGCGTCGGCATAACCCTTTCTCTCATGCTCTCGCTGCGTAGTTATTTTATCAAAGTGGGTTAAAAATTACGTATGGTTTTATTATATAAATTTCAAACCTACATATTAAATCAACATTTTAGAGTTAAAATATACAAAAAATTTTGTAAAAGATTTTTTATTTTAAATATAGAATTAGATCATCAGAATATGAACATAAAAGCATAAATAAAAACATATACAAGAGCATTAGGGGTTGCACAGTTAAATAGTCAGAAAATACATACCCATGAAAATCGCGGGTTGCGCAAATTTTGTTACGTTGACCGTGGGATGCGCAGCGAGAGGGTTCAAGTGCCTAGGACGCCGGTCAGCCCCGTGTCTAGGCCGTATGTACAATGCACGAAAGTCTCGTGTTTGCAGTGAAAACCATTTTGGACACATTTTGCTGAAGAACAACTCTAAATGAAGTGTCAGATTCGGCTGTGTTACGCTTAATCGGTTTTGCTCGGCTCCAGTCAGCAATCGTGCTTGGGTCGGAAATGCGTGCTTAGTTTTGAATTGAAAGTTATTTCGATGCGTGTTTTTTATTTAAGACTACACAGTACTCTAAAGATTTCATATTTACCAAAAAAAGGTTTTTTTCCATAACATAGAGAAGTTTGCCACCAAATTTCAGATCTGATAGCAAATTAGTTTTTAAGATATTTGAAGTTTGATGAGCTATAGTTTTAGTTTCGGTTTCCTTTTACAGCAGTTTTCCACTCTTAAATTGAATTAATTAAAAATATTATTGAGAACAATCAAATATTTTAGTGTGAAATGTTTATTAATTCCAATTTTCATTACTAAAATCATTTCTGCTTGATTATGTTTTGAGTTCTCATAATTAATTAATTAAGATGAAATTCATGGTCGATTTCTGCTTTAAAAATAGTTTATATATCTTAAAAGATTTATCATTAATTTTTTAGTGTAGAGAAAATGCCATGGCCAAAGAGTTCTCCGGTTTCTGAGAGAAAAAATATTTCGAAGAGATGGAATACACTACTGAAAATGATGTATCTAAAAATCAGTTAGCAGCTATACTGGCATTAGATTTCCGAATACAAGTATTCTGAATTCAAATGTTGCAGATATAAATAAATATTTTCTTGATGTACCAAACTGCATCATACTAAGCATGTTGTAGTACTATATTTTAGTATATTTTGAAGTCTTACGATAAGAGCTAAATCTTCCAAAAAATTACCCCAATTTAAAAAAAAAACTGAAAAAATTACACTTTATGAACAAACCTGGCTATTTTTAGCTTAATTTAGTATCATTATTATTCTGTACATAAATGATTTGTGTTTCAAAAATTTTGTGAAAATATTAGGTTAAGATTAAGCTGACTAAACTGTCGTCTTAACAAATGCTATCAATATTATGCAAAAATATATTTTGAATTAAAAACATTATTTTCAGTCATATTTAATTAAAATAGTGTTTTAATGCAGAGCATATATTGTGAAATAACATATTAAAAAATTAGAGCTTTGCGGGCATTATAAGTTCTTGTTTTATGCCTTTACACATTTTAAATGCGTTTTTCTCAGACTTCAAATTTTGAAGGTATAAGTGTTTTCTAATCGCTAAAGCTTTTTTTTCTTTTAAATATAGAGCCTTGAATTTTTATATATATACTCCAAAACGTATGTTCTATAAAGGTTAGTATGGAATTAGGGCTGAGACCTCTAGTTATTTTTTTAAAAAATGCTAAAGTTGATATTTTAAAAATTTTCGTTTTTTTTCCAGGTTTTTCTAGAAAAATAACTATTAAAATTCAACAAGGAAATAGGTTTTAAAATCCATACTAACTTTTGTTTGCAATAATCTCAGAAACATAAATAACTTTAAATGACTAAAAAATTTTAAAAATTGAGTATTTTGTAAGAGTTTGAAAATACTTAAAAAATTCTTAATTTTTTAAAATTGTAAGATAATGGCTGTTCAAACTGATTTTTTTACGTACAGAATCAGCTTAATAATACACTCTGTCGCAAAAAAATATATGCACCCAGAAGAAATTGAGCTACATTCACGAAATTTGGTATGCATGTAGTGTATATGAAAATAAACAAATGATTAAAAATTCAGAACAAAATATCATTTTATTAAGCGGTTACAGCTTGCAAAAAGGTTAAAAATCAGTAAGTAGTAAAGCCACCTCTGGCAGCTATACAAGCCGAAATTCGGCGTGGCATCGATTCAATTAGATCACTTATGACCCCTTGTGGAAGATCCTGCCATAGTCTTTGCATCTGCGCAGTTAATTCTCCTGTATCTCGGGACGGCTGCAGTTGCCTTCCCAGCGCGTTCCAGACATGCTCTATTGGCGAAAGATCTGGTGACCTGGCAGGCCATGGTAGGACGTCATATCCTTGAAGACATTGTTGGGAAAGTCGCGCAGTATGTGGACGAGCATTATCCTGTTGATAAATGGCACCTGGGCGACTTGATAGCATGGGTAGCACAATCGGCGTTAAAATATCTTCCACGTATCTGCGAGCTGTCAAAGTGCCTTGAAGGACCACTAAAGATGATCGTGTGTCCCAAGAAATTGCTCCCCACACTGTCACACCTTGTGAAATTGCTGTATGCCGCTCGACAATAAATGCCGGATCGGATCGCTGGCCGGTGCGCCTCCAGACACGTGTGCGGTGGTCATCAGCACTGAGACTGAATCGGGATTCATCACTGAAGATGACACGTCTCCAGTCTGTCACACTCCAAGTTGCCCGAGGTCGGCAAAAATCCAGTCGACACTGCCTATAATGTGGGGTCAGTGGTAAGCGTCTTAGCGGACGTCGGCTCCTCAAGCCAACTTCGGTCAGTCGTCTCCTTATGGTTTCTCTTGATGGCACTGGATGCCTGGAAGGAGGTAAGTGGCGTTGAATCGATGCTAGCGACGTTGTTGGTGCCGAAGTGGCCACTCTTCTGATTGCACGATCCTCGCGATCATTTGTGTTCCTGGGACGTCCTGACCCTCCGCGACGGTACACTCTACCTTCTGTGATCCACTGTTGCCAACACCGAGCAACTACCATATCGCTCCGCCCGAGGTGGCGGCCGATACGTCTATTCGACCAACCTGCTTCTCTGAGGCCTATTATACGGCTCCTATCAAAGTCCGTCAGCTGCTCGTACTGCCGCCGGTTACGTCTTAGAGGCATCCTAAGTCTCAATATCGTCTATCAAAGTCATCAGATTCGTTTGGATAGCCGTATGGCGCTCGTACTCATGCTTTTAAACTCTCCCAGTTGCGCAACTAATATGCGCATAGCACACTTAGCCTTGTCTCATTGGGTTCGAAATTTTAATCATTTGCATATCTCTTACCAGACTACATTCTTGCCGAGTTTCGTGATTGTAGCTTGATTTCTTCTGGGTGCATATATTTTTTGCGACAGAGTGTATAATCTAAATATAAAACGTAAATTTTTTTCTGTAATTAGAAAAAAGGTACTGTGTAGCCTTAAGGTATCCGACAATGTTCGGAACCGTGATTTTGCAAAAGCGTATAAATGGATAATATTTATGATATTTAGTGTCACTTAGATTAGAAAATGTGTATAAAATTGTTTTAAGAATAAATAGTATTAAAATAAAAAATTATTTAAGTACAATATTTTGACAAAAAATGAACATAGAATGACCATAGAACATAGAATGAATTATTTCAAAATATTCTCCTTTTGTGAAAAATGCTTCTATTATAATAATATTTTGCCTGTATATAGCTCTGACCTCTGTACAGAGGCTCAAAAATTTTTTTTTTTTAAATATATAAGTTAGAAGTGTGTTTATCCATGTTTTACGACATCAGAGGGGAGACATTTTTAGGAAAAAAAAACGCCAATAATTATTTCAAATAGTTGTAACTCTGGAAATAATGTGAATTTTTCAGAACTCACATTTGAGCCTCTGTACAGAGGTCTGTGCTATATACAGGCAAAATATTATTGTAATAGAAGCATTTTTCACAAAAGGAGAACATTTTGAAAAAGGTTGTTCTAAGTTAATTTTTTTTTTGCCGAAATATTGTATTTAAATAATTTTTTTTTGTCAAAATGTCTTTAAAACAGTTTTATACATGTATTCTAATCTAAGTGACACTAAATGTCGCGAAAATTAACCATTTATGCGCCTTTTTAAAATCACGGTTCCGAACGTAGTCGGATACCTTAAGCAAAAATTTCCTGCAAACTGTTTTCTGAGAAGTTTTCTTTTCTTTTTTTAAGTATTACTGTTCGCAGCCCACTTCCACTTAACTCCAGGGAGTGAAAGAGAAAAGAGGAGTGCAAACGAAAATAATTGAAAAAAAGAAAGAATCATTCTTATGTAGGAAATTGAAGATAAGAAGAAACAAACCATAGGATCTATTTTTTGATTCAGTAGAAAGAGGATGCCAAAAAATACACAAAAATGTGCCAAAAGAATTAAAATCCAAAATTTTAATGAAGTTATTTAACGAGAAAGTTCACAATATTTTGTTTTATATTACTAATGACAACAAGAGATTACATAAAAAATAAAAACATTAATTGCGAAAAAGTACGAATCCTCTCATTTTGTTTGCTTACAGAATTTTAAGAAAAGTAAACGGCATAAGTTCCCCCCCCCTTGCTTTCCATAGTGTACGGCGTTATATAAGTTATAAAAATGGTACTTAGGTGTTATCACAACGGTATTGGCGACATTATATGAAAGGAATCAGATCATTGCTAATTTAGCGCGTACGACACATGGGAAATCAGGGTTACCAAATTGGCGAGTTATCTTGAACGTTGGCATAGTTGCAATAGTACATGAGTACCATATAAACATATACATTGCATATATATAATTTACATATAAATATATTAAATAGTTAGACTAATTGACATTTAAATCGTATATATACTCATTTAAATATTGAAGAAAGCATAATTATCCAAGTATTGCACTTTACAAAAAATGGATGAAATATACAAATCCACCAATGAACTACCATGAAAAAAAAGAATAACTTAACGCCCTCATGCGGAAATGTCATAAGTGAGTGAGTGAATGTTGGGTTTTATGGCACAAGAGCTAATTTGGGCAAATACTGCGCCAAACATTCGTTAAAACATTAAAAGTGTATAATGTTTACAAAAGTGTATAGAAAGAGTTGAAATAATAAAATGTAAAATCGCAAAATCAGTTCTAAAATTAAAGAGTATAAACAGATTTAGGCGAGGATTTCCCCTACCAAGTCCAACAAGTAGGATTTCAAAATGTTATTTCCTATATCCGGTCGGGGTTAAACATCGTCTTGAATCTTCTTCTGATTCTTGCTCTTCATAAACAATCCTATCTTCGTCTTGATAATAGATTTTTTTAGGCGTGCTAGGTGTCGTTTTCATTTCGATTTCTGGATTTTGCTCTTTTTTTTCTTTTCCTTGCTCGAGTTTTGTTTTGAATCATGTGTTGTTGTATATGCACAAGGGGTTTGAACATCGAAGTTGGATGTGGAAGTGGATACCTGAGATGTATATAAAAAGTATGGTATTGGATGTAGTTGAAGTTTCAGGAACAGGACTTGTATCAGATGGTTAAGGTGAAAACAATGGTCCTGTAGTGGAAGGAAGTACTTTATTGGATGAGGATGATGCAACATAGGTGCATGGACTATTAGATGTGGTGGGAGCAGTATCTATTAAAGGAATAGGTGGTTGAGATTCTGATGACGATGTAACTGTGACAGAAGATGTAGATGGTAAGAGGTTTGCTTGAGTTGTGGTTGATGATTTGGTAACTGTAGGAATTTGGGAAGACATTGGCTTTGGAATGGATTTCAATGGTTGTAATAATTTTAAAGGAGGACATACTACTTTCGTAATATTTTTTTATCTGTTTGGATTGTTTTAATTACAGTTGAGGGGTTGGCAGTGTGTGCGTAGGTTTGGGACAATTGTGGAACTATTAATTTTCGTGCTTCTACGAACGATATATTTCTATTTGTTTTAATAGCTTGGATTTCTTTTTCGGTTTTCCATTTTGAGCATAATTTTAGTCTGATGAATGGGAATGGAAGTAATTAACGCATTTCGGCTCTAGACTACAATCCGTGGAAGGATGCCCGACGGTTGCACATCTAGAGCACGTCAACTGACCGCGGCAGGAAGTTTGAGAATGTTCCTACTTCTGGCACTTGAGACAGCGCAGATGATTCGGAATATATGGACGTATTTTTCAGTTTAGATCTCAAGCTTTTATTATAGCAGGAAGATTCGGGCTATTGAAAGTTAAAATCAGGTGTTTCGTAGGATTAACTATTGCATCTTTTTTAATTGTAATGCTTCTGACCTGAATTACACCCTGATCAAAGAATCCGTCTAGGATTTCTGCTTCAGGAGTGGTCAACAGGTCAGTTTCAAATATAACACTTCCACAGGAGTTAAGAGATCTGTGAGGAGTAACTGTGAGTGTAGAATCTAGTAATTCTTTTGAAGATAGATATGATTTTGATTGAATAGCTGATTTTGTTTCCACAAATAAGTCACCGGATCGCATTTTTTAAACAGATGTTGGCTCGCCAATAGATTGGAGGGCTTTGAATATTGTAAAAGGGGATTTTATTTTTACATTTCATTATCGTATAACGATAGAATAAAAAAACGTGCAGTTATAGCTATCTGATCAATGGTGCGAAATTTGGGTAAGTCAAGGCCAGACACAGCAGCATTGGATCCATAAGCGCGAAACACAACTTCATCCTGGCGTGCCTCCACCCACCACGGAGTCCCACGAGAGAGGCCGTGTGGACCGGCAAATACCAGGTGCCGCGCTTACAGGGAGTGCACCCAGAATAGAATGCTACAGCATCAGGGCGAGGATCCAACGGGTAAACCCACTACCCCTTATCTGCAGTATTAACCCTACAGCAGTGTCTCTCCAAAGAGAGGTACCACCAGCCGATTGACAGGAGCGGGCTTACTCCTGCCACCCGTCTACAGTGAAGCGTGGGCCAAAGAGAACGCAGAGGTATCCTTAGGCCATCAAACTCCACCATATGGGAGAAGTGTGGGCAAAGGGAGCGCAAAGGATCCCCAGAACACCATTTTCCTCGCCACACACGGCAAACATGCGGGTTGGCTAACCAACGGTGTTAGTTGAACACAAATAAAGCAACATAATCAAAATATTGAAAGAAATCTAAGAAAAAGAAACCAAACTAACGCAATACAAAATTTAAACCAAACTATGCTAGTAAAAAAGTTAGATTTTCTCATTAGAAAACACTTATCAATAATTTGATTTGTCTGTGGCCTGGACGTAGCAGACTGTGATCTAGACGGGGAAAGAAAGAAATAATAAATTGAATGACAAGAAGGAGGGTCGAAAACAGAGAAATATCACTAGGGTACCCGGGTTCGTGAATCCCGTGTTTATTGAATACAGTAAACTCTTTGGGAAAAGGAAAATATCACTAGCGTACCTCGGGATTGTGACACACGTACTCACAAAAAGAAGGCGAGTCCCCTGAGGGGGTGGGAATGTCATGAAAGAAAACGTAGTATTTCCGAACAATATTGTATTTTCTTGCCTAAAACAAATCAGCAGTTTTCACTTCTATGTTGTGGTCATAAGCACACTCAAAAATTTTATATATCTGACCCGCCCACGCGTTGCTGAGGCTTTGTTTTAATACATTGATTTAATATTTTTTTCTCAGCTATTCCATGAAACCAAATTTATTTTGCGCTTATAATTTTGGAGAGTTGAATTTAAGCATAAAGCAAGATGTTTTTAATTTTGCATTTTATTCATCTCTTGTTTGAGTATAGTATATTGCATGAATTATTTACGAAGTTGTTAGTAACAATATATGAAGATTTAATTTTATAAATGAGGTTAATAGCTTTGATTTTAAGCAATTTTTGATATTATTTTATCATTCTACATTATAACAATAAAAATATTTAATATAATTAATCGCTAATAAGGGCAAAATATTTTTTGGTTACTTATCTATTGCTTACATAAATAGATTCGGTACTTTCCCCACAAGTAGGCATGAAACATATATGTGCCCGTGCAATAAACATGGATTTTCTAAGTCCAATCCCCAAATTGACATTGTTTGACTTTGAGATTTATTTATGGTCATCGTGAAAGCCTAACGAATTGAGAATTGAAGACTTTTGAATGGGGTATTGCAGATTCTGACGGTATCAGTGGAAATCAGATTTCAGATTCTCCTTCTCCACTTCGAAACAAACACAAGACTGAATTTTGGTGCCCTAGTGCTTGCAAATTAATTCGCTAATTGATTGATTGATTGAATATTAACGTCTCACTGTTCAGCTACACGAGGGCTTTTGGTGACAGACCACGTAGTTTTGAACCATGGTCAAGTGACGTGGACGACACCCGAGCTGGCATCCCCTCTCCTAACTACCACTCCACACCAACGGGAGGACGTTTCAGCTCTCGACAGATTTAACGTACATCACTGCCCTACACGGCGGGTCTTTAGTGGTACTGGGCTCGAACTCGTGACAAGGTAAGCCACGGTCCGATACCTATACCATTCGGCTACCGTGGCCACTTCATTCGCTAAAGGGAATGAAAATTCGTAAGTGGAACGTGAAGCCATTCCACCTAATTTCGACAATATCCAGCAAAGTTATGAAAGTTTCTGAAACCTGATTTCAAATTCTCGAATCCAACCCCTAGACGCAACCGAGGACTACTTTTGGCTCCCCTGAGCTTGCAAGTTCATTCGCTGGAAAGGGGCATTATGGTCGTCCGGCATTATCCGGCAAAGTTCCAGGAATTTCTAATATCCGATTTCAGATTCTCGTTAGAAAAGTACTTTTCCAACTTCAGTACTTTTGAGGAAAGCTCCTGTCATGATCCGCGTAATAGACAGTCGTCCAGAATTATCCGGAAAATTTGCGACAATTTCGCATGTCGGATATCAGATTCAAAATGCCCATCTCAAAATATGCCAGGGGTCAAGTTTTCGCGCTCCAAGGCTTTTACGGTAAGCTCCTGAAAGGGTTTGTCTAAAAGTGGTCGTCCTGCATTATCCGGCAAAGTTGCGACAATTTCTTTTATCGGATATCAGATTCAGAATGCCCGTTTCTGAATACGCCGGGGACCAAGTTTTCACACTCCATGACTTTTAAGGTATGGCCCTGCCAGAAAGTGTCTAAAATGCGGTCATCCGGCGTTGTCCGGCAAAGTTACGGGTGTTTTGGGAATTCAATTCAAAATTAAGATTCCACAGGCACTGACTTGTCGTGCACCTTGCACCACAAAATCCACTTCCGCAGGCACTCACACATTCCGATATCTTACGAATTTTCCGTTTCCCGGATTCTGCGAATTTCCAACATTAATAAAAATAATAATGGCATTAATTGAGATAAAAACTATAATATATTTTAAGTTGGACAAAATGACACACAATATGCAAAATTATATCAGAAGCGGTTGAGTAGTTTCGGAGTTCATCGTGGACAATCACTGTGACATGGAATTTTATATATAAAGATACGAAGTAGGACTCAAAAGTTACCGGATTGAGTCTATAACAGGAAATCTATTAACAATTAAATTACTGAAACACATCCTCCTTCGAAATTAGACCCTTAGGCAACACGACACTTTTGCAATCGTTTGTAAAGGTAATCGAAACATTTATGGAATCCATTTTTAGACATATCCTTTAATCCAGCCCGCGCTGCACTTTTAACTTCATCTGCTGATTGGAATCGACGACCCAGGAAACGATGTGCCACTTCAGGAAGCAGGATAAAGTCACAGGGAGCGAGAAAAGGGGTATAAGAAGGATGTGGCAAAACAGTTGTTTTTGTTTGCGCAAGAAAGTCAGTGACGAGGAGGGATAGGTATGTAGGAATGTGTAAATTCACCCATGACTGCTCAGCCCACAATTTTAATCTCGTTTCGGCCGACTCACGCAAACGACGTAGGATGTCTACAGAGAGTTCTTTCTTCACATAGTGTTCTTCAGGAATAAATTCCAGATGCACAATGCCTTGGATATCGAAGAACACCCCTAACGTGACTTTTCCCTTCTAGTGGTCTTGGCGGAATTTCTGTTTCTGTGGAGGTTGTGGTGAATTCCTCGTTACCGATGTTCTGTTGGGTTGTGGGTCGTACAAAAAACACCATTTCTCGTCTCCAAAAATAATTCTGCCGAGTAGGGAAGGATCTTTGTCAACATCTGAGACTAAGTTTCCAGCCATTTCCATTCGAATTCCTTTTTAATCTTCATTTAACATGCAGGGAACGATGTGCTGATATATCCCCTATGCAAGTTAAGATCCTTAGCCAGTATCCGTTGACATGTGGCCTCGGACATCTCAACTGATTCTATTACTTGCGCTACTGTTTGATGCCTGTTCTTACGCACCTCTGCAGAAACCTTTTTGATGTTTTCATTGGTGTGGGAAGTCTGCAGGCGTCCAGAGCTTTCATCGTATTCTACATTTTCCCTGTCTCCCCTGAAGTGTCAATGCAACTCAAAAGCTTGCGTTCACGATATTGTATCACTGCCGCACACATTCGTCAAGATTTCACAAGTCTCTGTTGCCCTCTTTTCCAAGCGAACACAAAGTTTAATATTAATTCTCTGCTCAACAAATGCCCTTTTTTCAATCACCGGTTACTAAATGCATCCGTCTACACAACACGTTGCCATGGCGAGCCAAAGACCACGAGATTTAGGACAAAACATTTTTAAAAAAGGGGTAGACTGCAGTAACACAGAAACATTATCGTTGTCGATCTACTTCAAAAGTTTCTCAAGTTATAAGCTCAGTCCGGGACAGTGGTGCACACAAGGAGGAGTGGGGGTCCTGGAGGTCCGGATCCCCCAAAGCCCTTCCATTTTTTCCCCTAATGATTATAATTCTAAGTATATAGTGTGCAAAATTTAATTAAGTATTTGTTATTAATGAATTATTTTATTAATTAATGCGAATTATTTTTTCAATAATCAGTTTTTTACTGTGTTTTATTCCCGAAAATTGATACAAGAATGGTGAACTTTCAAACCCGGACCCCCCTCCCTCCCCCTTGAAAAATTCCTGTGTGTGCTACTGGTCCAGGAACTTTTGAATCCTAACTCGTATATTTGTGTATGATATGTAACATGATATACATGTACTAGCCAAATTGTACTGAGATAAGTTACTTTTATTATATACGGATATTTCTTTAATTTGTACTTTTATATAACAAATATACTTACACATTGTATTTGTAAGAGTATTGTTAAGGTATTAGTCCGTTACGACAGGTTCAAAAATTCGATTTATTTATTTATTTTTATTAATTTATTTATTTATATATTTTTTACATTTTTCGGAAGAAAAACATCTTAAAAATGCACCCTAAAATTTTTAGAGCTAAAATTTTAATATTTTCAGAGTTATAGCCAAAAGAAGAGAGCGCGCTGTAGTGTGTATGAAAGTGTGTTGACGAACCAGCGGCAGCTGCTCTCTGACTGTTCCCTCTTTTATTGTCCTTCTGTTCCTATTATTCTAGGATACACGTAGATATGCGTATTGTAGCAAATTTTTCGATTGACAAAGACGAAATATAAGAATTTTGTACTGTATACAAAATCCTCAGCTCTTTTACTGTTAAGCACTTATGAACACCTGGTAACATTTGAGGGGAGCAATTTATATTCTTATAAAACCAGTGTGTATACAAGACTTAAGCATCTGAAGATTTGTTGAAAAGATGTTTGGGGGAAAAGACCCAAAAAATAATAACGAAAGTTTCAATCACTGTGTATGGAATTTCGCTCCAAAGCTTACTTTTACTGGGAAAAACGTTTTGGTTATTGCTATCTATACGGCTGTCTGTATCTTTAACAATGGCGTAACGCACACCTCCGCATTGCGGGGTGGCCCAGGAATATAGGAGGCCCAAAGCTTTTGTTATGCTATGGTTTTGGAATTCTTTGTGAGATCCGGCTTAAGGTCCCAAACTTTTGTCGACTTTGTAGGGAGGTCCTAACATTCTCCGTTACGCACTGATTCTTAATGAGGTGTTTTCTATCTGTAGTCAAAGTTATGGAGGTGAGGGGCGCCACAATAAGCCTAACCACCAGGGACTACGCTGACACTATTGACAATGTACGAATTTTGAAGGCAGATAAAACTACAGAGAAGCCAACTGTAAAGAGGCTAGAACCTTACGCAGGGCTCTTAAAGTAGTTGAAAATGATAAATTTGAGAAAACGGAAAGATTTCTCTATGCACCAGGCATAGCAAAGTAATGTAAGTATTATCAAAACTTTAAACGTGTTTTTTTTTCGAAAACATGTTTTTTAAATTTCGGGGAAGGACTGACTCAAAACTATTCAATCGATTTGGCTAAAAATTTGATCGGTTTTATTTTAGACACACACAGCTAAATACTTAACATTTAAAACATTCAATTTTATAATAATAATTTCTTTAAACAATTTATCAACGAAAAAATCGGGTGGGGCTGTGCTGGGGCACACAGCCGTTGGTTTTCACGTGAAACGTCTATGTTAGCGAATCGCTTTTAAAGTAAAAGATTGAAATAAATAAAAACAGGATTGACGGTGTTTTAAGTATTTTAATAAAAAAAGAACAGATACATAATAGAAACATAAATTATTATTACAATTAATATTCCACAACGATTTTATTTAACATAGGTCTGTGATATGTGAAATAAGAAACATACGGCATAATGTCAACATTAATATTAGTGGTGAATGTACAGTCTATAGTGGTATTGCCTAATGTTGTCGGTGATGTTTGTACGTAGTTAAGGCCGAATTCATTCCTCAAGAACTCAACAAGATAGCTGTTCTGTTGTGGATCGCAATTGAAATCGCCGCATAGAACGATTGGAGTCTCCAAGTCTGGCTGAGAGTTCGGTATTAATTTTCTTAAGTTTTCTGAATATGGCAGGAGTGATTGATAAAGACATAGCTTAACAGCTTCAGCCGACGCCTTAGGATGTATATATACGGCACCGAGGATAAACAGCGTAAGATCTTCGACTTTAACGTCCACCAAGCATATGTCGCCGACATTATGTTTTCTCAAGACTGAATTTCCGCATGACTTGTTGGCATTTACTATGATTTTTCGCTACAGTTCGTGGAGCTTTGTAGGTTTCTGTAGATTGCAGAACCTCCGGCTGCAGAAACTCACACCGGCAATTCAGATGAGGTAGACGGACAATGTGTACGATGTTCAAGTGCGGTGTTATTACTTGCTCTTAGTTCGAAGTCATTGATCATCACAGTGTTCACGCAATTCATCCCCAAGTCTCGCTAATTACCATATAATCGGAGTTCATCAATATATTATCGCTTTCAATATCTCCTGCATGGGCAACCAAACTTTGTGCATTGAAAGCAGATACGATCAAAATTACTCTACTCAGCGCAACGTACACAAGCTGTATCTGTTGTGACTTATCGTAGTTGAAAACGACTTCGTCGAATGTGCCACCTTGCGACTTATGAATGGTGATCGCGTTTGCGGACACAACCGGAAATTGGTTACGTCTACACTTGATATTCCCACCGAGCGGTATGTTGGCGGCTCTGGTCACAATAGGTGTCCACTTTAAATCTAACACATCACGTTTGCACATAACGTGGAGCTTCGCTTTTACTCTACATAGTTGGCCCATGCTTGGATTTGGAAACTCCAGCCAAAGGCGCACTCTCTTCCGAATTCTTGTTGAGGTTGACGGCTGAGGTTCAACAGCTACTTCTGTCGTTCCATAGATTGTCACCTGTTCGTCTTCAGTGAGATATTCTATATACTTAAGCGTACCGATTGCGCCATTCACTAGTCCATCTTCAACATCTAAGTTCATAGTAATCATATATGGATAACCGACAGCTAGTTTTAAACTGTACGGCAAGCCGCCCGACTCTACGACGCTCATTTTGTGCAAGTTGCGGCGAGCAGTCGCGACCTCCGTTAGCGTATTGTAGCCAATCATCTTGTCGTTTGCAATATTTTCGAAGTCAGGTATGAAAGCGTTGTTGTTATATGCGTCAACATCGTAGTTACACCAAGCTCTACTTCTGAAGTGTGATTCGATCAGAGCAATTTGCTCGGTACCGAGTCTCTCACCGTTACCGATTTTCGTGAGTATTCCCGAGAAGGTGGAATCACTTTGTCTCATTACCTGTTCGAGTGGATAGTAGTCGAGCGATTGCCATAGCACTGGCCCACAGATCGAGTTTCGCGGACCTTTGTAGACCGGTGAAGCATTTACGGGCGGTAACTGATGAAGATCTCCGCAGAAGATGATGTTAAGATTGCCAAACGGTTGGTCGTGTACACCAGTGATCTCTTTCAAGAGCAGGTTTATTTTATGTAGCACATCGCATCCAATCATGATCACTTCGTCGATTATGATGCATTTCACACCAATGAATGTACTTCTGTAATTTTTAAGCACCTCTCTTGCCATAGTGCCGATACGTCTTGATTGAGTAATCTTGAAAGCGGAATGTACAGTCACGCCGCCCAAGTTTACGGCTGCTTTGCCGGTAGATGCGCAAGCAACAAACGCATTGCGAAGCGAATTATGTTGTTGGGTGTATCTATTGTACGTCTCCATTAGCAATTTGAGCACATAGGTCTTACCACTGCCAGCAGGGCCGGTAAAGAAAATTTGAATGGGAATCGAATCACTCAAGTGCAACCGATGTATCGTCTCGAGAATCAATTTGCGTTGGCCGCTATTTGTGCTGCGCATCATGTGGCAGTACTCTTGTTTAGACATCACATTGCTGCGTTTACGAACAGCCGATATACCTATTGTATTAAGGGCATTATCAAAGTCGTCGTTGTTTTCCGTACCTTCGGGCCCTAAAACGTTTCGGACGAAATCATCTCGACTGTTGCTTGTATCTAATGGATCAACGTTATCGAAGTCTTTGCAGATCTTCTTCAATTAATCAAGTATCTTCGCGATATCTATGTTAGACTCGAATTCTTTACGCTTGGCCATGATCTCTGCCTCCCTTTCGTCGTACATCCTGAGGAAGCCATTTCGGTCCAGAGTTTCAACCGCCTCGTTCTTAAATGGTAAGTAGAGCGTTACCATTTCTCGCTTATAGTTCACAACATCATTCAATTCATAGCCTCGGTAGCGAATGACTCGCGGGCGCTCCGTTTACGGTACGCGCTGCCAATTATCGAGGTGGACTCGTATGGTACGTTGTCCGGTGTTCGAACCAAAGTTGATCAATCACAAACGCTGCAAGATAAACCAAACGGATTGGCTTCAAATACCGTTTTGAAGCGTTTGTCCGCTGAACGCCAATGATTTTGCATTGCTTCACTTCTACTGATATTAAGATCTCTCAGTTCCGTGGCAGATCCAATAGATATATCGATTGTCTGTTCATTCGTTACGTCCATAAGTACAGGTATTCCAGTGTTAGAGGTGCCCGCGAGGTTGGCGGCAGTCTGTTCATTCGTTACATCCATAAGTACAGGTATTCCAGTGTTAGAGGTGCTCGCGAGGTTGGCGGCAGCAGAAAAGTTCCTCGCGGCGTCGGCTTTGCGACGTTCCCGAAACCGTCTCGCTCGCTCGGCGCCAGACATTGGGATACCTGTGTGTGGCCCATAGCCCCCTTTTTCCAACCATAGCCGTGATTTATATTTCTGGCTGGCTCTTGCACGAGCTGAGGCCGACATAGCAAATGTTTATATATTTTTTTATCACTTTCTGGTTATTTTTAATATAAATACTGTCCAAATTACACTTATTTTTGTATGAATCAATCGGTTTCAATAATCTTGATAAACACACGAAAGAATCACCGCGCTATCAAGTCGGAGTCAAGAGTTACACTGAATAGAAACGAGCGAGAGCGCCGGTTTCGCACAGTTAACGCAGTACCCCTTCCCTGCCGCCCCTCTCGACCCAGACCCGGACTCAAGGTCATAATAGTGAGCTGACTATATAAGTGAAATATTCACACCACATTTTTGTTTCTAAGACTAATAGTTTTGTAATTATTAAGGTACGATGATATATACCTTTTCGTTACGGTCCATTTTTTGAACCTGGTACCCGTATGTTTCGGTGCGATTTTAAAGACGTTTCACGTCAAATAACTTAGATTTTGAGAACTTTTTTTCAGAAGTCCGCCATATTTTTTTCATTTTAATATGTATATTATTGGTCAGTTCATTAGAATAAAGTCTACAGAGCAATAATCTCATTGATTTTTTTATTTTAATGACTAAGGAAGGCTTTCCCTAAATAGCTCAACTTTTTCGGATGACTGCCATTTGACATAAAACAAGTACTACAAAAAAAAGTAAATCAATTTCTACTAAGATCAACAAAGAAAAATTTTATTTTAGCTACTATTTATAAAACAGTTACAATTAATATAAATATGTATATACCTATGACAGAAACACAACATTAAGTGGTAATTAATTTTTACTAATTATCATTAAAGTACAGTACTGCATACAAAACAATTTTGTATGTAAAATTTCAGTTCAACTGAATGGTTTAAAAAGTTAGAAAAAACCTTTATAAGTTTTGACACAAGTGGCCAAATATGATGCCAACGGGGCTGTTTTTGTAATTCTTTAAATAATTAGTTTTAATCAATTAATTTTTATTAATTATAATTAAAGTACTGTATTGTCATCCAAAATAATCATGTAAATAAAATTTCAGCTCAACTGAGCGCTTTAAAATGTATTGTTACGTAGATCCAGATTCGAGGATTTTATGCAAACAATCACAAAGAAAATGAACAGTTCTTTAAGAGCGTTGCGACTTTATTATCAAAAATTCAATCCTTTAAATACAGGATTCAGAAGCAGTATTCATAGGGTAAGTATTCGAAATTCACACCTTCAAGTATTCACACCTTCAACAGCAATCAAACACAATCACCAGTGTTGAAAAATACACATAAGTAAAGATTATTCACAAGCACCGCCGAGCTCTAATCTCGCTAGTCAAAACAATCCTCACTACTCGCTGGTTTTATCAAGACTCCTCACCGTACGGATGAACGGATGATTTTAAACAAAAGGTGTCTAGGCTGCGCCAGCAGCCTTCAAACCTCTATCTGAAACTCTGATGTTCGTGGTGTTGGGAACATGGGTTTGAAGAGGAGGGCCCGTCGAGCATCTTCATTTATAGGCGCGACAGAAACTTCCAGAAATATATCCGCTCGTGTGATTGAACGTGACACTAGTGGAGAGATCTACTACTTTCTAGAAGATTCCAGAGGGATCCGAACTCGCCACCACGGTCGCCAAAAAGGATGCCAATTTGGTTCTACCGCCAAGATTTCGCCAAGTTCTCATTGAACCGCCATTATAACGTAAGGGGCGGCATTGTTTGTGAATAGTACAAGTTTAACATGAAATAAATATAACATAGAGTAATATAAATGCATTAAACACCCAAATACAAATTATATACACTATTTACACAAAAATCGTAACAGTTTTTCATTAACGACTGAAAATTCTACGAAGACAAATAAATAAATATATAGAGAGAGTATGAGCTAATAGTAGGATTGAAAAAATATAAACAAATTAATGTAAAATTAAGTCAAAAAATTATTTTTGTTCACTTTAAAATACTAATAAATACATTTAAGAAATACAAAATGATCGTATTTTATTTTCTTGTTAAGAAAAATGCGTGCAAAAAGGTCAAAATTTTGGCCTTCACATCGGACTACTATCTTAATTCTGTGCCGAAATTCTACTCACCTTTTCAAATTTTAATAATGGTGCACCGATTTCTGTACAACAAAAGGAATTTAAAATAGCAAATACATTTAGTTATAGTTTCCATATTCAACAGCAATTTTCCTCCGATATTTGAAGATATTTATGAAAGATCTGGGAACTCTAATTAAATAATTAAAATAGACGTAAAAGCATTTTCAGAAATAAAAGGGAAAATGTAATTTTAAACAATACCTTTATTACAGTTAATGCTCTGTAACAGAGGTTCCACAATATTTTTGTCTCATAGACAGCTTGCCATAGTTTTCGATTTGGGGTAGACCTCTGCTTAATTAAAAATGAATTTTTGCAAATTTATCAACTTAAATGTCTTTTTAGCAGCTAGTACTACTACTACTTTAAAATAATTCAATTTCTAACTAGCGAAGTATAACTTTTAAAATGTAAAAAACACATGTTAGTTAAATATAAAATTAATTAATATATAAAATAACTCTATTAAATAACCAAACAACGAACAGACGATTTTAATGGGAGGGATTAATTTGGCGCTACAATAATAAATTTTCAACATTTGGTATCAATCTTCTCAGGTTTAACCTTAAATCTCCTTTGTTAGTAGAGTCCAATATTTTTCTTTCTTCCCTTTTTTTTTTGGAGATTGGCAACCACGCTGAAACTCCTTTTCACTTGAAAAGAAATTAAAAACTTTCTCACAATATTCCATAATTCCGGACAAATAACAGATTTTTCTTTTTAATGCCAAAATTGCTGACATCCATTTCTAAACTTTAAGATCTTCATTAGTGCATGTTACGATCAGTTCCTATAGTCCTGTGGCACTTTATCTACTATGGCATTTATTGCCAACTGTGGTGTTACCATAGTCAAAGCCTTCACATACCTGGTTTCAAAATCTGAATAAAAAGCTGTTAAATGTTGAACTTGGGTTAAAACGTCCTGACAGATTGTCTGTGACAAATTGAGAAAATTTGGACCTCTAGTATTATACTTCTTTAGCTTAACTACGGAAAAAAACACTGAAATGGTTCTTGTTTTAAAAAATTTATGCTGCCATCTTCTAAGGGCAAATTAACCTCATTAAATTTAGTAGATAAATCTATTAAATAGGTAAAATTAAGTTTAACTTGATTGTAAATTTTTTTTCAAAATTAAAGTCACGATCTAGATTAATGAGAGCCACAATCACATAGACCCCTACTTACACCTCATGAACCCGAAAATTATTTTTTTGCTGACGTAGACCCCTTACAGACCGTCATAGACCCCTGGGGGTCTATGTAGAACACTTTGGGAATCACTGCTCCATATGATGCACCCTCGACTGTATTAACATCGATTCACTCCTCTGAATTTCAGAAGGAATTCCACAGAAATGACATTCGACTCACCAATTCAAAATGGCTTGTAAGGGGGGGGGACTCTTAAGCGTGTTTCCGTATATGTATGATGGCAGCGGAAGACGAGTGTTCATAGTTGTGAACTCGTGGCTTGAGTCATGAGTTCGAGTTCACTGAAATCCCGCCTTGTTATGGGGCTGAAGCATGATAAATATGTTGTTAAGTTGCCCAAAGTGCACACGTTAGTGAAGTGAAGATGTATGGAGAGTGGATTTCTAATTCAGATGTTGTTAGTTGACGGAGTTTCAAATTACGTCATCAATAGCATTTAAGTAGCTTCAAAGCTTGACATTAATAAACACACACACACAATTGATGATTCAACTACCCCAACGCCGACTACAGTTTGGAATGATACATTTGAAAATTTTATTGGATATATGTCAGAATTTTGGGGGTAATATTGTATACTATCAAAAGCCTACATACAACTTTTTTCAAAATAAATACTCAGCAATGTTACTTGGATTTTTTTACATCATTTATTTTTTACCTAACCTATCTCTACATTCCTACAAAAGCTGATTTTTTGAAATTCAAAATAAAAAATCCTGCATTTTAGGGTTAAAATGAGGAGTTCTGAAAGATAATTGCAACTTTATGACACCTCTCAAAACAGAATTTTCTTTATCATTTTGCTTAGCTGTCCCATTGCCTATGCTTCCCTTCAAGGTGCATTCACCTGTGTGCTAAATGTCGTCTTTAAGATCACTAACAGTCCCACCGGAGTGGAGATTCGAAAAGTAAATATTTAATGACTCTAATGATAACCTCTAAATGTATTGTAAGGTCTAAGGCACTCAATAAAAATCACTATGTGCAGTTAGTTGCTACGCATGCATCAGACATATTGCCTCTCAACTATAGAATGCTGACAATATTAACAGAAAATGTTTCAAATGACATTCAGTACCACAGAGGATAGGAAATGCGACCCTCTCAAAATAGTGTGGATCAGAAAGTCCGCCAAGAAATACCACTTTTCTCTCTAGGCGGGGATATGCAGCGACCCCCTTCCCCTGCGTAACATAAAAATCAACAGACAAGAATAAAATGCTTAATAAATGGTGCGAGGAGGGATTCTCTTTTGGCTCAAGTGTCGAAGGTGTTACGACGTCTCTGCATCCCATGATGGGAGCTTCAAATCCCCCTGGCGGCGTGCACAATCATCCTTCTACAACAACTCTGCCATTCAACTCATTAAAACTAGTCAGGAAATTTGCCAATGGATAATATGGAGAATGCTTGGTTTTTGTGTATTATATAAAGGGTTTAATCTTTTTTCTCAATTCAATTTCCCACCAAAAATTTGAGCTTGAAAGCCTTTTTTCTGAATTTCAGAAACTTTAAGCCATTTTTCCTTCGATGTAATACAAACTCGCACAATCTGCGTCAAACAAGATGTCAAATCAACGCTTTAATATTTTACACAGTTGCCAGCTTTCATTCTCCTAATATATCTGATCGTCTGCAGAAAAAAAGGGGAGGGAAAAAAGCTTTTCATCCGGTGAACGTCATCTTGTGACTAAAACTTATTGAAACACGATTAGGTTCATACGAGTTATGTTTTGGCAGCTAAAGAAGAGAATCGTTCTCCAGTTAAACCGATCGAATTTCTTTTCACAACTTTTTTCTTTTCGCTAACTGCAGCCGTACTGGACTAGAATTCTTTTCCCCCTCTTCTCTATTGACATTATCTATGTCTCTTAGTTTCGCCTGCAGCCTTTTTTATCTTTTATCAGGAGAAAGGGAGTGATATCTATGGAAAAAGAACTTTTTCTTCGTCCATACAACTCATCATTTTTTTCCTTCTTCTCTCCTGACATGAAATAACTTTCGATACGGTTTTTCATTTGTTCGATATCTCTGCCCGCCTTCTGCCATTTTTAAATGCTTCTTTTGGATCGAAGGTCGACTTTTCTGTTTGGATTTTCCTCAAGCTATGAGCTGCTGCTTTGGGGAAATAATTCCTAAAGAGCAGATGGAGGAGAACCCTATTTTTCGAGTTTACTTTCCACTGCACCTCCAAGTTCAAAATATCCGAAAAAGATAACACAGTTAAATCTCGAAGAGGCTTTTTAGTTTCCATTCATTCGAACTTTAATTGATTTTTTCAAGTTCTTTTGGAAGAGGTAATAGGCCATTCAGTTTATGTGGAATAAGACCGAAGTAACTAAAATATTTTAGAGAAAACATTTGACAGAGATATTTTCATGCATTTTTCTTCTGTTATATTGAGCTACAGAAGCTATTTAAAAAACTCATATCAATAATATTTTTATTTCTACAAAAAAAATGCTGAATGCCGAAACATTCTTAAAAGGCATTGGCATCAGCACGCGAATTCTCAACTCGACCGAATCAATGACAGTCCCCAGATCACGATCATAACCACTTGACCACGAATGAAATTCGCTTACAAATAACGACAATAAAAACTGACTTTAAAATATTGCCTAAAACAAAGCAAACTCATTCCAGTCAAAATATTATTCGTACATAATAACTTTATTTTGTAATACCTTTTTAAACTTTTAATATAATAAAAGAATATTAAAACGCTTTTTAATTATACCTATTAGATTGTACATATTCTTTTGCTTAAGATCCCAAGCTCCACGAAATTGTTTCATATTCTTCATTGCAAAGTTTTGCAAAACTAAATAGTTCTTTAAAGGAAAATGCACCCCTTTATTCATTTGTGTGTGGGGGGCAGTTATAAGAGAACATTTCCAAATAAATAAATAAAATAAAATAAATTAACATTCGTAAGAGAAAATATTTCCCGAAAAAGGAAACTAAACATAAATGGGTGAGAGTCTATATCCAAGTACTACGATGAATCAGAAAGTTTGTCAGTGAAGGAGAGGGAGCAATTTGTCGACAGATTCGATATTAAAATCTAAATTTAAGTAGCAACAGCTCCCAATTTTTAGGTTGTGAGTTCATGTAGAATACCGAGGATTTCTCAAAAAGCTAAACATTTTAATAACATTCCAGGCAATGTATTTAAGTGAAAAAATGTGTCTCAACGCATGTGACAATAAACACCAACTGAACGCAGAATACATGAAATGTGACTGTAGATAATTTCAACTGACCTATAGTTTGGACAATTTGTGGGAAAAAAATGGAAGCCCAGTTACTAAATATAATGTATAAGTAAATGAATTTTGAGTCGCCCAGCCAGTATGGTGGCTATGTCCCTCGGCTTGTAACCGAGTGGGCTCGGGTTCGAATCCCGAGTAAGACATGGTTGTATCTTCTTCGGGAAAGAAGTTAAGTCTTTCGCCTGAAATGGATTCCCGTCTCGAAAGGAAAAGCAGCGCATCTCTTCTTGTTATATGCTGGGATCATCGTTTGTAATAAAAATCTATATTCTTCTGTGGTTGTATTATATGTTTCTGTTCATCTATCTCACGTCTTTCGTATGTATCCCAGTAACAAACACAAGACAACAACAAATGAATTTTGAAGCACGATATAATGGGAATATACATACGTGTGTATCCCTTTAAGACCCAAACCGCATGAGATCGTGTGGATTAGATATTCTTATACGTTTTTGCTTCTGGAATAATCCTATGTAAGACAATCGCGAGTCTAACGATTGAGCCGGTTAGCAGAAAATGTAAAAGAATTATCACCCAAAGAAAATTTTGCAATCAATGATTAAGTCAGATTGAACTTATAGATCAGAACTTATTGATCACTCGAATGATGATAATGCTACGAACAAAACATATGAATCGCGTATAATGGAAGGAAACGCATGTTCAGAGGAGAGCGATGAAGAAAAACATGGCAATATTTGAAATGGAAAGGCAATTTTGAATCATTCTTTACCATAAAAGTCTCTTGAACACATTCATTTCATTGATTTAGGTGTTGCAAATTCTTGGTTTCTGTGTAAAAAAATGTATTATCAAATAAAATTCCTCCAAAAATCAAAATGGATCACTTAAAATTTAATTTAGAGGTAGTTGAAGCGTGTTAGCAGCCTCTCCACCTACTAACAAAAGCATTTTAACTGATGAAGATAACAGTGTTGTAAAATTCCCCTCTCAAAAAGATCCAGGTGCTGTAATCCACCTGCTATACATGTCCTGTCTTTTATCCTAGCCTTTCCAGGATAAAAGACTTGGTTATCGAAGTGTTGATGACATTTCAAGGCCTCGCAAGTGCACATTTTAGGACAATGAAAGCAGTTCGAAAACATGTTGTGAAAAATGCAATGTTTATTTATACTTGTCAAAAACAAAGCATGTTTTAGAGATTTTCACATTAAATAAATAATGAGTTAACACAAGAGCTAATTATACATCAGTAATTTCCATATTTGGAGCAATTTTAGTTGTATTAAGATTGTTTCTTCTATCAACTTGAAGCTAAAACTGTATAACTCGTAAAATTTCATAGGTAATCTGTTTTACGGATAAAGCCCCACCCACACGATCGTGTGGGTACCGTCTACGTTCCAGGGGAGAAGCGGTATTTTTTAAAATTATTTTTCCCAGTGTCACTGAGGTCCATAAAGTATAAATAATCAGAAGAATTTAATATTTAAAGATAAAAATAGTTTGGGTCTTAAAGGGATTGATAAATCGTGTTAACAATATGTTTCATATAGCAAATAAAACAATTTTCTTTAATTTTATATAGACCCGTAACATGTTGATCTGTTTTAAGTATTGTTTTCTGATACATTTTTGTAAGAGAGGAACGGGATTTCCCGAAAACACCTTGTAGTTCTAAAGGCTCCGTGAGTTTGAAGACCTCCTTGCCTCCTAACAATTGTATCATTGGCGACGTAGTCCTGTGTATTCGCACAGAGCCGTTTCCAGATCGCTGTGTGCGAGACCTCATTTTTACACTTAAAATTTGATTATTCGCTTCCTGCATTTCCAAAGGCGAGGATCAGGAATAATTACTTCTCCACTCCTCTCCATCGATGGGCTTCATTACCCCGAAAAGGTTCTAATTGCTCCTTTCCGGTTATGGCGCGTGCTTACTTTTAATTATCCTTCCTTTCCCGCCAATTAAAAAGAACAAAAGCACCTGATGAAATCGGAGCGATACTCTTTCGAACCCACTGCCCGTTTTCGGCGGGAATTCGATTCCGACGACTCTTCTGTTACTTAATTTTCGCCCAGCGCCGCCGTTTGATGTGTGTTTTGAGTTTAATCGTGGTAGACGGTTTATAAATTGTTCCATAATGGAGTGAAAGAGGACGTCTTCTGCTCTTCCTCCCTTTGTCTTTTGCTCGAAACTATTGCCCATGGAAGTTGGAATGTAACAGAGAAACGCGCCGTTGTGAAACAGCTTCTTCTTTGTCGAGGGGAATGAAATGAAGGAGTCTTTATTGCGAATAAGTACAGCGATTTATTAAGGTGCACTGAAAGGAGTTTATTAGGTTGTAAAATGTTTCCCTTTTCAAAAAGGCCTTTAGACGTATTTCCAATAGCTTCATTGACGCGCAATCCTGCCGAAAATTGCACAATGGGCCTCTAAAATTTAACAGCCGCGTGCAATGCATGACTTATATTGTGGCTGCGGTAGTCTAGTGGTCAAGGTATTGAACTCATGTCAGACAAGTCACGAGCTCCAGCCTAGTACCGCTGAAGGCAAGACGTGTAGAGGGGACCAAATATATGTACGTTAGATATGCCGTGGCTCAAATGGCCTCCTGTTGGTGTGGTGGGGATGTTAGGAGAGAGGGGTGCCAACTTAGATGTTAACCTCGTCACTTGACCGTGGTTCAAAATTACCAGGTCCGTTGCCAAAAAAAAGCTCTTGTGCAGTTTTATAGTGCGACGTAAATATAATTCTCTCTTGAGTTATATTTTTTTTATTCTTTAGTTTTTAAAATGTAAATTTGCGTAGTTGCTGAAACTGTATGCTCATTATAAGCATACAAGCGTAAGAATGGATGGGAATACAGATCTAGCTAATTGATAGAATTAGTAAAATGAATGAAATAAAAGCTCTTTTCATTTGGCTTCACATACTGCGTGGTGGATCGGCTTTCGAATATAGAAATGTCTACTCGGCTGACACAAGCTGAGCTTTTAGAATAAATCACAGTTTATTCCAGAACTCTCTAGTAAACACATCTTTTTTCAAGAGAAACGATTCACACACACACACGTATAAATCCACAGAAGTACAGAGTTATTAAAAGAGAGCTTCCCCTTTACCCGGAAACATTCTTTTCGGACACGACATTCTGGCAGCCGTTTAAAAGCGAACTTTCCTTAGCACTAAGCAATATTTTCTACGAGTAGGAATATATTAACCTTCTGCTTTAATTTCTTTCAAAAAATGTTCTTCAGTTAAATTTTCAAGAAAATAGAAAGTATTTCGAATCAGAATTTTTTTATCGATGCAAAAATCATTTGAATTCAAACCGACTAAAGCAGTGTTTCTCAAACTGTGGAGCACGCCCCCCCCACCGAGGGGTGCGGTAACCCTGCGAGAGGGGGCATATTGAAAATAAAAGGCTTAAAAAATAATTTTTTGGAATGAAGTAAAACAAAATGCTTTCTGATATAATAAAAAATTCACATTTACACTGATATAATTTTTTTTTATCATGTGGTGATCATTAAAAATAAAAGATTCCGCTTCAAACGCTCATTAACTATCTTTGATCCTATAACTAAATAAAAATGGACATTTTGTTTGCTTTACTGTAATCCCACGATGAGAGATTTTTTTACTACGTTTCTTTTAACCCCTAAAATACTACTTTTGATTATCATATATTTGACCTTCAAACTTACTGGTATGTTTCACTCCGCCTTTTTTTTAAAGGAAATTTGTAAGTAATATATTCCTGTTGCTTCCCCCCCATGTGAATGAGTTTTATGATATATGAATAAGTATATTGAGCACTTTGAAGGATTATTTGGCCAAGATGTATTTTTATGAGTATTCTGAAATGTATAATGCATAATGAAAAACGTTTTACACAATTATTTTTTACAACTGACATCGATATTTTTATCTACTTTTAAAATGGGAGCGGTCGCAAGAGGCGCAGAGTTAACCCAGTCTCACGAAATTGTTAATTCTGGGCAAACTGTTTATTTTTTAAAATTGACATGACATTATCCTCCTATTAGACAGTCTTAATGAGAACAAAAATGAATTTATCACAAATATGCCTCTTTTTTGAGAGTGGCAAACGTTTTTTTACATTCAAGTTACTAGTTTTGATCGAGTTCACTGCGCGACCACTTTTGTTCAAATATTTACTATGGACAGGCTGCACCTTACCCCATGAACAGTTTTGTGGTTTTGATTGCTGTGTTGTACGACTTATTATGGTTTATGAATGTAAATGAGCAGAATTTAAAAAAATGGGCATCTGTGAACTCTATTGAAGGAAGTTGAAACTGATCAAGCAATTGAAGAACCTGCTGAAATAATGCATATTAATCAAGATAGCGAAAGTAAATATGAGAAAAGCGATAGACATGAAACGTTTGAGTTGAATTGAAATTTTCAAATGCTGCCTAAAGAACTCTATGAAGAAAACTATGAAGCCATAAATGTAGCACTTCGCCTTGTCAAAAAGACATAAGGAAGAAAAAAGTTCAAAATGCTATTTGTACATCATCAAACGACAGCAAAACTACAACAACGTGAACAAAATAGGACAGTTTTGCTGGAAAATAATATTCTTGTATTGTCAGTGAAAAGTGTCTGTGATTTATGTCTTTTATTAACGGCCCGCACATTCGGAGCATTTTCTTTAGTTTTATTGGAATTTTTCTCAAATTATCAAAGAAAAATTGAAAAGCCCTTGAAAGTAGGTAAGTATATTTTCTCTTAATTAAATTATTCACTGGAATTGTGACTTTTATCGTGTATAGTAAAAATAATTATAAAATAAATTATAATTTTTAAAAAAACTAAAAAACACGCTTTTATAGTGAATCGAACTAAAAAGTAAAAAAAATATATATATATATATAAATATATATATTACTTAAAAGTAACATATACAAAATTTAATACTTATCTTTTTAATTTGTACAGTTTATAATTATGATTGCATTGTAGCTTTAGCGCCCTCCCCCCCAAAATGCATTATTATTGTATTCAATACATTATTATTTAGGGGGGGACGATAAAAATTATGATTGAAAATTGGGTTGCCATTAGTGTAAGTTTGAGAACCACGGGACTAAAGATACGATTTCCCCACATTGTAGAACATTCTCCGTTTCAGACGTCTCTCCTTATGTACCATCTCACCGCCTTTTTCTTTCATTCTTTGTTATTGATGCATTTATAATAGTACCTTAAACTTCCATTTTTTAAAAGACATTCTTCTGCTGGTTGGGTGAGGGATTGAATATTAACGTCGCACTTTTCAGCCACACAGGGGCTTTTGGCGACGGACCACGTAATTTTGAACCATGTTCAAGTGACGTGGACGACACCTGAGCTGGCACTCCCTCTCCTAACTACAACACCACACCAACGGGAGGACGTTTCAGCTCTGTACAGATTTAGTGTGCATCGCTGACCTACACGGCAGGTCTCTAGTGGTACTGGGCTCGAACTCGTGACAAACCCAGCCACGATATGATGCATATACCACTCGGCTACCGCAGCCGCCTTCTGCTGGTTGAAAAACTTATTCAAAGCTATGTTAGTTGTCAAGATCGATAGGTACTTTATGAATTGTAATTGAGAATTTCAAGAAACGAGAATGCATACACTTTTAAATAAAAGGAGTCATAATAGTTTGGGAAATCGCATAACCCAATGTAGGGAGATCAAATACCAAGGGAGAAAAGTAAACGTCACATTCGATAGCTGAAAAACGATGCTGATGCACGTTCATCAGCTAAACACCAAGAATGTCATACTTTCCTCCAAAAGCTAAATGTTTGATTTGAGAATCGAGATTCTATACCCGCAAACATCACAGCTGAAATTGTCTAGCCCTGTACCAAACTACTTTTGAAAACGATATACTTACGATTATCTCTGACACTTCATCGTACTTTAGGGGGCTGACGTACTTTATTTTCCTTAATTTCCTCACTACTTAAAAACTAACTTGAGTGACTACATTTAATTTTAAAAGTAAGAAGTTATAAGTAAATATTATTCGATGTATGTAGTAAAAAACGGAGCAAAGAGGCTTCTTTTTCTTGATTGAATTCTGTTAAATTTACTGCATTTGCCTATTTGGTACCTCAATTTTCAAACCTAAAAATTTTCAACTGAAAAGGTATCTTGCTTCTGCCGCATATTTTGTAGTTTACAAGTTTTTGTACAAACAAAATAAGTCGCGAGAAGGAAACTGATTAATGTAAATTTTCTGTCCTCGTGACTTTGAAGAGAATATGAAAGAGTATATTACAAATTAAATGCATGCACAAACATTGTGGCATACCAAGTTCCAGCTTATTATTTTTAAACAACGTAATTCTAAAATGTATAAAATATACATTTTCTAAAGGATTACTTGCATTTGAAGCTTACTGCATGCACTTACTTATTCCAGGTAGTATTTTTAGTGCAATAATATTCTGTGCATTGTTCTGCAAAATTTCCAGTTTATTTCCATATGTTATCAGAATTTCCTCGCAATGGAAGGCAATAAAAACAAAGACGACAAAACTTTGAAAAAGACGAAGAAAAATAAAAAATGGTGCTACATCTTAAGCAAAGTTTGGAATTTGGAAACAGGGGAATGCTTGGGAAGGACTGGTCTTAGTTGGACAAAAATTATTTTCTTTTACATAGTATTCTTCTCTCTTTTGCTGCTGTACTTGTGCTTTATGATGTTCATATTGCACATGACTCTAGATGACTATGAGCCCAAGTACAAGTTAAATGACAGCAAAATTGGATCCAATCCGGGTCTAGGCTTTAGACCGTCTCCGCCTTCGGAAGCGGTGCTCAGCTCCGTCATTTGGTTCAACGAGAGTCGCTCGGAGACCATTGGGTACTGGGTTTCGAAGCTGAAGGACTTTTTAGAACCTTACCACGACAGTTCACTGGAAACCTGCTCAAGAAACGAGAGTGCAAGTCGCTGGAGGGCCTGTTATTTTCCAATCCCCTTTGGTAATCATAGCTGTACAACAGAGGGCCGTTTCGGTTACTACGAAGGAAAACCTTGCGTTCTCCTTAAGCTGAACAACATCTTCGACTGGATTCCGATTCCTTATTTGGAACCCCCTTCAGAACTGAGGGATGTTCTGAGATTCCCTTTCGAGCAGAATCGAGTGTACATTAGTTGTGAAGGGGCTACTCCCTCTGACAGGGACAACATGGGAAAGGTAGAGTACTTTCCACACCAAGGCATTCCGATGTTCTACTACCCCTTCACCAACCAGAAACAGTACATGTCACCTTTCTTATTTGTACAGTTTACTAGTATAACTCGAGGAGTGCTGGTGAAGATCGAGTGTCGAGCCTGGGCGCAGAACATAGCCTACGATAAAGACTTCAAGACAGGAGGTGTGCATTTTGAATTGTTGGTCGATTGAATTTAAGGAATTATGTCAAAATACAGTCATTTTTCATTTATGGCAATTTGGCGCATGTTCATAAACGATTTTGGGTCATAGAATAAAAGCAAAATGGGGATAATCGAATGTCCCGTTTTTCCCACTCCTTGAACTCCCTGCTCTCTATAAGAACTATAATGGTGATGATAGTCCTATTCAATATAGCGATAGAATTTCAATTCACAAAGTTAGCAAACAAAATAAAATTTAAGTGCGAATTCATAGAGTTAGATTCTCCATTGTTTGACATGTTTACAAAAAATAAAAGATACATATTGGCTGGACTTGGCGAATCTTTGAGCCGGGGAGAAAGCTGAATCATTTATTTAAACAAAATCACAGTTACGAGGGCGACAACCTATTGAACAGCATTTGCTTAAATTTAAGAAATAAAAACATGTAAAAAGAAATCCCACTCAAATATTTGACATAGTAATTATCAAATGAATTTTCAATTACAGTAAGCTACCCAAACCACATGTAACACAATTTTCAATACATCAAGTTTTTTTTAAAAAAAAGAACTCAAGCAGTAAGGAATATTTACAGAGAAAGTTTTAAAAATCCACTTAAAATCCGCAAAAATAGAGAAATGAAAGTGAAAAAAACCAAAAATATGTTATAAATAAATTCTCCAAATTGTTGTTATTGTTTGAAATCCCCTTGGTGCAGGAAAGCCTGCTCCACATTTGACCTTTTCTCATAAGAATGTCAAAAACCAGGCCTTGATTTCCGAACAACTGTCTCAGGGAAATGCCCCAGCAGTCTAGAAGATGAGCAGGGGAAGCAGAAAGAGAGCAGGGACGGGTAAAGAAAGACTTTACCCCCTGCATAAAGATTGTACCACGCAGGTGGCCGCTTCTAAAGCCTGCCAAGGCCACCTGAAGAGCCCTGGATCTCCTGCAATGTAAAGATAGGCCAGGAGCTGCGTACCAGTGGTGTGTAGGAGGGTTTCACTGTCATATTCATTTTAGCTCTGTGAAGGGAATTAATTTCAGAATGACTGAAGACAGAGGAACTGGGGTAGGGGAGATCACAACGCCTATACAACCAGCACATAAGCTGTCTCGTTTCCAAGCACACCTGTGAGCGACTTCCTCAGAAATCGCTCTCTCACCGTCCTGCCTACCTATGGGTGTGGGAGGAAACAAAGCATGATCAGAAACTTCCATAATAATTCTTATTTATTATTATTCAAGCACAAACATTTATTATTATTAAACCAAAAGAGAAAGCTTTAGGAGTGATATAAAGAAAACAATAAACTTTAAGTGAATAAGCGCAAGTACACAGTTCAATTTAATCTAATCAATCTTACACTATAAATTCTCAATCCACTAATTTAGAATAGTGGCAAACTCCGTTCTTAACTCACGTAGTATAAATCAATTAAATCTCATTTTCTTTACGCTGCAACAGATTCTCCGCTCCTTCCCCCTACAATTACCAAACTCTGACTTTATATACTCTAACTAATCTACATATCAGGATTTCATCTTGAGAAGGATGGCTGTGAATTAAATGCGAATGCTAGCCCAAAGGCTTCCCAAGAGGATTAGTGAGAAGGTCGTGTAAAGACCCGTCACACCCCCACATGAGACAGTATCCACTGGAGACACACTTGTTTCCTCTGACGCCTAGCCAATTTGGAATTAATATCTATACCAGTACTCTGCATAATCTTTGGCCAATTCTTCAAATATTGGATAGAGCTTCTTCTGTCTGTCAGGATCCAGACACTGTCCTTATTAGAGTTCAGAGCATGATCGAGAGCCCCACAGATAGAAATGAGTTCCGATCTTAAGACGGAACAATAGTCAGAATTCCTGATGCTGATTTTAACGTACTCCTGAGAGTGTTACTAAGTATACCACTCCCTGCTCTGCCTGTATCCGAACGGCTAACGTCTGTGTAAATAATCAAGGCTTGATCGGGTATATCATGTATGACTTCAAGTGTCAGCTGTCTGAGCAATTCCGGGTGGCTGCTATGCTCGGGAGTACTGATCCATATTTCTCCCGTAATTCAACATGATTAAAAGATTATTGCACTTTAAAGTAATGTGACTTTGGCAAAAAATAAAATAAAATAATTCTTTTCCATTTCGCCGACGCAAATCTCGCCAAGCAGGCTTTATTGGCAATATAATGCACTATTACACATAAAAGAAATGCAAATGTTAGTTCTCATTAGTTTTTCCTCTATTGTGTTTGTATTATGAAAAAGACGTTACTGATAAAAAAAAGACCACGAATTGTTCTAAAAATGTGGTAGTAAAAGGTTACCAGCTAAAGTATTCCGTTTGACGTTGGTTGTATCATTTTTGACGAATTTGTCGCTAGCATCGGCAAAACCGAAATTTACAAATAAAATAAATAATTCAGCGATGCATTGTTAAGCATTATGCATGTTATTTACATTGTCGCACATACAAGAGTTACTGAATATATTTTAGAATCGGGAATGAATTAAAATTGGAAACTCTCAACATGAATACCCCTTCCTATTTTCTGTAACAATACTTCACCAAAATGTTCATCTTGAATATTTAACTGCTTATTGTGTGATACTTTTCGCATTCTCCATCATGGAGTCAAATTTCTTTCTTAAGTGGTAAGACTCCATTGTTTCTTTCTTCACTAAATTAAATACTGTCAGTATTCGCTGCAATTTTTTTTCCTTCGCGACACTTGCTTCTGAGATATCATGGGTTTCAGTTCTGATGCAAGACCCACAAAATAAAGGGTCTAATGCCTATTGAAACTCAATGACCTTATGTTTGCATGGTGTGGAAGTTTAGAGAGTGGGATGGAAGCTCACATGCCTTCCACTTCACTTAACCGTTGTCCAGTATTATATGAAGCTCTGTTTCTACTCAAAAGCTTTTTTTATCCTATCATTAAAACTCACGAAAGGTTATAAAGGTCTTTCAACCAATGCCTTATAAATCACATCTGTTAATTTCTCAATTCACTTTTCTAAAATAAAGCTTCTCCAAAATGTAAAAACTAGCAACTTCCCAATTCTGAATTCAATATTATTAATCGTCCTTTCTTTAAAAATATTACCTTCGACTCCACAAAAGCATATAAAAGAATTATTCTTCTATTTACGCAATTTTAAGGTCCTACCACGTAGAAAGTGCAGCCGGACAGATCCAAAATCGTAGTAGATACTGGGATCATTTTGTCTGCATTTTTTTATCCAAAATCCCTTTGTAAAAACTTTCTCATACTTTAAGCTAAAATCCTACAAATACTGTTTCTTAGACGGAGATATGGACATCTAAATTCTATATCCCATAGGCCGTAGCTAGGGATTGCAATACCGGATCAAAAGGTCAATACCGGTATTCGGTATTTTTTAGATCTTAATACCGGGATACCGGTTTTAATACCGATATTAAAAATTTTAGAAAAACACAGCTATTTTTTTGTTTTATTTGCCAGTCTTATTAGAGAGTGTAAATAACACAAAAACACAATTTATAACTTATAAATTATAACAGTAAATAAAGAATCACAAAAAAGTAAGGGGGAATATCTAATTTATTTAAATCACAAAAAGTGCAAATATCACTATTCAATTTGTGGTACTATTATAAATTTTTGAAATATGATCTTAAAAAACATAATGTATCAATTGTACTGTCATTAAGCCTGGAACGTAATTTTATGCAAAAATTACCTGCTGTTGAAAACGCTCTTTCGGCACATACGCTAGTTGGTGGTACTATTAGCAATGCGCGATGTACTTTTTCCAAGTATTTACAACTAAATCTCTCATCGTTTGAAATAAATCGATTTCAGTTCGGATGGTTATTTGGATATAGCTGATTTCTGCATTGCATTTTGTTGGTGGACATTTTTTTTAGTTACCTCTAATTCTAATTCTAGTCCATGAGGCAATTAATTTTGACAATCGACATTAGTGTCATCGTCATCTTTAATAACTGTACCAAATACTTCTGAATGTGAATGGGTTTGAGGGTAAAAAATTTTAAGAAAATTTACTATCAACTTTTGACCAAATTTGAATTGTTAAGTATCTTTTCATTCTTTTTATTTTCAGTTTTAAAATCATTATAAGTATGATATGCAAATACAATGTGAATAACGTAGACACCAATTTAAAAATTTCGAAATATTACGCACTTTCTTCACAACTACAACCTTGTTTAACACAAATACGAATTTCAGACTACAAATCCTGCGCGTGTGCAGCATCGCTCTGAGCTGTAATTGAATACATTTGGTTCACCAGCTTCGATGCGATTCACATATTTTATCACTTTGTGGGAATCCCCCTGGATTCCATCCTGGTCACCAAGATTGAATTGAGGCAAGGAACAACCAGACGACATTTGTACAATAAAAAATTATATTTATTCACTTGAATCAATTATCAACCATCTAATTACAAATATTTATCAAGATGTCTACGTCAATATGATTGACCCTTACTATTAAATTAAATCACGAACTATGATACTTATTCAATATTGAACTCAATATCGAACGGGACTACCGGAATAAGAGGACCGAGAAATACAAGCAATTTGAATTACTAGCATTCATTAACTTCTCACTAACTTTATTATATATTTACTCTTATGATCCGATAATCTAAATTTAAATCTCACCTGCCTTTTACTTCCTCACTTTTCAGGCGGATCAAACTTTCCAATTGTAGATCGCTGCCTAATAATCAGCGAGACGGTAATCGCGCAATCAACATGAATCTTCTTAGAACTCCGGTCAATCTATTTTTTGGCGTAATAGCCTCTACTGCTAACTTACAACACTCTCCTTAAATACTTTGACTAATTTGCATATCGGGGTTTCTTCTTTTAGAGTTGGTTGGAAATATACGCGAATTTACAATCCCCAAAGGCGCCCAAGAGTATTAGTGATAAAGTGCTGTACAAATCCGTCACAACCTCTTGATTGTATGATGCAACTTTATATTCACCGTCTAATTAATTTCACCCGTTAGGGAGACATAAAAAACGTATACTATTTTGCTATTTTGACAATCCCTCAGGATATAGAAGAGACGATTTAAAAAATTTCTATTAAATACCAAAAAACCGGTATTACAAAATTGTACAAATGGCTCAAAATACCGGTATTTGGTATCCCGGTATACCGGTATTGCAATACCTAGCCGTAGCTGATAACATTGAATTATACGAGGGCTGTTCAGAAAGTATCGAGACTGAATTTATTATGCAAAACCATACATACATAAACAGATTTTGAGTCAATCTCCTTCAAAATATGCTCCATTGGTAGTAACACACTTGGCCCAACGATGTTTCCAGTCCTGGAAACCTTTCTGGAACTCAGACTTTGGGATAGCCTGAAGCTGCTGTGTCGAATTCTGTTTTATGGTTTCAATGTCCTGAAACTGGTGTCCTTTTAAGGTGTTCTTGATCTTGGGAAAGAGGAAAAAATCAGGAAGGGACATTTCCGGCGAGTAGGGAGGATGTGCTACTTGGATTGTTCCGTGTTTTGTCAGGAACTGCTGCACAAGATTGGCGGTGTGCGCTGGGGCTCCGTTATGATGAAGCATCCAGCGAGAGGACGCCCACAACATCGGTCGTTTTCTGAGAACAGCCTCTCTTAATTTCCTCACGACGTTCAAGTAGAATTTCTTGTTCATTGTCTGGCACTGGGGAGCGTACTCATGATGAACAATTCCATCTGCGTCGAAAAACACAATCAACATGACTTTGGTCGTGCTTTCTTTGGCCGAGGAGAACCGGGGGGTTTCCATGGTGACGACTGCTGCTTTGTTTCGGGATCGTATCCGTAAACCCAAGACTCATCCCCAGTGATGATGAGCTTCATGAACTCCGGATCGTCGCTTGCATTTTGAAACAAATCAGATGATGTTGTCCGTCGTTGATCCTCAGTGAGGAGACGCGGTACAAACTTTGCAGACACTCGGCGCATGTTCAAGTCCTTTCTCAAAATTTCATCACATGATCCTACGGAAATATGACACTCCTGTGCAATTTCTCGGACTGTTGAACGACGATCAGAGCGCACCACAGCCTTCACTTGTGCAATCTTGTCCTCATTGCGAGAGGTGGACGGGTGTCCAGAGAACGGGGATCACTGTTCCCTGATTGCCGACTCTCCTTGAATCACCGGAACCACTCGAAAACCCGAGCACGACTCATCGCCTCATCTCCAAATGCTGTTTTCATCATCTCGTAGGTTTCGGTGCCCATTTTACCGAACTTTAAGCAAAACTTGATACAGATTCGCTGATCCGTGTTTTCACACATTTTCTTTTTTCGACGAACGCACGCAAACACTCCACGTGAAAGAAGTCAGTGTGACTGAACGGCGCGCTGTACAGACCTGCTGATTTTTGTGGTACAAGGTGAAATATGCGCGTGCATAATGCGCACAATCCCTCCGCTAGAGGTTTTCTGGAATAAATGGAATAAATTCAGTATCGATACTTTCTGAACAGCCTTCGTGTATATTAATTTTATATCAAAATGTATATCTTAGTTTTATTTGTCAAAAGTGTTACACACTAAATCTAAGTTTCGTAATTCAGTGAAAAATGATTGTAAATTGTGTTTACTTATTGTAATTTTTTTCTTAATTAAAATCTAAAATAATGTCTCTTCCCCCCCTTCTCCTTTATCAAAAAAATCTTTGAAAGGAAAAAGAGAAGTTCTCTTTAATACTGCCACTTATGTCAAACTTACTCAAAGCTAACTTAGGTACTAATCGCCATTAAAAGGTTACACAACTCCTAACAAATCATGCTTGCTTTCTTCTTATTTACATTGTTTTAAATTAAAAATTACTCCCCTTGCTTTTGAGGTTCCGATGAAGACTCGGATCAATGTGTGTTTCCCTGTTCTCTTACTAAAGAGTGTCACTTCATCTGCCCCCTACTGTGGCTCATCTCATTTAGATGAGTACACGTGTCACGACCCCGAGGTAGTCTTTCCTCTTTCTTTCCTCCTACCCCCTTTATTTCATCTCTTGATATAACAGTTACAATAGTACTTAAAAAATTTACATATTATAATTTGTTTCTAATAATTTATTTTCTCTCTATTGATTTCTTTTTTTGAAATATATATATTTTTTCTCTAACACTTTTTGCTTCCTGTCCCGCATGTTTACCATGTGCGGTGCCATACTTCTCTGTTGACGGGTGGAGGGGTGAGGCCGCTCTTATCAATCGGCTGGTGACAAGTTTCTTCGGAGTGACATTACAGAAGGGCAGGAGAGGCGAACCTTTTGGAGAAGAGTGCCACTAATCAATAAAAAAATTAAGTATTCCACTTTAAGCTTTTCCAACAACAAAATAATAAGGATAATAACAATAAAAGGTGAAAAAAATGTTATAGGCTTATTATGGGTTTTTATGTATATATATAATATATATATACAGCTTAGTTTTTATGGAAGTCTAAAAAATGGAGTTTTTTGTAAATATACAATAAATAAGACAAAAGCAAAAAGTTACGATTTATTATTAATAAAAGTGTTACATGTTCAATCCGTTAGGTTAAGTATAAAGTAAAAATGAGCAACTTGAAACATTTATTTCTAAATAATTACTAAACAATCAGTACTTGGTTATTAAGAAACCATCTATATTAAGATTACTTTTTAAATGTTCTTACAAAATATGTTGTTTTAGGTGTATATCGGTTATTGGTAAGTGGTATTTTGATTTTGTTAAGTCAGTGGTTCTCAAACTTTAACTATTGGCGACCCAATTTTCAATCATAATTTTTATCGCACCCCGTCAAATAATAATGTATTGAAAGCAATAATAATGCATTTGGGGGGGGCTAAAGCTACAATACGATCATAATTATAAACCGTATAAATTAACAAGATAAGTATTAAATTTTGTATATGTTACTTTTAAGTAATATATATTTTTATTTTTTTTTACTTTTCAGTTCGATTCACTATAAAAGCGTGTTTTTTAATTTGTTTTTAAACTATAACTTAATTTATAATTATTTTTACTATACACGATAAAAACCCCAAAAAATTCCAGTGAATAATTTAATTAAGAGAAAATATACTTACCCCTACTTTCAAGGACTTTTCAATTTTTCGATGATTTTGTGAGAAAAAATCCAATAAAACTAATGAAAATGTTCCAAATCTGCGTGCCCTTAATAAAGGACATAAAGCATATGTTCACAGAAAATATTTTTGAACAAAAGTGGTCGCGCAGGGAACTCGATCAAAACTAGTAACTTGATTGTAAAAAAACGTTTGAAACTTCCCCCAAAAAAAGAGGGCGAAATGTGGTAAATTCATTTTAGTTCCCAATAAGGCTGTCTTATTGGAGGATACTCTGTCAAGGTCATTGGTAACAAATAAACAGTTTTCCTAGAATTAACGATTTCGTGAACATCAGTTGACTCTGCACATCGCGCGACCGATCCCGTGTTAAAAAAGTATTCAATAAAACATATGGATATTAGTTCTAAAAAAGAATTGCGTAAAAAATTTTCCGTTATGCACTGTATGTAGGCCAAATAATCCTTCAAAGTACTCAGTATGCTTATCCATATATCATATAACTCATTCACATGGAAAAAAAGCAACAGAAAAATATTATTTACAGCGTTCCTAAAAGAAAAAAAGATGGAGTGAAACATACCAGTAAGTTTGAAGGTGAAATACATGATAGTAAAAAGTAGCAGTTTAGGGGTTAAAAGAAACGTAATGAAAAAATCTCTCATCGTGTGATTACAGTAAAGCAAACAAAATGCCTTTTTTTATTTGGTTATAGGATCAAAGATAGCTAATGAACGTTTGAAGTGGAATGTTTTATTTTTGATGATCACCAGATGATATATATGAATTATATCAGTGCAAATGTGCATTTTTTATTAAGTCAGAAAGCATTTTGTTTTTCTTCATTGCAAAAAATTATTTTTTTAAACCTTTTATTTTCCATATGCTCGCGCCCCCTCGCAAGAATACCGCGCCCCTCAGAGGGGCACACCCACAGTTTGAGAAACACTGTGTTAAGTTCATAACAAATGCATTTGAAATCAAACATATATTGATCGAAGCTTACAACAATATCTGACACATAAATTATGAAATTTCAAAAATTGCTTGTTAGTACAAAGTTTCAAAATTCAATATAATTCGGATCACTTGTAATTGAAATAAATTTCTTAAATATACTTTTCAGTTTAATATGGTGCTGTTGGTCAATAATTTTGATTTGAATTTCAGGAAGGGTGGGGGGAGGTAACAATTAACACTTCGCAGAAAAATTTTAAAAAAAGAAAGGATGTGTAAAAAGACCAGCAATTTTTTATCATCTTGAAAATCATCAAAACTAGTAGTGAATGATTAATGCAAAATAAATATTAAATTTTTAAATCTATGCCAGCTCGAAGGATTAACTTTAGTAAGTTCCTGCATATGATATGTGAAATGAGTCAATCGTTCAACTCCAAAATTGAACCAAAGAATCAAAAGTTTGATCACAAAAGAAGATGCGCGAGGAACTTTAGCAGTAGAAATACAGTTTTTTCCTTATAATCATAAATTTAAATTATTTAAATGTGCCGTAATATCGACAACAAAAGCTATATTGAACAGCCAAAAATTATTCTTGTGTAGCAATCACTCACTGGGACGCGAAAGCAAGTGGGTTATAAAGGTTTATTGTTTACATGATAATTTTCTATTCTAATTCACTTAAGTGTATTTAAAATAAATGTTCACGTTTTTTTGTCTTGAACAACCAAATTTCGATAAAACTGAAAAATAAATATTTATTACTACCGTAAAAACTGGTGTGTACAACGCTCAAAACTGTATAAGGGACACCTATAATTTACAGCTCCAGTTTTTAATTTTTAGGTATATTCGCAATATGACACGCATCGCCTTTTCTTACGAAGAAACCTGCCGGTACATTCACAATACTGGTATGTTTTGAAGCCCTTCATTCGAGGTATTATTCCAAGCATTAGAAAAAAAATAGTTTACTCTTAGAACTACAACCCCTTAAGTTCATGCGAGGAATGTCTCTCTTTCTCTCATTTCTATTAAAAAAATTGTGTTTCGATATATGCAGAAGAGCCTAACTTTTTCTATGCTCTTCTTTACATATATATAAAGCTCTCATATTTACATCCAGCGTAAAACGCGCACCCGCAGATTTCGATCTTATTTCTTGTGCTAAAAGTGCGCGGCCGGATTTTACGGAACCTTTTTAATTTTTTAAAACCTTTTCAAGAAATGTTCGCGTATTACTGTTACAGCTCCACCTTGCCTCATTGTAGCACGTGTGTCTCGGGTGGGTCCCCCTTGCTGTAGGACTCGAGCTGTAGATAAGGGGTGCCCGGTTCTCCCGTTGGATCGCCCTGATGCTGTAGCACTACTACCTGAGTGCACTCCAGGTAACAGCGGAGCTTGGATGTTGCCAGTTGACTTGCACACTGCCTTCCATTTTTGGACTCCGTGGTGGGGGAGGCACGCCAGGATGTGTGTGAATCTTATCCCTTTTCTTATGGATCCAAATATGTTGTACACGGATAAAGGCCTCGTTTCTCCAAATTTAAACATTGATAACGTTGCTACTACCTAACGATTTCAAATTTTGTCGCTATTGAACAAAGAAATGTCTCGGAAGTCTCCGTTTGCTGCTCAGAATGCTTTTAAAGGAATAGGTGAAAATCCAAAATCTGTAAAAAATTAAGATCTGGTGACTTTCTCATCAAAACTACATCCGCTTTACAAACGAAATCATTGCTGTTGGCCAGAACGCTTTTAGAATGCCCTTTAATGGTAAGTTCTCATAAGTCATTAAATTCCTGTCCGAGTGCCATCGCTGAATAGAAGCTAGGGTGTGTTTCAAAAGCAGAAATTCTCGAAGGACTCTCTGACCAGGGTGTAACCCAGGTCAAAAGAATTACAATAAAAAAACACACACACTACACTTTTTTCCACTAAACTTAACCGAAATTCTACCTTCTTTGTTTCTGCACCTATTACTTTCATCCCGGCATGTGATAGTCAATCTTTCCCTGTATCTGCTACAACTCCGGCTTTGAAACAAAATGCTAAATATCACTCGGAAAAGCGCAATTTAGAAAAATCGGCGAATATAGAAATTAATAATACATAAAAAAAATCATTCAATTCCTACTTAGATCAACAAAGAAAATTTTTATTTTAGTTACTTTATCTTAGATAGTTACAATTAATATAAATATGTATATACATATGACAGAATCACAACATTAAAGGGCAATTAATATTTATTATTTATCATGAAAGTATCGTATTGTCATCTAAAACAATCGTGTCTATAAAATTTCAGATCAACTGAATGCTTTACAACGCGAGAAAAAAAAATTATTTTAAAGTTTTGACCCAAGTTACTAAAAATGAAGCCAACGTGGCTTTGTATCTGTAATTCTTTAAATAATTAGTTTCAGTCATTTAATTATAATTATAATTAAATTATCGTATTGTCACCCAAATCAATAGTTTATAGAAAATTTCTTCTCAAATGAAAGTTTTAAAATGTGAGAAAAAACCTTTTCAAGTTTTGACACAAGTATCTAAAATGGTCGCTAAGTCTCCAAAAAGGATGCCAGCGTTCTGTATTTGTAATTCTTTGAATAATAAGTTTTAATCAATTCATTTTTATTAATTATAATTAAATTACTGCATCGTCATCCAAAGTAATCGTGTATATAAAAATTTCAGCTCAATCAATTGTTTTAAAATGTATTTTATTAACGATTGAAAATTTTAACAAGATAAATACATAAATATATAGAGAGTGTGAGCTAATAGTAGGGATTGAAAAATGCCACATCACATACCGAAGAAAACTTTCCCAGTACAGCAGTTTTTCTCAAATTGTGGGGCGCTCCCTCCTAGGAGGGCGGGATAACCCTGCAAGGGGGGGCGCGAGCATATCGAAAATAAAACATTTAAAAAATCATCCATTTACTAAAAGGAAGCAAAACAAAATAAATTCTGACATAACAAGAAACAAAATACACATTTACTCTGGTATACTCTACTTATAAATGTATCAGGAGGGCACAATATATTGGATCAATACTGCGTTAAGAACAAGTTTACTATTGATTTTTCCATTGGCTTATATTCTGTACAAAATTGTATACAAGATTAAATACTTCTATTGATCATTTGCATGGTTTATAATTAAGATCGTATTGTAGCTTTGGCGTCTCAATGTATTATACATTATTATTGCATTAAATACATTGTTATTGAAGGGGGGGCGATGAAAATTATGATAGAAAATTGGGTCGTGAATATCGAAAGTTTGAGAAGCACTGCAGTACAGGATATATCAGACGAGGAAATGATAGAGAATACGATATGGATGAAAACAATCAATTAATCCTTCCCTTAAGGTATCCGACTACTTGCGACAACTTTTTTTTGAAAAAATGGAAATATGAGGATTTTTTTGTGATTTTTAGATTTTTTTAGTATATTTTAAGGAAAAAATCTTAAAATTGAAAGCAGAAAAAAAATTTATTATTGTTAAAATGGGAAAAAACTGGTAAAAATGAACAAAAAATTACATAAACGGGGCCCGCTCTGTACAAAATTTTTTATGAGAAAATTCTCAATTTTTCAATTTTGATGTGTTACTTTATTATTCGTGTTTGAAATGACCTTCAGGATAAGAGATATTTCAATTTTTACAAAACCTAGAGCACTTTATCTTAGTGATTATACGAAATTGCTTAAAAAGAAAGTGATTATATCCACATAAAGGACTGTAAATTTTAAAATAAAGCAGCGATTGATAAATCTGAAGATCAAAACACTTATACTGTTATACATAACATACACAAAATATTTAAGCAAATTATTTTCAAAACTTTTTGAGCAATCGCTGTCCCCGTTTGAACTTTTCGCAAAAAACACATTTCGAGTAAAACGCATTTTGAAGTTTGTCATCTTGTCTAAAGTTATGGCATCTGCTTTTACTCAAACACTTGTAATTTTTGTTCTAGTGAATGGAAAATAAAAAACTTCGTATTTTTATTAAGCTTATATGATGGCCTATAAAATAAAATCATAAACAAAATTTGTCAATTTTTGGAAAAAATCATGATTTTAGGGTAGTCGGATACCTTTTAATCAGTAACTGCCAAAAAATTATTCTCCCCTCTATCATAAAACGACTTTCTTTTTAAAATTAAAATCACGTATTAAGACTGTATGGTCAAAGCCCTCGGATGAGATCGTATTTCTTTTTGCAGTATTGATGTCTTAAATATTTTTAAATCATTGTGATGAGATTAATCTCGGACTGCGCATGTGTATATATATGTATGAAGTCTGTTCATGTAATTAGCTATTACATCGTGTATACAATCTGACCCATTCTTACAGTACTCTTGATAAATAAGTCATGGATTAAACGCATTAATATTAATTTAGCGAGATGATGCAAGTAGGGATTGCAATATCGGATCACAAGTTCAATACCGGTATTCGGTATTTCTTAGAACTTAATACCGGGGATACCTGTTTTATAACGGGTAGTAGAAATTTTAGCAGAAACAAAGAAAACATTGGCTGTTTCTTTGTTTTATTTACCAGTTTTATTAGAGAACGTAAATATCACAAAAAATAATTTGTAACTTAATAAACTATAACAATACATAAAGAATCACAAAAAAGGGAAGAAACATCTTATTTATTTAAATCACTAAAAAAATGTGAATATCACTATTCAATCTGTGGTATTATTACAAATTTTTGAAATTCGATCATAACAAACATAATGCATCCATTGTACTGTCATTAAGCCTGGAACATAACTTTGTGCAAAAATTACCTAAAGTGTGATTTGCAAATAAAATGTGAATAACAAACTCAACAATTTAAAAAACTATCGAAATATTATGCATTTTCTTCACAAGTACAACCTTGGTTTCTCAGATACGAATATCAGTCTACGAAACCTGCGCGAGTGCATTATCGCTCTGAGCTGTTATACGATAGTTTTGGTCTTGGAGGATTCGCATATTTTATAACTTCTCTTGATAGTGCGATCCAACTTTGTAGTGAATTTCGCCCGTTAGGGAGATATTGTAGTAACAGGTGTTGGTGGATGAAGAAAGGCAGGGGAGCTCTCTCAACGATAACTTAGTTAGGAGTAGTATATTTAGTTCTACTGATCAGAGAAATAATTTATATCAATAGTTTTAAGTTCAGATTAGTAAACTTTTATACTGTTGTATCTAGCAATGAAAAAATCAGATGATGGATTGAATGAAATGCTTGAGAACTGTAGAACCAGTTAGGAAAAATAAGAACAGAATGAGCGGAATTTAGACGTTTAATGTCTTCAGTTTCTGAAATAGATGTTAAATTATTTTAATTTATAATATATTTTAATCATGGTGCACAATAATTAAAAATATAAGAAAAAAACAAAAGCGTATACTATTTTGCTATGTTGGCGATCCATGAACATATAGTGGAAATAATTTTAAAAATTTCTAGTAAGTACCCCAAAACCTGTATTTAAACTTTTGAATACCTGTAATTCAAAATTGTACAAATGGCGCAAAATACAGGCATTCGGTATCCCGGTATTGCAATTCCTCAATGCAAGTATCAACATTGGTACGAATTATCTGCGTTATTTCAGTCTGACACACAAAGGAAAAATGAAAATTATCCTTTTTTTTACTATAACACCTGAAATGTACAAATGCAATGAAATCCATTTTTAACAACAAGTTATCTATGGCTGATAAGTGTTCTCAGGAATTCTCTTCTTCGCCAGTACGGAGTGCCAGCTGAACAGCGCACTGATCTCGATCTCTTGAAAATAATTTCTTGCAAAAGAAAACTACTATCGGAGCTTGAATATTTTAGTTTCCGAGAAATTCTGTATGAAAATAGGAAGAAAAAGTAATAACGTCTATTTTTAATATGAAGTCCTGGCGATTTATTTGAATTTCACAAGATGGAGATTAGGAATTGTGACGAGTTTTGACGGGAATTGAATCGAAACAAATATTAATATTTTTCTGGGTCGTAAGGGCATATAACTTTATAAATCTATTGTACTTCTTATCATTAAAAGCTAATTTGAATGAAATATTTTTCTTTTATTATTTTCCTGGTTCGGTATTTGCTTTACATCTCTTGCATACTTCTGTACTTTGAAAGTTAGTAAATTCCGTTTAAATAAGTTCTGGTAAATTTTGCCTTCAGCAAATAAATAAATAAAAGGTTTCTTTATTTCTTGATCAATAAAGGAGATGCTTATTTCTCGGGGAAGGAGGGGTACAAACCCTTTCTCTGCAACAGGCTACGTGTTGCTTCCGTTTGATTCACACCACGAAGAAACATAAGAGTTAATGGAGACTGTCCTCAGAATTTATATAAATGCAATCAGTTGACGAGGGTGACACCTGAGTTGTCCCCTTTCTTTCAAACTTCCACACCAGGGCAACATTAGGACTTTAATTATGGTGCTTTCCTGTTGCTTCTGTGCGGCGTCAATGAACTATCGGTAAGTCGAACTGGTATATTTATCATGGATGTGATGTAGATTTTAAATAGTTTTTTATATACTTTTAGAATTCGATCCCATTTTTGTATACTTTTAAGAGGAGTTAATTTTTATCATCCTTTAATACATATTTTAGCTAATCTTATCAGTTTTTACTTTTTTTTCTTCTGAAATTTCAAAAACATTTTCAGTAAATTGAGAAAAAAAAGGATTTTAATGAGACATGCCGAGATATACCTGTACATTTGGATTCGAATACATAGTGTGTTTCCCAGTTACTTGGAAAGCAAAACCTAATTTGAAACCCGAAATTTAAGTATTAAAAAATAATGTGATTTAGTTTTATAACAAAATTCATAAATAAATATGACTTAGTTTATTCATCATGTGGCTATGTCGCCTTGAGCTCTGTATAATATATAAGCTTCAAAAATTTCTTTCTCGAACGAGATATAAAACTGTGTACAAAATACCAGATGGAATACAAGTCGCCGGACTGGCATCAATCGATTGTAATCCAATGTCTCCAATCTTGAGGTAAACTGTCTGGCAATGAAACCCAACTACCCTCTGTCGGAAAAAAATGTTGCGAAACTCATTCAGACATAGATCAGAGTTTATTCAAAAAATTTTCGAATTTAATATCATCAGCGATCTAAAATGCATTTTATGGAGCTGCACAATAAAAGAAAAGTTTTTTTTGGAGACCTCCATATTTTAAAACGCAATACTTTAATCTTGCCAGAAGCTCGTTATTCAGGGGATGGGAAATAAGTCTAATATTGTGGTTTCTCCGCAAAGCTTCTTAAAATGGAAAACTACTTCGATTGATTGGAGTTTTATCTACCTTCCCGCAAAAGAAAAACTTTCTCCCAAATGATATTTCACGACCCGAAAAAGCTTTCTTTATAGACCCCAAAACTGCGATATCTTTCTTCATCTCAATCTCGCCATTTGTTTGCCAAAATAAACTCTATAGGAAGATTGTTATTTTCCCTTTTGTTTGTCTAAAACTTCTCCCGGATTTTAATCTGCTTTGGCTTCTTCCGGAATCCAATAAAGTCCCGATGTCGGAATATTTGTCTCCGAAGCCATGATTTACCCGGGCCCAGTGGATGACAGTAAGTGTTTACCCCAATGTCCAATCTTCTTATTTGGAACCGATCCAGAGAGATACATATTTATTATATCCAGCCAAAAATGAATCTGGGCGAGGGAATTAACTTTTGAGGAAAGCTTAGGGGAACAAGTGTTCCAAGACAGACTTTCGCCTGTAACGAAGGGTACTTAATTTCCTCATTCCGATTTCTCCTTGGCTCCTTTTTATTGGAAAAGTTCTTCGGAACTTGTTTCTCGATCGTGCACCGCGTCATTTTATTATGCCGGATTGAACTATCAATATTTATAGAAAGACTGCAGGAAGATGAGTGTCACAAGAGTGAAAAAAATTTATCGTATAAATTTTTACACTTTAATCCATTAGGGAATAAATTATTGAATAACTGCTTCAGAAATTTACTGTAAAGATGGATGTTGGTCACCAGCTATATTTCAATCACAGAGATTGTAAATTGAATGCCAGACAGCTAAGTGTTTTTTGCCGTTGTATATCTACCATCCGAAAGAAAGTGGTGGCCTCGATAGTCTAGTGATTCGTGGCTAGCGTGTCCTGAGTTCGAGCCCAATGCCGATGAAGATCCGCCTAGTAGAAAAGTCCACTGCACGTTAAATCTGTCCAGGCTTGAACGCCCTCCCGCTGGTGGGGTGTGGAAGCTAGGAGATGGAGGAGTCACCCTCATCACTTGACCGAGGTTTAAAATTACGAGTTCCAACACCAATAGCTTGGTGCAGCTGTATAGTACAACGTTAATATAGCTGCAACTCACTCACTTATGAAGCATTTTTTATCTCGCGGATAAAAGGCAAATCACAACAGATGTTTCAACTTGTGCAAAAAAAAAAGGCAAAGCACAGCAGATGTTCAACAAAGAAGCCTACTGTCTGCTTCTTTTGCTAGGCTTCAAATAGAAAGATTTTAAAGATGCAATACAAGAAATTCCTTCCAAGCTGAACTTTACAATGAGATATGATCTTGTTTTTTGAGAATGAGGAACAAGAGCAAAGCGCTTTGGGGATCATAAACATTAGATCTCTAGAATGACGTCTCTATATAATAAAATCCTAAATTTTGAATAGGTTGGTTTAAAAAGCATTCTATCTATTTATGATAGGACTCGATTAGCTACTTGTGTGTTATCTTAAAAGTCTAAAATATCCAAATTAAAAAAAAAATTTATTCTGTCATTGGCAAGTTCCCAGAATTTTGATACCTTCCTCTCCCATAACAACTTGGCACGGTAAGGAAATTGGATCAGTCAGTTCAAGTGTCCTTCCAATAGGCCAGTGCTTCTCAAACTTTCTATACTCACGATCCAATTTTCAATCATCATTTTCATGGCGCCCCCCCTTACAGACAATAATAATACATAGAATTCAATAATAATGTAACTTGAGGTAAATCTACAATACTACTTTAATTATAAACCGTACAATTTATCAAGATAAGTATTAAATTAGTATATAATTTGATGACGTGCCCATGGAATCACTGGTAATTATTAAGCTTGTTCTTGACTTGGTACTGTTAAATTAATTATGCATGGTGCAGTACTGATACATTTATAAGTGTATTATATCAGTGTACATGTGTATTTTTTTTTATTATGTCAGAATGCCTTATTTTTTCTGCTTTCTTTCAGTAAATTAATAAATTGTTTAAATAATGTTTGTTTTCGACTTTTCGATGTACTCGCGCCCCCTTGTAGCTTTATCACGCCCCCCTGAGGGGGCGCTCCACAGTTTGAGAAACACTGCTATAGGTCCATCGCCAAGAGTCCTCTTTAGAGCCCGAAGTAAGTAAGAACTTCATCCATTCATTTTAAAAAGAGTGCTAGACGAGTGATCCGAGTTGCTTCAAGTCGTGTCGGGTGTTCGAATCCTGGTAAGATCCATCGTAGGGTCTGCTGCAAGCTCACACTTAACAATTGTTCAAAATTGTAAAGTTCTGTCGTTAATACAGTGAAGTTAATTCAAATTTTGTAGGGTTTTTTTTATATTGTAGCTATATCATGCAAAATATTCCTACTTGTTATTAAGTTTATTTAATGATTTTTGCAATTTTAAGGTATCCAACTACGTTAGGAGCCGTGATAGTGCAAAAGCGTATAAATGATAATATTTATGCTTTTTAGTGTCACTTAGATTAGAAAATGTATATAAAATTGTTTTACGAATTTTATTACGATGAGAAATTATTTAAGTCAGCGTTTCTCAAACTGTGAGGCGCTCCCACCGGGGGGTGCGATAAATCTACGAGGGAGTGCGAGCATATCGAAAGTAAAAGATTTAAAAAATAATTAATTTACTGGAATGAATTAAAACAAAATACTTTTAGACATAATAAAAAGGGTACCTTTATTCTGATATAATTTATATATATCATGTGGCGATATTACGTCATCAAAAATAAAAACTTATTCGATACCTAATTAGCTGTCTTTGATCATATAACCAAATAAAAAAACTTTTATTTAATCCGTTGTAATACAATGACTTTTATTACGTTTTCTTTTTAAACCTAAAATACTACTCTTTCAGGGGAAAAAACAAAACCCAGACCAAGAATGGAAAAAAATTTAGGAAGATAAAAAATTCATCATAGATTTCCTTAAAAAAAAATATCTGTTTAACCTTCTAAGTTATTGTCCTCTTTTAAGTGTTTGTTTCTCATTTAGGGAAGTTGTAAATAATGTATTTCTCTGGGGGAGAAGTTCCGTGTAAAAGAGTTTTATGATATTTAGAAAACCACAGAGAGAGAGAGAGAGAAAGAGCACTTTGAAGGATTAATTGGCCAAGATTTATTTTTATGAGTACTCTCAAACATATAAAGCATAATGAAAAACGTTTTACACACTTTTTTAGCAGTAACATCCATATCATTATATTGAATACACTTTCAACCCGGAAGTGGTCGCGCGGGGCACACACATCATGAAATCGTTAATTCTGGCAAAACTGTTTATTTGTTACAAAAGAAAAATTTAAAAGTGTTTGAAAGTATGTAAATACAATTTTTCTTAATTAAATTATTCACTAGAATCACGAGAAGGATTGGGGCGACTGAATCACCCCGTGAGACCATTAATGTTAGTATCAGGTGTGTGCCTGCTCCCGAGATCAAACATTTTGAGGTCTTCTCGCGATAAAATATTAAAAAATTACTATAAAACTAATTATAATATGAGCATTCATTTTAAAATAACATTTTACATTTTTGTAAACATTGTCGCGCGTTTGGGTTTACTCTCCTGACAATTCAGCTATTATTTCAAGAATTTGGTTTTTTTTAAAAAAAAATGAACTCGTGCAAAGAGCAGGTACACTTTTAATGTATCATTGCTGCACAAAGTATTTTATAACTAATTTATTAATACTAAATTAAGAAAAAGTTTAATAAGTATTAGCGACTTTCATGGGCTTGTCTTGTAGCCCATGAAAATTCATGAAAGTTTTTCAAAGGAAGGCTTTCGATTAGAAATTGACACTCTGAGTACTTTTTCTATATTTGGCTGAAACTAATATTTTGTCTTCAAAGAAGCCACCCATTTTTGCAATCTGTTCCAATTTAAAAATTCGAAAAATAAAACTAAAATATATATTACTTTAAAGTAATACATAAAATTTAATATGCTTATATTATTAATTTATAAGGTTTATAAATAAGATCATGCTCTAGCTTTAGCGTCAAAATGCATTTTTTTGCTTTCAATACGTTATTATTGTATAAGGGAAGGGGGTGCGATAAAAATTATGATTGAAAAGTGGGTCACCAGTATTGAAAGTTTGAGAAGCACTGATTTAAGTACAATATTTTGACTAAAAATTAACGTAGAATAACCGATTTTCAAAACATTCTCCTTTTGTGAAAAATGCTTCTATTATAATAATATTTTGCTTATATATAGGTTAGACCTCTGTACAGAGGCTCAACTAGAATTTTTGAAATATGCAACTTAGAAGTGGATTTATCCTTACGTTACTTGGGGAGAAATTTTAAGAGAACAACGCCGATAACTATTTCAATGGGTAGTAACTGTGAAAATAATGTGAATGTTTTAAAACTCCTATTTGACTCTCTGGAGAAGTCTTAACTTCATATAAGCAAAATATTATTACTATTATAGAAGCTTTTTTATAAAAAAAAAAAAGAGATTGCTTTGAAAACACATTTTAGTTTTTTGCCAAAATATTGTATTTAAATCATATTTTTTTCATAATGTCCTTAAAACAATTTTATACATGTATTCTAATCTAAGTACATTAAACATCATGAAAATCATCCGTTCATGTGCTTTTTTAAAATCATGGTTCCAAACGTGAACAATCCATATCATGGTCCGAATCATGGTACCTTAAAATAAGTGCACTTTTTGATAAGTTTTCTAACGCAGTGTTTCTCAAACTTTCAATACTGGCGACCCAATTTTCAATCATAATTTTTGTCGCCCCCCCCCTGTACAACAATAATGTATTTACTGCAATAAAAATGCACTTTGAGAGAGAGGCGCTAAAATTTCAATACGATCTTAATTATAAACCGTACAAATTAATACGATAAGCATATTAAATTTTGTGTATATGTAACTTTTAAGTAATATATATTTTAAGAAAATTACTTAAAATATATATTACTTACTTATTACACTGCTGGACAATTGCTAAGGACGGATAACACTATCATCCATAGCAACCACAAAATGAAAGGAAGCAAAATGTGGAAAATTAGAATAAGTGCGGGATATTAGTAAGAAGAAGTATGAGTATGCAAATTTTTTTCCCACGTCTGTTCATCACGTGATAGCGTTCATAAGAGCTTTAAAGGTTTTGACGCGTGTGGACAGTTGTTGTTTCAAGACAAAGTTTTACAGGAAAGATTTAATAGACGAACTTAAAATTTTTGGCATGTCTTCCCGACATCACATAGATGATTTTATGCGTGGCCGAATTATTGGAAAGATCGAAGAAGGGAGAAAAATAACAGATGTTGCCAGGAAATTCGACATCGCTCACAGCGTTGTTTCATGCCTGTGGAAGTCATTTAAAACTACTGGAATGTGTAGTAGACGGCACGGGGGAGGTCGTGTTAGAAGTACGACGCCTGCAGAAGACAGATATATCGTCCTATCAGCAAAAAGGAACAGGCGCACCACAGCTCAGCAGGGGGCAAATCAGTTTCTTGCTGCCTCAGGAAAGCAGATCTCCCGAAAAACTGTTGCCAGACGTTTGAGGGGAGGAGGACTATACGCACGCAGACATATTGTGTGTGTCCCATTGACCAGACAGCACCGTACTGCCCGATTGCAATGGTGTCGTGAGCATCACAATTGGACTGAACAGGACGTGGCATGCGTACTATTCTCAGATGAGAATAGGTTCAGTCTGTCGTCGGATTGTAGACGCCAACTGATCTGGCGCGAGAGTGGTACTACTTATCGTCCAGAAAATATCCAGGAAAAGGACCGATATCCGACATGCAGTATCATGGTGTGGATCGGTATCATGATCAATGGCCGCACGTGCCTACATGTGGTTGCGAAAGGGACTATGACGGGCCAACGATAAATTGATGAAGTTCTACTTCCTCATGTTAGTTTTTTCCGTGGTGCTGTCGGTGATACATTTGTTTTTATGGATGACAACGCAACATGTCATCGAACACTCGCTGTTCATGATTGTCTAGACAGCGAGAATGTTCAACGTCTCGTATGGCGAGCGCATTCTCCAGATCTAAACCCCACTGAAAATGTGTGGGATGCTTTGGGGAGGCAAGTTGCTGGTCGAAACTATCCTCCGACAAACAAGAACACCCTCATCCGTGCACTCACAGAGAATGGGATAAATTGCCTCAACAGCTGCTGGATAATGTTGTGCAAAGTATGGTTCGACGTGTGGAATGTTGCATCACACTCCACGGTGGACATATCCCGTACTGATACGTTTCTTTAAGGTGCCTGCTGACTTTTAGATGCATTGTTCCATTTCTCCGTAAGCAGATCAAATGAACATTTTTTTCTTTCAGATGTTTCACAGCTTTTGTACTTTCCAGAACAATAAATATTCTTTATTCTAATGTCTGAACAGTGTGGCAACTATATTTTATCCAACTAGGCCTCATGTCTCGCTTAATGTTATGCTACATAGCAATTTGTGATCCGTCCTTAGCAATTGTCCAGCAGTGTATTATGTTATTTTTCTTTATCTAATTTTTAAATTGGAACAAATCGCAAAATGATATATTTAATTAAAGATTTATTTCCTTCAGCATCCATTTCTCAAAGTACAAATGTCATTAGAAAAAATAGTCTAGTCAATGTTGCTCTCTATCATATCCATCACATCTGGCATTATAGGGTTAGTTTGCGTGGGTCTGGGCAACCTATCGGACGTCTGTGCAAAACATGTAAAAATGCTTTTCCTCGTACAATTCCAGTCAGTTTTGGCCGACTCGATACTCCTATAGCTACCGAATCTAGCTTGAATGTACATTTTTTAATTTGCACAATAATTGTAATTCACGGTAATTAAGTATTTACGGTAGTAGATTAAAACAAAATCATACATACATTTTTAAGTCGTAAGCAAACATTCGATGATAATAAAGAATCAACAAGTACACAGACGAACGAGCATGGTTCCGAAAATTAAATCAAGGCGATATTCTCAAAAATACTTAAATTTTGGATTTACCACTACTGAAGTAAATGCTGGGGAAAAAAGCCCCATCTCGATATGTGTTAAAACTTACAAATCCGTAGAACAACATGTGAAAATTGTTTTTAAAAAACATGTAAAATCATTTAGCTATGTTGGCAAAGAATTTTAAAAAGTATTTTCTGGATGAGGACAGCTTGGTAGCAAGTTACGAGTGGATTCGGGATCTATTTCAAGATACTCCAGAAAGACTCTCAACTGTCGAAGAAATCTTCATAGATTTCACATCCAGTGAAAAATTAAGAGGCAATTTTGTAATATATCGCTCTTTGAATTTTGGGTAGAGGTGGATGAAGAATTATCTGTACTGAAAACAAAAGCACTTCGTATACTATTACCATTTTCAACATCCTACCTTTGTTAAACCGGATTTTCTGCAATAGATGCTTTGAAGACAAAATATAGATCTCAGCTAAATATAGAAAAATAACTCTTTAAGTGTCAATTTCTGATATTAAACCTTCCTTTGAAAAACTTTCCTCTACAAGACAAGTCCGTGGAAGTCCCTAATAATTATTAAACTTCTTAATTTAGTAATAAGATTGATTGATTGATTTAATATTAACGTCGCACTGTTCAGCTGCACGAGGACTTTTGACGACGGACCACGTAATTTTGAACCATGGTCAAGTGACGTGGACGACACCTGAGATGGCACCCCTCTCTCCTAACTACCACACCGCAACAACGGGACGACGTTTTAGCTCTCGACAGATTTAACGTGCATCGCTGCCCTACACGGTGGGTCTTTAGTGGTACTGGGCTCGAACTCGTGACAAGGCAAGCCATGATCCGATACCAATACCCCTCGGCTACCGCGGCCAAATTTAGTAATAAGAAATTATTTATAAAATACCTTCTTCAGTACTGATACATTAAACGTATACTGGCTGAAACACAAACTCTTCGCACGAGTTCATTTTTTAAAAAAATAAAACATTATTCTTGATATAATAGTTGAACTGTAAGGAGAGTAAAACTGCGTGCACGACATTGTATACAAAAATGTAAAATGATTTTTTTTAGATAAATGCTATAATTGTAAATAACTGTTTAAAAGAACTGTAATTTTAAACCTCACAGAATTAGCATTTAGAATTAATGTTAAATAATGAAAAAGAATATAAAATTTCTGTGAAGAATAATTGTGTTATTTTTTAACATTTAAAGCGAGAAGACTACAAAATGTTTTAACCCGGGAGCAGGCGCGTACTCGATACTAACGCTAATGGTAGTGCGGGGGTGTCAGTCCCCCCACTATTTGTTTATAATTATTTTTACTGTACACGATATAAATCGGAATTCTAGTGAATATTTTAATTTATAGAAAGTATACTTACCTTCTTTCAAGGACTATTGAATTCTTTGATGATTTGAGAAGATATCCAATAAAACTGAACTAAAATGATTCAAAAGTACAAGACCATAATAAAGGACGCAAATCAGACACTTTTCACTAATATTACAGAAATGTTAAATCAATCAATTCTTTTCCAAATATCGTAAAACTCTATTATTTACAATTTCCCTAAGCGAAAAGCAAATGCATAAATGATGGGACGGAACTAATATTGAATAACCATACCATAAGATTGAAGGTCAATCAAATGATTAGCAAACGTACTATGCAGCCTTGCTGAAAAGTGAATCATGTCTTCCTTTTCTTTTTCTACAACTAATGTACAGTATTTCGATAATAATTACAGTGATGAATTGTTTATCTTCTTAGAATTTTTCTCAGGGTCTGGGTTTTGTTTTTCTTTTAACGAGTAATATTTTATGTTAAAACGTAATAAAAAAATCTCTCTTTGAGGAAATACAGCAAATAAAACAAAATGTTTTTTTTTCTTTAATTTGATTTTGGGATCAAAGATAGCTATTTGATGACAGAAAAAAGCCAGATAATAAACATAAATTATGTCAGTGTTGTTGTGTGTATTTTTTTTATTATGGAAGAAAGCATTTTGTTTTACTTCTCTTTCCGGTTGTTTTTTTTAAAAAAAATCTTTAAATTTTCGATATGCTCGCGCCCCCCCAGGGGGGCGCACCCCACACTTTGAGAAACACTGTTCTAACGTCAATCGATAGCTTATACACGTCGCACTTAAAAAGATCCCAAGTGGCACTGGCTAGGAACTTGAACCACCGTCAAGTGACGAGTACACCACCTCTCCAAACTAACACGGCACGCTAATGGGAAAATGTTCAGCTTCGAGATATTCCGTTGTTGGAGACTAGGACGTATTATATATAAGCGGAGCACCTACTGGATGCAAGGTAGAAAACACTTCAAAATGTGTTTTAATAACTACCCTTCCTGAACTCGTGTGTGTGGTATAACAAAACACTTAACTGAATTATTATTATATGTTTGTATACTTTCTTACTCCTTTCTTAGGAAAAATAAGTCACTTTTGTGTAACTTAAAACGAAATAAACTCTTTAATTTCTAAAATATTGAGCCTTGTAAGGTTAAAGTGTATCCATCCCCCGTTACAAGACGAGTTTGCAATAGAAATAAGATTCAAACTGACTGAAATGACGACAGCTACTACGATCGCTTATAAGAGTAGTTATCAAGCAAGTTGTTCAATTATTTAGATATTTTCATTCCTAACAATGAAACTCGTTTCAATTAAAAATGCTGAATTCTCATGAAACAGTGAACTTCGCATATGGTAAAGAGAGCATACACAAATCCCAAGGATATTGGTTATTTAGGTAGAACAAAACTCCAATCGATCTTTAGCATCTGTTTGAAAGAAAGAAACTTTTTCATATTTTCGTACTTGAAATATTGACTGACCCCTCACCAGCGTCCGTCACTTGCAGCTCAACCGGCCGCTGAAACTCCTACGTTTTCCACTTCATCTCAGCATCCATAAAAATGAAGGGACTGTTTGGGAGAAGAAGGATTGTACAATAGAACAGAATGCAGCCATGGTAACCGAGTAAGTGTCAAGAACTGGTGATGTTGTCTTCGAGTGGTGAATTAGAAAGCCTCGTTATATATATATATATATATATATATGCAGTGAAATCACTGCATGCTAAATCGGTCGAGGTTCAAAACCCTTGCGTTGGTGTAATCTTTTAACTATGGAGAGTGGGGTGCACGGCCCCACACAGATTTTACTCGCGTCACTTGTGTCAAAACTTGAAAAGGGGTTTTCTCACATTTTAAAGCGCTCGTATTTGAGCTGAAATTATCTATACACCAGTGTTTTGGGTAAAATTACGATAATTTAATTATAATTAATTAAAATTAATTGACTGAAACTAATTATTTAAAAAATTACAGATACAGCCACGTTTTTTTCATTTTTAGCGACTTAGTTCAAAACTTTAAAAGATTTCTTTTCCTCACGTTTTAAACCATTCATTTGAGTTGAAATTTATATATACACGATTGTTTTGGATGACAATACGATACTTTAATGATTAAGAATAAAAATGAAGTACCACTTAATGTGATTCTGACATAAGTATACAGATATTTATATTATATATATAATTGTAACTATTTAATAAAATGTAGCTAAAATGAAATTTTTCTTTGTTGATCTAAGTAGGAATTGACTTAATTTTTTTATATTACTTGTTTTTTTTTAAATAAAAACAATATTAATTATATAAAATAAGGATACATATAGTTTCCAAAATTAGTTCTTATTTATATAATGAGCTAAAAAATACAAAAAACATATAATAAATTGATATATAATTCATTTTTAAAATAAGATTTCAGAAGCATAAGCAATTTAAACTTTTATCACTCAGCCTAGTTCTAAGTTTTGTGACGAACAATCCGGCTGCAGAAAATGCTCTCTCGGCTTCAATTGACATTTAAGGAATTGTTTTTAAGGCCTCACATAGTTTTAGAATGTTTGGTGACGGATTTTCAGTCGAGTCGATCAACTACATCTTTTGTTTAAGGATTTTGTTGATACTATTACTGTTTTTGGTTGAACAATATAAGACTTTTGTTTTAGAGTAAATTGATTTCTCTAATTTTTCGTCCAGAAAGTCAGAGGTTTTTCTTTCAAAATCTCCAAAGTCTCTTCTTGTGAGTGCGATGAGTTGGATATGGATTCCTCTTCTTCTCAGAAAAGCCTTGTCCCTACCTATCTCTCTCACTTGGGCTTGTCTAACCAAACAATTTTTACTCAGCAATCGCGAAATATTGACAGTAACTGCAGTGTGCGATTCCTGGGAATTCCTGGGAGTTGAAAAAGTAAGGAAATCTTATGATTTCCCGTCCTGGCCAAAGACTCATGTTCAATGTCCTGTGCCGGGGCTTTATCGGAATTACTTCTATTAATCCTCTTGGGATCTCTTTGGAGCCAAAATGGTAATTCTTTCCAACCAACCCAAGAAGAGAGCGTGGTTATGCAGATCAGGAATTATATATATCGGAATGTTAGTATTCGTGAAGAGCGCTAAGTAAGCTAAGTGAAGAGAGTTAAAGCTCTAGGGAAGAGAGTTAGTGCATGCTAGGAGTTCTGTGAGTCGGTCTAATAGTGCCAGTGCAGATAAGCAAAAATGGGTTTTAGACCAGAAGAGTATTGCCTTACCATGAACAAGTCAGGTGGAAGGATAAAATTGATGATTTAAGGACATTAGCTGTTCACCAAGGAAATAGCAGTAAGCTTGTATGTTTAAGCTTTAAGAATAGAGTGGATATTATTAAGTTCGGAAATAATCTATAAAGATAGATTCAGTGTATTGTATATAAATTAAGACCATAATCAACTGATTTTATTGTGGCATTTAGTGCTCCTTCTTTCATTCCCTCAGACGTAGATCGCGTGGATGGTGGAGAGAGGATATCCCCAAAGGAGGAGATATCACATGTTTCCCCACACACATGCATGTGGAAACTTTAGTAAGGTCACTACACGGGAATATTAATTTCACTAAAGAGATCCGCCATGTATGCATTGAAGAATGTTTGTTTTTAGGCTGGCACTGTGTGGAAATTAAGAGAGTAATCTGTTACCACGATTGTTCGTTGTCCTTCGCCACCCCTCTTTAAAACTGATGAAGTCTATCAAATTCGTTTTCTTGTTCCTTTTCGATCCACAAGGTGAATGTCTTTGTGCGGGCAGGTTGTTCAAATCGTGCACTCTGATTATAATGAGCAAATTTACCCATACTACAAGCACTTAATGGAAAGAGATGTAATTATCAAAGATATAGAGAAAGAAAATAAGTACTTGAACTTGTCATTAAACATATTTTACGATGTGTGACACAAAAACGAGACTCCGTAGCATGAAAAAGGAGTAGAGTTAGCAACAAATGTTCTGGTGACCAGTTTCTACTTAAGAGGACTTGGTACCCTAAAAATCACAACTCTATCGTTTTTTTTTTATTTTCATTTAATCTTATTCTTTGCATTATTATCTTTCGATTGATATATCACTTGTGCATGTCGGAAAGTTGGAAATTGAATAAAACTTCATTTGAAAACAAATTATGCAATTCAGTCACACCCCCTTTTTAGAAAAAAAAGCTAAAAAATGCGTTATGATAAAAAAAATCTATTTTATAAATAGAAATAATAACGATAAAAAAGAATGTGTAGTATTAAAAGCAGAATTTTTCAGAGGCAATAAAATAATGTAATTTTTCTTCCTTATGAAATGTGTGCATGTAAAATTTTTAAATTAAGGCATTTTATATTAATAATTTTATAATTTCAGTTCTTATTCCTGATATATTTTTCATACAAATGTAATACTTTAATATTATAAGAAAAACAGCTAAAATTTCTGTCGTGACAGAAAAAAATTTTTTTTAACGTTTTTCTTGAGTTTTCTTGTGCAATTAGTACTCTCTAAAAGTTGATCATTTATAAAAATGTGTGGGTTGAAAAAATATGAAAATGCAATTATTTTAAAGAAAAACGTATGACTAATATCTTAAAGTGGTATTTTAAGTTTAATTAAGCTTATAATAATTATTTTTTCAGAATTATAAGCTTTAAACTGGTTTTTCTCAGTTTGTGTTTTTCGAAACCTTAGTGCATTCAAAATGCTACTCCTTCGACAATTATTTATCAATCACTTCCATTTTCTTCCTGCGTGTTAAAAATAATGCATGTAATAAAATTAGGGATCCGTTTTGCTATAAACTGAATACTTTTTTAAAAAAAAAAATAAAATGTAAGAGATGTTGGCTTTTTCGTTGATTTTTAGCCTGTATATCAACATTTTATTTTTTTTCTCCAAAACGAATGAAGTTATTTTAAAATTGATCCCTAAAGTTGTTTAGAACATCCATAAGAATATTATAAAAAAATTTCAGGTCAAAAAATCAAATTTACAAAAGGAGTAGGATTTTAAAATTTTCCCAATTTTCTTCAAAAAATTTAAATTTTTAAAATTGTGTGAATAATATATGAAAATTTTCATCTGGTAACATTTTCTTGAATAGAAACATTGTATAAAATGCTAAAATATAATTTTTAAATACGTAAATAAAGAAGTTTGCTCAAAGGGTACCAAGTCCCCTTAACCGATCAAGCCAGTTGGGAGCACTGCGTCATTGAATGTACACGTACAACTGCATTCAACCGAAAAAATTTCTAACATAAAAACAGGACAGTGAATCAACATCAAGTTTCTTGTGAAACTTTGTGACGAATCTGTACGGAACCTTTCCACTAATCTTCTTAGGCGTATTTCTAGGGAAGATAAATTCGCGTTTATTTCCAATCAACTCCAAAAAGAAGTTTGGGATATGTAAATGAGATAGGATATTTAAGTCGAGGGTTGCGAGATAGCAAGAGAGATGATGATAGGCTATTGAGCCAACAACGTAAAAGCAAAACTAGAAGATTCAAAGAGAATAGATTCGTGAAGACGTCGTGCTGCTAGACGTACCAGAAAGCTGATATAAGCCAGCGGTAAATATAATTCACGTACGCTTAAAGTAAGCGTCAGTTTGAGATACTTAGTTAAATTTAATGACAATTAAGAATTCGAATACGTGTGTTTCTCGGATCTCCTATTTCGGTAAACCTTACTTGAGTTGAGCTAGATTAGTAATCAATCGTATTCTTAGCAATTTAATTTAATATAAAGGTAAATCCCTTTAGATGACGTAACATATTTATATTATTTGTTATCAGAGATTTTTGAGGAAATTATAACAAAAAATAAATAATATTATTATTTAAAATGGCTTTTAGTGGTTCTTTGCCTCAAATTAATCTTGGTGTTCAAGGTGTGACCCAAGGGGGTCATCACAACTTGTTAATCTTGTTCAAACTTAGAAATCAGTTACGGAAACATTTCAAATGTTGACTGAGGTTTATGGAGGTAAAGCTTAATCTCGTGCATGTGGGTTCGAATGGCAAAATCGGTTTTCACGGGGAAGGGATAGTGTAGAAGATGATGAACATGCTGGGTGACCAAGGTCAGAGATTGCAGATCAATACATCACCAAAGTGCTTGATGTGATCCGGGGTGACCGAATATTAAATTTTCGTGCAGTGACGGAGTTGGTTAACTTGGATAGGAAAACTGTTCGTCGCATTTTAACGGACGAATTACACATGACAAAGATTTGTGTGAAGGTTCTTCCAAAAGTTTTGTCCGATGACCAAAAACCGTGCCGTGAAGACGTGTGTGTGGACATGTGAGAACACATTGCAAACGAGTCAAAATTGTTGGAATCTGTTGTAACATGTGACTTATGACGCAGAAAGTAAGCACCAGTAGATGCAGTAGAAGTTTCCAGGATCCCCAAGACCCAAAAAAGCACGTATGTCAAAATCGAAATTCAGGGTAATGTTAAGTTTCTTCTTCGACATTAATGGAATTATAATGATTGAGTGGGTTTCCAGTGGTCAAACTGTTAATAAACAGTACTACACTGAAGAACTTTGTCAAAAAATTAGGAAAAAAAGATCACAGTTGAGAAATGATTGATGGCTGTTGCACCAGAGGACAATGTACTTGACAAGCAGTTTCTGAGCAGTAAAAACATTACTGTGATGGGGCCGTCTTCCTTATTCACCGGATTTGGCACCATAATGCTTTTTTTGCCTGATGTTAAATCTTCCTTAAAAGGAACCTATTTTACCTCATTTGTAGAGTTTCAGGCAAAATCGGAGAATCTTCCAGAATTGTTACCACCAATATCAGCACCGAATGCAGAAGTGTGTATGTGATGAAGAGGACTACTTTAAATGTCACAAGGAACTGATTCTATAAGCACAATCATTTATTGAATCGATTTCGTTTCTTTTGTGTCACACCTCGTATATAAATTTCTGCATAGGGATAAATTATATATGTAATCTGCTCTGTGTTACTCATTTCTTTCTTTCGCATTATTTATAAAAAAAATATATCGTACACCCTCCATTTAAAACTGAATATGTCAACGAATGTATAATTTTTCAGGATCTTTGGATTGGTATTCAGAATTGAGTTCAAAATACTCACATTTGAGTACTCAAAATAGCTCCGATACAAACATACTCAAATTTGAGAATCGCACATACTAATTTTTTGGCAACAAGTACTACTTACTGAAAATTTAAGTTGTTGTATCTAATATGAATTTTTAACAGAAAAATATATATCAACTTAAATTTAAAATAATCGAAACATATCATGCCTAAGTAGGAAAATTCATTTTGTCCATCTTATATATTATTTAATTTACATTTTATCAAGTTTTTACCATTTAACTTCGAAAATCAAAATTCGTTTTGAATTTATTGTGTAACAAAAAGGTACTTGCGTATCATCTCAAAAGTGCCAACGTTCAAGATAATTCACCAAGTTGGCAGATCCGGTTTCGGGTGTCTCGTACGCGTTGATTTAGCAGCCATCGTACTTCGTTTTATGTAATATCGCCAATACTTTGTGATAATACGCAAGTACCAAGAAAAATATAATTTTTGGTTTTAAAAATGCAACTGCTATGTGATCATAAACCGAATATTTTCGAACTTATACCTCAAATTTAAATCTTTGAAAATAACGAAAATAGATCCGATGCAATAGTTAAAAATATGTGTATGCAATTTCGTTCATTAAAAGTTATATTTAAGTTTCTAGAAGCAATATATTGTTTCTTTAAAATCCTATACAAACAGAAATTTAACTTTTATTTAAAATCAGCCTTTCAATAAGAAATATCTCGGAAACATTATGATCAATGACAGATTTTTCATAGTAAAAATTTCTAAACATAATGTAAGAAAGGAATAGTTTCTTTACATATTATGTAACATAAAAAAAGACAAAAAAACTTCTAAAACTTGGGCATCCGACTAAAATAACCCTCACTAGGCCCAGGTGAGTAAGTATTTTTTAGTCAATTGTTTTCTGTAAATCGATGCATACACAACCTCTGCTCTCAACACTCATCAACCAAGCTTCTGGGACTCCCTTTTAATCTATCCAGATGGAAATACAAATGCATTGTAATATATGTTACAAATCAAGCTCGCTTTTATACCAACTGCTTTTATACTCTCCTATCACCAAAGAAGATAAATATTGTAGTTTTTAAGTAAATGCTTTTTAAATCAAAAATTAAAACATTTAAAAAGTTTAGTTCTGAAAAATGTAACAAAAAACAGTAGATTTTTACATTAACAAAACATTTAAAATGCACAAGTTTTTAACGAACTAGAAAGGGTTTTTAGAGAAGTTTCCAGTGTCCATTTATAAAAAAAATAACATCTTTACTTATAGTGTACACCACTTTTTTTTTAATGATTCACTGTAAACAAGAAAAATAAAACCAAACAATTCATATTTTTGAAATATTTGTTCTGGAAATTGTACACATACATATCAGACATTAAAAAAAGACAAAAGAATATAAGTGTGATTTTTCAAACATGCTACCATAAGAGTTATTTTTTATTGAACTTTTTTTTAATATAAACACTATCTATAATCAATATTATGGTCAACTCCATCCTTATTTGTGCAGCATAGCTTATGTGTTAATGTATTATACATCAAATCGTTTTAAATATAGGAAGTTCTAATGTGTAAAGGAAGATATAATGAAACAGATTTTTTTTTTATTTATCAAATCAATAGCATGTATTATTAAATATAAGTGAGAATGCCTTTCAAACCTTTCAAATAAATTACATGTTAGGATACATGAGACATATAAATCATACAATGAAGAATTTACAGATAGCTGGTTCTGAGAGGAATCTTAAAAGTTTCCTCATTAGAGTAAAATCTTTGCAAACGTTGTTCGTAATTATATAGTTTTCTAAACGACTATCGATAAAATTTAGCATAACATATATAGTATTATGCTACTCCCGTATGACTGTTTTGAATATGACGACAAAGAGTACGAGGGGAATCAAATGATCTTTTGCAGAAAGTGTAAAATGTATGAAATTTGTAAATTTTTTTTATCCATAAAATATAAAAAAAGAGAAAAATTCAGAGCTATGTGCAAATTTAAAATAAATTATGCATGGAAATATTAAAAATGAAGATTTAGCTTACAAGTAGAAATGAAATTAATGCCAATTAAAAATAAAACATTCATAATTTAGAAACATGGATAAAGGTTTTTGAAAAATACAACTTTCTAACTAGTACACATGAAGGCATGTCTTGCTGAGTCAGAGAGTATTAACGTGACATAGTTTAGCTACTCAAGGACATTGGGCGATGGACTTCGTTAACTTGAACCATGGTCAGGTGGCAAGGATGACACCTGTGTGCTGGCACTCCTCCTCTCCTAACTACCACACCAGCAAGAGAACGTTTGAGCTGTCGACAAATTAAAGTGCATCACTCCCCTAAAGGGCAAGACGGGTCATCAGCAGCACTAGGCTCGAACTCATGACCTGCCCGCTATGAGTCTGTTACCTTGACCACTAAACTACCAAGACCACCAGGTCTTGCTGAAGTTCACACTTATTAAAACTACTGTTCAAAAAATACCACACATTGGAGCACTATATATATGGGAGCTAATTTGTTGTCAGTACACTATGCGCCAAACGTCTTTTAGGCACGATTTTGAAATCGCAATAAATAAAATTTTAGTATTCAATAGTTTTCAATCCAAGGTGGTGGTCTCACACTAAGAACTCAACATGTAAATAATTTAAAAGAGTAGCTTATTCCCGACAAAAGAGAAATAACATTAATCTTCAAAGAAGCAAAAATGTAGTACTACTACTATAGAAAACCAGTTAGAAAATTATGAGTACCAGGATTTAAAGAAATAGAACACAAGGTATTTAGAAATGCAGGGAAAAGAAACGGAAGAAAAATAATAACTGTTAAAAACTAAACAAAATTCAAAGCAAAAAAAAAAAAAAAGGAAATCACTATCAGGATGTAAAAAATTAAGGCTGTTTTCGGCAAAAGTACGAGAGACTGAACTAAACGCGGAGCACATTTTCAGACAGAAAAATGCCTCATTTTTCATGAAAATTTGCAACATTACAACTCATACATCTATTAACAATATAGTGTTTCTAAAATTTCAAAATATTCCTTGAGTATTTTTTTTTCATTTTAACACGTGAAAGGATAGCTCATTTAACATTACGGTATAGGAGAAAATACTCGAAACACATTTTATACCAGAAGAAATTGCTCAGCTCTGTCAAACATGGGAAGTATGATGAAATATGCTGCTCTCTAAGGGATAATGAAGCCAGAATATAATATTAATTTTCATTTCTTTTATGTCTGAAAAAATTTACCTAATTCGGGGGTCCTATTCTTTAACATTAACCGAAAACAGCATTAATGGTGAAATGTTATGAATCCGATTTTTTAAATGTATTATTAATACATTCGAGTAACTTGAATATATTGAAAATATATAATTCGAATAATTTTCAATATATCCAAAAATTCCAAGTTTTAATTGTGAATTTTGCTGACCAAGGAACGTTTAAAAATGCATTAATTAAAATTAAATTTGAAGTAAAATTACAATTTGCTGCCAGTGAAAAGAGAATTTTTTCCTATACATTTACTACCAGAAGCCAGTCAAGTTTGCATTGTAAGCATCTGCAATAAAACATACAGCAGTCAAATTATTTAACCTATTTGTAAACTATTTTCATTTTTCTTCCATGGCTTATTCCATTTTATGATGGCCAAAATAACCAAAATATTAATCAAGAATAAGAAGTTAAAAAAAATTAGAAAACAAAGACAGAAAGTGCGAATTCGATAATCCTTTTAGTACACAATAATTGAAAGCGGAGCCACACCATTCGTTTAATAAAAGATCTTAGTACTCACCAAAAATATCTGAAATATCCATTTATGAATAAATGACAGAAGACTAAAACTGCAATCTAGACAATGGAAAGCATGGAAATGTTTAAGTTTGCGAAAAAAATCTGCATAAATTCGTCTGAAATAAATAAAGATACTGCCATAAATATAAATCAATAAAAAATTCATTTTAATATACTATAATAATATAATAATAATATCAAACAATATACACAATAAATAATAAAATTAAATTAAAAAAGTATAATAAAAAATAATGGATGGCAATCACAGAAACAAATTTAAATGTATTGGTAACAGCATTATAATGTTATATATCTCCCAACTTGACGATTGTCAACAACAGCACTTAATACGTAAAATGTACCAATATCAAATTAGAACATTAATTTCAATACTAAAAAACTAAAAAAGACAAGCTCTGTCTCCTTTCCCCTCCAATCTGAAATGTAAAAACAAAAGTTATTTAAGGACTAGCTGCATAGCCCGACGTTGCACGGGCTATCTCTATTTTTATAAATTTTCACTTTCCTTCACAAAATCAGCATTTCTAATACTCCTTTCCAAAATCACTTACCCCCTCCACCGCTTAGCCCGGCGTTGATCGGGCTTTCTCTTTTCCTCATGACACCAGCATTTCTCTGTGTGTGAGTGATGTGAGGGATTTCTAAAATTATGTCAAAAAATTTCCCTTTTTCGAAATTTGTTCTATTCCTTTTATTTTTGATTTGAGACAGGTTTCTTTTCCCTCTCTATAGCCCAAACACGTTTTTTTTTAGTGAAAAATTATTGTTCTATCTTCTCCTTCTCGCGAGATAAGATATAGCTTCTCAAATTTCGATGTATGATTTTGAAAAAACAATATTGCGTTAGAAGTAAAAAAAAATATTAATGTGAAGCAATAAAAAGAAAATTCTGATGCTAAGAGTAAAACAAAAAAACATTTATCATTTTTTACAAATAGTTAGTTTCTAAGAATCTAAAATAATAAAATAGATTTCAGATTTGCATGAATCAATCAATCGTCTCTAAAATGTATTTTGATACAAAATAATAGACGATGTACTTTTTAATTAACAAAGAATTCCTTAAGTAATGAAATAATAGAAATAATCCTTTTAAAAAAACACATATATATATATATATATATATATATATATATATATATATATATATATATATATATATATATATTTAAATAAAATTTTATAAGTAATTAATAAAAGAAAAAATTACAGGTAGCTATTGAAACGATTGCTTTTTCTGAACGTTTGAATGTTTGATTAAACATATAAATATATAAAAGTTAGAAAAAAAAACAGTATCGGGGAAAGACTAGATATATATATTTATATACATGTACTGAAAAAACATTAAAAAACCGATTTGATGAAAACATTTGACATTTCTGATGATGACATTTTGATATTTTATTTTAATTTTAACCTTTAAAAATTTAAACAAAAATAGTGCTTAAATATTTCTCGCAAAAAGGAGAAAAACGAATGTATTTTTTGAAAAAAAGGAAAAAAAAAAGTTTTTGATATTCAATTTCGCCGAATCTGGTAATTTTTAATATTTATATATAGGCACACCTTCTTTTCTAGTGTAACATTTCATCAAACGTAGAGGCTGAGCAGAAAAAGAGTTTTCTTGCACCAAACAGGTTTTCGCCGCCAAACTCAGAGCTATTATAAAATTGATTTTTTTTAAAGTTTTAATTTGTTTTCGGGCTTTATTTTTAAGTTAAGGTTTTCAAACTTCATATATCGATTGTAAAACTGGTTATTTTTAAACAAAAAGCTTTAAAAAAAACGTAATGCTTACATATTTCCCGCAAAAAAGAAAAAAAACATTTTTTTAAACCGTAATTTTTAAGATATTTTATCAATCTTTGTACAGATTACGTATAATATTGTTCTACACGCGGAAAAAAGTTTCGTGAGATTATTTTTACTAATAAAGAAGTTATTAAATCTATATATATATAAATGAATGTTTGTATGTATGTCATCGATGAACTCAAAAACTACTGTACCGATTCTTATGAAAATTGGTATATATATGAATTTTTCCACGGAGAAGGTTTGTATAATATGCTCATTGATGCCACTCGCCACCAGGTGGCGCTGAAGAGTAGCAACTTCTGCCCCGTTCAAACGATTGTCATGAAAATCATTATGACCATGTACTTTTACACAGAGGAAACGAATATGATATTCGTATTAATGGAAGTTACCACCAGATGGCGCTTCCATGTATCAAGTTCAATACTGATTTTAATAGATATCTATACGAATTCGTATAAATAAAAGTTCTCAAAATATATTTTTGGTGCGATAAGTAAAATAAAACTATAAACTTTCTTTTCTTCTCTGTCTCTTCTTCTCTTCTCTTTCTCATTCTCTTCTCTTTCTCTTCTCTATCTCTTCTTCCCTTCTCTCTCTCTCTTTCTCTATTCTCTTTTTCTTCTCCTCTATCTCTTACTCCCTTCTCTTCTCTTCTCTCTCTCTATAAAAATGATTGTTTACCTGCATGTCTTTTCTAGAATCGTAAACTATGTATTTGATTATGTGAAGATGTCATTCTAATGAATTTCATATATTGTCGTTACAGTTCATGCTGATGTGAATTGAAACAAATGAAGCGAACGATAGATGACATTTCGAGTCGAGAGTGACATAAGAATTTGTGTAGGTTGTGAAATTCATATCTAGCTTACATTAAACAGACATTATTGTGCGTATTTTTATATTTGGGAGAGTTTTTCGAATAATTTTGTGCATTTCATCGTAAGCTGAATTAATTTAGATAAATACTTCAATCGGATTGAATATTTGTAGTTTCCGTGAGCTGATTATATTGATTTTCTACTGTGAATTTACGAAGATCATAGAATGTGTATGTGAAGGATTTGACTGCTGATTGACATTCCGAACGCATTTGCTGTGCGGTTTTTTTTTCTTATTAGCAACTTATACCATCTGCGACTTTGCAACGTTTTATAAATTCAAAAGCATCACGTCATTCCTGTATAATTATGCCCCCAAAGCGACGAGCAATTGGCCGATCTACACCTCAAGCACGAAAGAGAAGAGCATTACGAGCCTCAGAATCAGACGAGCATTAAGGCTGGAAAATCATCGAGTACACGCCTCTGAGACCCGTTCGTCTGAATCATCTGACCAACGAGAAGTAAGATTAGAAACTGATCGAATACGTACTAATCAGATCCGTTCTTTTGAGACAACTGAATTACAGGAAAGAAGGCTGCAAAATGTTCGAATAAGCACTGTTCGATCAAGACGAACACTGCACGCTGATTTGAATCTTAGTGCATTCCATTATGACAGTAATAATGATTACAGTCTTCATCCAAATGTCGTCATTGGAAAAATGGATAAAATTTGCATGTATTGTAGTGCACTCAAATTTAAAAATGAAACGCGTGGAATGTGCTGCGTCAGTGGAAAAGTTAAGCTACCAGAATTACATTCACCACCCGAACCACTGTCAACGTTTCTAACTGGTGTTACACGTGTGTCGAAGCATTTCTTGGAAAACATCCGCAAGTACAATTCATGATTCCAAATGACATCGTTCGGTGCAACGAAGATCGTGCGCGAAAATTACATGCCGACATTCATAGTCCAAGGGCAAATTTATCATCATGCCGGATCGCTTCTACCATTGCCGGACGCAGATCACAAGTTCCTTCAAATTTATTTTATGGCAAACAGTGATGAACAAATTGAACAACGATGTCATTATAATGCGGGCACTAGACGAGAAATTGTGGGTGCGTTACAAGGCCTTTTCGATCAACACAATGAATTAGTTCGGTTGTTTAAAACCGCCATTCAACGAATGCCAGCCGATGACTATGCAGTTGTGATTCGAGCAGACAAAAGACCCGTTGGCCAACACGAGAGACAATTCAATGCACCAACAATCGATGAAGTGGCGATCGTTATAGTTGGCGAAGAATTTGAATCGCGCGACATAATTCTTCATCGCAGAAGTGGTGACATTCAGCGAGTCTCCTAAATTCATCGCTCATACGACGGATTGCAGCATCCGATTCTGTTTTGGTGAGGAGATGATGGATATCATTTTAACATCAAAATGATAAATCCACAAACAGGTGAGGGAACGAATAAGAAAGTCAGTGCCATGAATTATTATTCGTATCGACTGATGATTCGTCAAAACTCTGAGAACCACATTCTGAAATGTAGACAATTGTTCCATCAATATATCGTCGACATGTACGCGAAGATTGAAACTGAACGGCTATTATATATTCGATTGAATCAAACCGAGTTGCGTTTTGAACAGTACATCCATTTACGAGACGCAATCGTTAATGATGGTAACGTCAATCCAAACGAATTGGGAAGAATGGCCATATTACCGTCTACATTCACGGGGAGTCCACGGCACATGCATGAATACGCACAAGATGCGATGACATACGTTCGCGCATATGGTCGTCCAGATTTGTTCGTCACCTTTACATGCAATCCAACATGGAATGAAATTAAAGAACTTCTATTAGTTGGACAATCATCTTCGGATCGCCATGACATTAACGCACGCGTATTTAAACAAAAATTGAAATTTTTGATGGATTTTATTATCAAGCATCATGTTTTTGGAGAGACACGCTGCTGGATGTATTCCATTGAATGGCAGAAAAGAGGATTGCCACATGCACATATTTTGGTTTGGTTAATCAACAAAATTACGCCAGATCAAATTGATCAAATCATCTCAGCAGAAATACCAGATAAGCACATTGATCCAAACTTATTCGACGTCGTCACCAAAAATATGATCCATGGCCCATGTGGCGCATTCAACAATAATTCATCATGCATGTCTGATGGGAAATGCACGAAACGATACCCAAGAAAATTGGTTTCTGATACTATCACTGACAATGACGGATATCCACTGTATCGTCGACGATCAGTTGAGGATGGTGGCAAATCCGTCGTTCTGAAAGTACGAAACATTGATATTGAAGTAGATAATCGTTGGATTGTGCTATATTCACCACTGCTTTCAAAGACCTTCAAAGCACACATTAATGTTGAGTATTGCAATTCAGTGAAGTCGATCAAATACATTTGCAAATATGTCAACAAAGGAAGCGATATGGCAGTCTTCGGAGTAGGGAAGGTAGCTGCACCGCTCGATGAAATCAACCAATACCAACTTGGACGCTACATAAGCAGCAATGAAGCAGTATGGCGCATCTTATCATTTCCAATCCATGAACGACATCCAACAGTAATACACTTGGCGGTGCATCTCGAGAATGGACAGCGCGTGTACTTTACAGCAGATAATGTACGTGCAAGAGCATTGGTTCCACCGGTAACAACTTTAACTGCGTTTTACTCATTGTGCCAAGATGATCTTTTGCTAAAACTTTGCTTTATTCTGAAGTACCGAAATTCTACACGTGGAATGCATCGACTAAAAAGTTTCAACGTCGCAAACAAGGTAAAGCAGTTGAAGGACATACCAATTTATATTCCAGTGATGCATTGGGTCGTCTGTACACTGTTCATCCGAACAATACAGAATGCTTCTATCTAAGATTGCTGTTGATCAATATACGTGGACCAATATCCTTCCAAGATTTAAGAACAGTCAACGGTCAGCTGTGCGCTACTTATCGCCAAGCTTGCCAAGAACTAAATCTTCTTGAGAATGATGCACATTGGGATACTGCACTAGCAGATGCATCGAATACTGCTCGACCACAGCAAATACGCACGCTATTTGCCATAATATTAACAACCTGCTTTCCATTTAATCCAAAAGATCTTTGGGAAAAATACAAGGACTACATGAGTGAAGATATTCTACATCGTTTGCGCGCTGCGAATCAAAATCCGGACATTCAATTCACACCAAACGTGTATAATGAAACATTGATTTTGATTGAAGACATATGCTTGACAATAGCTAACAAGCACTGATGCAACTGGGAATGCCTGCTTCAAACCGACCTGCAAACAACCTTTTTGATCGTGATTTGCAACGAGAAACACACTATGATTCTGATGAACTGGGGACATTCGTTAGGACAAATCTTCTGCAGTTGATTCTAGAACAACGCATTGCGTATGACAGAATTATGCGTGTAATCACAGAACAAAGTGGTGGACTGTTTTTTATAGATGCGCCCGGTGGTACAGGCAAGACTTTTCTTCTTTCACTAATTTTGGCAACCATACGATCACAAAATAATATTGCACTGGCTATTGCATCATCTGGAATTGCGGCAACTCTTTTGGATGGTGGCCGAACAACGCATTCAGCATTGAAACTGCCGTTGAATTTTCAAAACACTGAGGCACCAACATGCAACATCAGCAAAAACTCTGGATTTGGAAAAGTACTCCAAACGTGTCAAATTATCATATGGGACGAATGTACAATGTCTCACAAGAAAGCATTGGAAGCGCTTGATCGTACACTGCGAGATTTCAGAGGAAACAGACGAATCTTCGGTGGCGCACTCATTTTATTGTCTGGTGATTTTCGACAAACACTGCCCATTATACCACGATCAACACCCGCTGATGAACTTCATGCATGTCTTAAATCATCAGTTCTATGGCGTCATTTACAGAAATTGACTTTGAAAACTAACATGCGTGTACAACTACAACGGGATGCATCGGCTGGAAATTTTGCAAAACAATTAATGGATATTGGAAATGGGCGAATGGAAATTGATGAATCTACACAATGTATCACCCTGCCAACAAACTTCTGTAAGATAACAGAAAGCATCGACGAATTGGGGTGCAAAAAGTTTTTCCAAACATTGCACAAAACTACAAAAACCATCAGTGGCTCAGTACGCGTGCTATATTAGCAGCCAAAAACATCGATGTCAATACCATCAACTTCACGATTCAGCATGGAATACCCAGTGAAACGACAACATATAAGTCCATCGATACTGTGGAGAATCAAGATGAGGTTGTCAACTATCCAACTGAATTCTTGAATTCGCTTGATTTGCCAGGCATGCCACTGCACGTTCTTACGTTGAAAATTGGCGTACCCATCATACTTCTTCGAAACATAAATCCACCACGACTTTGCAACGGAGCCAGACTCTCAGTCAAGAAAATGATGAACAATGTTATCGAGGCAACAATTTTGACTGGAAAATTCAAAGGTGAAGACGTCCTGTTGCCACGTATCCCAATGATCCCGACAGATATGCCATTCGAATTCAAACGTTTACAGTTCTCGGTACGACTCGCTTTCGCAATGACTATTAACAAAGCACAAGGACAATCGTTACAAGTGTGTGGATTAAATTTGGAGAATCCATGCTTCTCACATGGACAGCTCTATGTGGCTTGCTCACGTGTCGTAAAACCTTCTGATTTATTCGTCTTTGCACCAGATGGAAAAACAAGAAATATTGTGTATCCCACAGCACTTCAATAAACATCTCATTGAAACTGAACTTTGTAATCAAACAATTTTTTTTTAAAAAAATGGTAAAATACAAAATATAATTATTTTATAAAATAAATTATAGAAACGGCTTTGAATGATTGAATTTCTCATTCCCTCGTAACACCAGCATTTCTATGTGTGTGTGTTTGTACGCGCACAATGTGAGTGATTCCTAAAATTATGTCAAAAAATTTCCCTTTTTCGAAATTTGTTCCATTCCACTCATTTTCTTAAATAGACGATGTACTTTTTAAGTAACAAAGAATTAATTTCATAATGAAATAATAGAAATAATCCTTTTAAAAAAACATATATTTATTTATTAAAATCAAATTTCTATAAGTAATAAATGAAAGAAAAATTAACAGCTATTGAAATTATTGCTTTTTTCTGAACGTTTGATTAAACATATAAATATATAAGTTAGAAAGAAAACAGTATGGGGGAAAGCCAATGTATATATATATATTATGTACTGGAAAAAAACATTAAAAAAACGATCTGATAAAAACATTTTGATAGTTCATTTTAATTTTAACCTTTTTCATTCCACTAAAAAAAAATTTAAACTTTAAAAAGTAGCGTGATGCGAAATGGAAAGTCTCTTCCTCTTCAGTTCTTCAGAACCTGGGAACTATCGTT
>BMAU01001091.1:5000-17500 GCA_019973935.1 Trichonephila clavipes | reverse complement strand
AAAGTGAAGAGTCTTTCATTAATCCACGATTTGACTCGAATCTCACGCATGCGGAATCTTCATCACTGTGACTGTCATAACCCAGATTTTCTCTTACTACAATGTGAAAGTTAAGAGAGCGAAACATCGCTGCAAATACTTGCTCGAACAACCGCCAATAGACTGACTGACATGGATTCAGCCAATATCATTTTTTGCATTGATAAAAAATAATTTGAACTATTGGAAATGGGCAGAGATTTAATAAAAAAATATTCATGATGTAAAATACACACAATCTATAGACAATTAGAAATATATGCATTATAATATACAATATGCAATACAAAATCTGTAAAATATGATAAAATGTGTAATTATAAAAGTATAAACGATGATAAGGCTTCTTTTTCGAAACATTTGAATAACCTCGAGTTTCAGAACGAAGATAACTGAAAAAGAAGATTCTTGGATTTTGTTTAAAAAACGGTGAATCGAAGCACGGAAGGGATCTTCTACTCCTGCTTCGTTTCGTGCATTTTAAAGAGAGGAGGAGGTTTGAGCAACGCCTCCGAACGGAAGCAACAGTAAAATCCTTCTTAGCAAAGAAGCAGGAGCCTTACGCAAATTTCTAGTACAGGCGCGAAAGCCTCTTTTCCAAATGGAACAACGTGCATCGAGGATTATTTTCCCCCAGCAAGTTATCACTTTGTTTTTCTGGATGGCAACATTCCGATCCGCCAGATTTGAAGGAGGTCGGTGCTACGACGCCACTGAAAATGGCTGCAGTTCTCTTACTTTTTTTTATTTCTGTGAACGAAAGTGGCAATAAATTGACGGGGAAATGGTTCAGGGGCGAAATTCTGAGAGAGTAAATTTGGCTGGCGCCTTTCCTCCACCGGGATGCATTCGGGGTTTAACGAAGGAGGCCCCCGCCGTCTCTGCATTGAATGGAAGACTGCTCCCGAACTAAAGATTAAATTTAATCAATGTCATTGTACTTTAAAAGGGAATCACTTACTTTAATCGCTTGTTTTATGACCCTTTTTAAAATGAATCAATGCTCGGTCGTAAATTTTATACTTTAGAAGTCCAAACACTGTGGACATGTTCCGATAACATTGAAATGATGACCACGTTTAATATTTTGAAGGAGTAAACTGAATAAGGAAAGAATACAAAGATATTACTTATTCTTCGAGAACATTTTGGACAGCTTTCTGGCGACACTTTACACATGATATCGTATACTCGCTTGATTAAGATTTTAGACTATTTTCATCTTCTCTATGAGTAACGTTTATAAAGATCATTTTTTGTTTGCTAACTGAATGTTTTCTGGTTTTATTTCTGCTCGTTTCCAAGATCCTTTAATCGAAGTAATCTGGTCTCGTAGTTACGATGAATGGCTGGATGACGAGGACAGCACGTGAGTTGGCTTCGTCGTTTTCCTCATGTCTGACACCCTAATGCGTGGAACCTCGACATTTTTATGTGCATTGATTCCTCTGCAGCACTCGAACACGTGGCACGACTGAAAATTGCTGGCAGTGAATTTGTAATCACTCGACTACCACAGCCATGTTTGTTGTTTACGTGTTGAAAAAAGCAAAAAAAAAAAAAAAGAAAAGTACTTAAAAAATTATTTTTGATGCTCCTTTTGAATAATATTTTGCTGTTTTTCCGGCTATTTTTGCATTTAATATACACCCCCTCCTGTACTGAGAAAGTTTTCCTTTGGCAATCTCTAGCTAAGGTATAGCGGATCTATTTATCGGTGGAGGAATAAATCTTTGATGACTCCGGAACTGGTGTTTCAGTCTGCGTGATTTGAAGGGCTCGTCTGGGGTCCCTTTGTTGGACATTTAACAACCGAGTTGAAAAGATCCAGTTAGGATGCACTTTTGTTCCTTCCTGTCATTTCGATTTGCGGTTCTCTTCGAAAACTGAATACTTTATTTTTCATCCATTACATTAAACTAAATCTTTGTGTTATATGACACAATAATAGTCATGTTATCTTTGAATGAATGGATCCTGGAAGTGCAGAGGCAGTGGCGTAACGTACACCCCCGCAACCCCCGCAACGCCTGGGGGGGCAGGGCTCTAGAGGGCTCACAGCCTGACTATCGCCAAGTACCTATCCTTTGTAAAATTCAACTTAGGGGCACAAAACCTGACTTTGCAGGGGCCCCAAGTGTTCGCCGTTACGCCACTGTGCAGAGGGACAGTTAGTCGGGATTTCAAGACTAGTTTCCCATTTTTTGTGAAATAACAAAGAGTCCAAAAAAATGCTTCCGGTGTTCTAATAAAGGGATTTTGACGATTAAATACTTTATTAATTAATTATTGACTTTGAGAATATCCAATATGACTTTATTCATGTTAATGCGGTATTAATTAAACAAAATCAAAAATAGGATGGAACTTGCACGAATTTTATTACGAATGACGACAGACATTGGGGTGGCTTAAATTGACATTGAAATCTAGATTTTCACTAAGACCAGGAGTCACAGCCCCGGAGTTTGTGGTAGTTTCTATAAATGCTTCAAAGAATAATAATAAACAGAGTCAAATATTTGTGTGAGTATATGAAATTTGAAACTAAACAAAACAAAAGAAACAATTCATGTTAAATGGCAGATAGAAGGTTGTGGAAGAGTTCTATTAAGGTCGCATAAAATAGCAACATAAATGCTAATGGCAAAGAACCTCAGTCAAGTGACGAGGACGACACCTGTGAGCTGGTACCTCCCTCTTCTTTCTTAACGGGAGGACATCGGGCCTCAAGAATCGTCACTTCTACACGGTGGGTCTTAAACGGCACCAGGACTCGAACCCGTAACATTCCGTGCACGAGTTCGTGACCGTAACCACTAGGCTATCATGACCAACGAGGGAAACCTATCTCAAATGCAGGTTTCGAATATCCTTAGAAATTGTAGATGAAAGAAATAGAGGCCCTTGTCTTGTACAGATTTGGAGCAGTCCCATAGACATATAAGGAAGGCACACAACCCTTTTATATGACGATGTCGACAGTCAGAAGAATTAGGTGGATAGTCCTAAGAGTCCGTAGTTGTATAAGTTATGTCCAAGTTCGCGCGCAGACAGGTAGCGTCCGCGTCACTTGACCGTCATTCTAAATAACGTCCATCATTGAGGTCTGTAGCCAATATCCCTCGCATTGTTTTTAAATGTTATGACGTTAAAGCATCATAGCGCTTAGATCGATCGATTGTCTTTATAAAAAAAAGTTTACAACGACATTAATCAAGAATCAACCCAGCGAAATCTTGAACTTCTCATCTGCATACAAAGAATTAAATATTGCTACAAATTTTGTGTAGTTAATGATTAGAAAAGTGCAAATATTAATATGTGGTTATTTAATACCTTAATATGAACTTGTGTTGCATTTATTTTATGATAGAAATTGTAATATTCGCAAGCAATGCCGTTCCTCACATTATAATGACGATTCAATGGAAACTTGGCGAAATAGAGCCAATCTGGCATCATTTTCAGCGACCATTTTAGCAACCCTTTTTGACGAATTGGCGACCCTATGGATGCTTCTGGAAGCTACTGAAAAATTTATTAACATCACGATTTGTGACTGAGTGGATCTTTTGAGAAAGTACTTGAAGATAGCCACGCAGGCTATAAATAACAACCACTCACTAAAGAGTTAGTATTATTTCAGCTGTTGATTCCTACAGTTGCTGCGATCGAGTGGATTGTTTGCGAATAATCTTTATCAGTACGTATTTGTAATTTTAGACACTTAGTCTGAGCGCTGTAGATGGTATAAAAATCTTTTGGGACATTTTGTGCGAACCTTACGGTATCCTGCATTTTTAAGGATTGTTTTTCAGCAATAAATTCTCATCGCGTTTAATGAACTGTTTTACTCTGAGACTGACAGCATAAAATCAACCCCCGATCTACGTAACAATATAAAGATTTCTCGTTCATATGTTCTAGAGATATACATGAAGAAAATTTGACTTGATGCGCAGTATTTTCAATTTGTATTTCTTAAAATTTGCTATTTAAGTGGCATTATTGTTTTCCTTTTATATTTTTTCAATTTATTATTATAAAAGCAAGACACATACTTTAATAGCCAAAATTGGACACTTTTTGAAGTAAAACTTCTTTACACACGCTTGAAATGGGGAGTAACCTGATCAATGCGTGACGAGAACGTTACGAAAATTGTGATCGGTTGAGGCAAACGGAAGTTGAAAGGGAGATATAAGTTAATGAAGATAGAAATTTCAGTCAGTAGTTCGTTTGTGAGTTTGGTAGCGTTATGCGAACGGTGACTTTTTGGTTATTTCGTAATTCATTTCTCTCTCGTTCTTGAAATATTTTATAAATTAATATTTTGTGCAATACATTAAATATTCTACGTTTAAAGTGAATAAAATTGTAAATTCATTTTCAAGTTCATATTTTGTGAATTAGTAACTTTGAATATGGACATTTTATTACGATATGTTCGTGAAATCGATATTGGACAATCATCAATTGGTGATATATGTGCTGCTCACTGTGTTTTGGACGATGGAACAAACATCATAATGGTAGCTGTTTACATTTCACCCAATAACACAGTTAATATTATAAAGTTTTTAAATGAAAGACTTATAATTTACGGTCGAGTAGGCTCTGAAGAATTAGGAGAAAACTATCATACTTTGCCACAAATTCTAGCTGGAGATTTCAATGTTAATTTCACGTCCGAAGAAGTATAGCTCTTGGCGAACTTTCTACAAGACAAATTGGAACTGCAAATGAATAAAGTGAATAATAACCGAAAGGAGCCTACCACAAGACATGGAGCAACAATCGATGCAGTTTTCTCTAGATATATGTCTAATTTTCATTCGAAAACATATGTATCTTATTTCTCATACCATAAGCCTACTGTCTCGGTCTTACAATCAACCACAGTAATTACAGATGTATCCGATAATGAAAACAATAAATAAAAAAAAATATATTCAAAAATAATAATTTATTGATGAAAACCCATAATAAATTTAAATATTTGTAGAAAATTAATATATGTACTAGCTGCATGGCCCGGCTTTGCACGGGCTTTCTCTTTCCCTCATGCCGCCAGCAATTATGTGTGTATGTGTTTGTACGCGCGCAATGTGAGTGATTTCTAAAATTAATTCATTAAATTTCCTTTTTTTCAAAATTTTTTTCACATATTTTCGATTTAAGACCGGTTTTCCCCCCTCGCTCTAGCCCGGCATAACACGGGTTTTTTTAGTGTAAAATTACTGTTCCCTCTTCCCCTCCCACTTAAAGATAAAATATAGCTTCAAATTTCGATGTATGACTTTTAAAAAACAATATTGCATTAGTTACAAATTTATTAACGTGAAGCCATAAAAAAAAACGATACTAATGCTTAGAGAAAAAAAGAAAACTTTCATCATTTTTTCAAAAATAGTTAGTATCTGAGAAACTAAAATATGATAAATTTAAGATTTCCATGAATCAATCAATTGTTACGTATAGTTAGCTTAAAAATGTCTCTGAAGTGTATACATATATATACTAGCCGTTAGACTCCCGCTTCACTGGGTATTTCACGATGTTGCATATATGTATAATGTTTACATATATATTAATTATTGATATCTAGCATTAAGAATTCGATTGTATTGAAAAATATATTTATAGCTATCACACTCTCACTCCTTGATATAAAAAGAACATAAATTATAATATCTAATTTCTATTTTTTTCTAAAACCGAACTAGAAAGATTTTTTTCGCTCACTTAACCTAATAATCAAGTGGATTTCCACCAAAGCAACTTTCAGTGGATCTCAACTCCATAAAATAAAAATGCGTGCTGAATTTCAAGTCTAAATCTAACAGAGCAAAAACGGAATTTTTATCATCAATACCTCATTGACAGCATTCTTAGCGGATTCCAATTCAACAAAAGAAGCATGCAAACCAAATTTTATTATTATAGTCTTAGCAATTCAAAAACGGGAATTTTGTCTATCAATACGCCCCAATAACTTTCCCCGCTTCCCCCTGGAGTTGATTTCCGTAAAATCCATTCTTAGTGGAACTCTATTCAACTAAAGAAAAGTGCTCAACAAATTTCAAATACGTGAGTTAAATTCAAAAACATGAATTTTTCTATAACATGCCGTAATCCCCTGCAAACCCACTCCTTTGGGGGTCCGTTTTCGCGAAAATATTTGTAAAAGGAATTTTATTCCATGAACGGAACATACCTTCTAATTTTCAAGCAGATGGTTGAAACGCGGAAATATTTATATATTACGCCCCTTAATCCCCCTCAGTGACCCTTGGGGATCAATTTTCCCCAAAACTATTTTGTAGCGGATCTCTACATCTTGAAAGGAATTAGCTTACCAAATTTTAAGTCTGTACGTCTAATAGTTTAAAAATGGAAATAATTATCTATAACGCCCCTTAAGTCCCCGCAACGCCCCCCACTTAGGAAACGATTTACAAAAAATCCATCTTATGACAGATCACTACTCAGTGAATGGAATCTGCTAACTCAATTTCAAGATTTTACGTCTAATAGTTTAAAAAAGGAGTTAATTGCCTATAACACCCCTTAATTCTCCACAACACCACTTGGGGTCGATTTTCACAAAACCCATTTTGCCGCGGAACTGTACTTTATGAAAGAATCCGCTTACCAAATTTCAAGACTGTACGTCTAATAGTTTAAAAATGGAAATAATTATGTATAACGCCCCTTAAGCCCTCATAACGCCACTTAGGAAACGATTTTCACAAAACCCATCTTATAGCGGATCTCTACTCAATGAATGGAATCAGCTTACGAAGTTTCGAGATTTTACGTCTAATAGTTTAAAAAAAGGAGTTAATTGCCTATAACGCCACTTAATTCTCTACAATGCCACTTGGGAGTCGATTTTCACAAAACGCATTCTGTAGGGGTTCTGTACTCTATGAAAGGAATCCGCTTACCAAATTTCAAGACTGTACGTCTAATAGTTTAAAAATGGAAATAATTATGTATAAAGCCCCTTCAGCGCCCTCAACGCCCCTTAGAGGTCGATTTTTGTAAAAATCATTATGTAGGGAATCTCTACTTTATGAAGAAAATCTGTGTACCAAGTTTCACGACTTTACATCTAATAGTTTAGTAAAGGAAATAATTATCTATAACGCCCCTTAAACCTTCGTAACGCCCCTTGGGGTTCGAAATTTGCAAATCCGTTCTTAGCTGACGTCTACACCACGAAGGGAACCTACCTACTAAATTTCATTTTTTAGGTTTAATAGTTCCGGAGATATCGTGATTAGTCAGTGAGTGAGTGGGTCGCTTTTCTCCTTTATATATATATATATATATATATATATATATATATATATATATATATATATATATATATATATATTTGTGTTTATATATATGTGTATATATATATTTGTATATATATGTGTGTGTATATATATATATATGTACATATATATGTGTGTATATATATATGTATATATATGTACATATATATGTGTGTATATATATATATGTGTTTATATATGTGTGTGTGTATATATGTATATATATATATGTGTGTGAATATATATGTATGTGCATACATATACACTGCTGGACAATTGCTAAGGACGGATCACAAATTGCTATGTAGCATAACATTAAGCGAGACATGAGGCCTAGTAGTTCAGACATGCCACATTGTTCAGACATTAGAATAAAGAATATTTATTATTCTGGAAAGTACAAAAATTGTGAAACATCTGAAAGAAAAAAAAATGTTCATTTGATCTGCGTACGGAAAAATGGAACAATGCATCTAAAAGTCAGCAGGCACCTTAAAGAAAGGTATCAGTACGGGTTATGTCCACCGTGGAGTGTGATGCAACATTCCACACGTCGTACCATACTTTGCACAACATTATGCAGCAGCTGTAGAGGCAATTTATCCCATTCCTCTGTGAGTGCACGGATGAGGGTGTTCTTGTTTGTCGGAGGATAGTTTCGACCAGCAACTTGCCTCCCCAAAGCATCCCACACATTTTCAATGGGGTTTAGATCTGGAGAACGTGCTGGCCATACGAGACGTTGAACATTCTCGCTGTCTAGACAATCCTGAACAGCGAGTGTTCGATTACATGTTCTTTGTCGTCCATAAAAACAAATTTATCACCGACAGCACCACGGAAAAGACGAACATGAGGAAGTAGAACTTCATCAATGTATCGTTGGCCCGTCATAGACCCATTCGCAACCACATGTAGGCGCGTGCGGCCATTGATCATGATGCCGACCCACACCATGATATGCACGTCGGATATCGGTCCTTTTACTGGGTATTTTCTGGACGATATACAGTACCGCTCTCGCGCCAGATCAGTTGGCGTCTATAATCCGATGACAGACTGAACCTACTCTCATCTGAGAATTGTACGCAAGCCCAGTCCTGTTCAGTCCAATTGTGATGCTCACGACACCATTGCAAACGGGCAGTACGGTGCTGTCTGGCGAATGGGACACACAACATGTCTGCCGGCGTATAGTCCTCCTCCCCTCAAACGTCTGGCAACAGTTTTTCGGGAGATCTGCTTTCCTGAGGCAGCAAGAAACTGATTTGCCACCTGTTGAGCTGTGGCACGCCTGTTCCTTTTTGGTGATAGGACGATATATCTGTCTTCTGCAGGCGTCGTACTTCTAACACGACCTCCCCCGTGCCGTCTACTACACATTCCAGTAGTTTTAAATGACATCCACAGCCGTGAAACAACGCTGAGAGCGATGTCGAACTCCCTGGCAACATCTGTTATTTTTCGCTCTTCTTCGATCTTTTCAATAATTCGGCCACGCATAAAATCATCTATGTGATGTCGGGAAGACATGCCAAAAATTTTAAGTTCGTCTATTAAATCTTTCCTGTAAAACTTTGACTTGAAACAACAACTGTCCACACGCGTTAAAACCTTTAAAGCTCTTATGAACGCTATCACGCGATGAACAGACGTGGAAAAAAAATTTGCACATACTCATACTTCTTCTTACTAATATCCCGCACTTAATCTAATTTTCCACATTTTGCTTCCTTTCATTTTGTGGTTGCTATGGATGATAGTGTTATCCGTCCTTAGCAATTGTCTAGCAGTGTATGTGTGTATACATATATATATGAGTGTGTATATGTATATATATATATATATATATATATATATATATATATATGTATCTATGTGTCTATATATTTGTATATATATATCTATCTATATATATATATAAGACGCATTTGTTGTCTGTTTGTCTGTTCCCTCATAACTCGAGATCCAGAGATCCAAATAACGTGAAACTTGGTACACGTACACAAAATTGCACGAGAAAGGTTCTTAAATAGGTTTGGCGTTTACAATTCCTTCCAAATTTTTTAAAATTTAATTTTTAAGTGATTTTCCAGTGTTATGACGTCATATGTAGTCACGTTTCTGACTAAGTGGACAATTTATACTTTAAATGCAGTTTTTCAAGATTATTATATATTTCTACTGTAGCTATGTTTATCGGTTGGACTATTTATTCAATTTTTCTATTCTTTGCTATTTAGTTAGGATTACTTTTCGAATAAATCATTTTTCTAAGGATTACTCTTTCAACAACTAAAATTTGTTTTGTTGTTTTGGCAACATTTAGGTATTATCACGGGATGTTTATGTGTGTGTTTGCTTACAAATTACAACTTATTTATTTATTTAGAATGCGAAAATTATAATTTTGACAAACTAAAACTTCTCATTGATAAGGGTTATATTTCAGTTCGGTTCAAATGTAGTATAGGGAGGGCCACTTTGGATTTGGCGATTTTTCTTCGGATTTTTCGATTTTTATCTAAATGTCATGGTGAGATATCGAATTCATTCTAAAATAAGTAATACCGAAAAAAGTACCTTGGAGACCACTTTTAGTAACCAAAATAATGGACTGCGCCAAGTAGCCCCCTATACTACACTTGATCGAATAATATGGTTGTTTGCAAATTCATGTGTCTTTATTTAACCTTTAAGGGTATACTATTGGCTTCAGTGCATAAAATTGCCATGCAGAAAATCATACTGCCCAAGCAAAAGCAGTGTTGGTAGTAATTACATATCAAACTGAAATAGGCATCAGAGAATGAGCAAAACAGACACAAATGGCTTAAATACCTGTTGAGGAAGCAGGTGGTCGTAAGATAAATTATTTTTGGAACTTCTGTACTATCCTGATAATTGCCAACATTCAAAATAACTTGTCAAGTTGGCAACTCCGATTTTACATGTCATATATATATATATATGTTGAATTTTGAGTCGTGCTTCGTTTCATATATCGCCAATAGTTTACGGTTATATGTAAGTACCTTATTTTTTCAAATTATATGCTTTTGCATTGATAAAGTTAGTTTAGTTCTTTTTATGTTGGTTAATGTTAGTATTGTAATTCATTTTTCAATTTATTTTTATGCTCGGGATATATATACTTTGGATAATATTGGTAGTACTTGCGTATTATTGCACAATCGCCAACGTTCAAGACAACTCGCCACTTTGGCAATTCCAACTTTGTGTGAGTTGAATTAGCAATCATGTGCTTCATTTTGTATAATCTCACCAATAGTTTGCGATAATACATAAGTACCTCTAATTCTGTACATTACTATAACATTGGACTGGCCGCAACATACCAATTTGGTGTGATTTCAGAATCATGCCAAAGATGAGTATGTTGAGGAAGCAGGTAGTGGTAAGATAAATTATTTTTGGCACCTATGTACTATCCTAACAATCGCCAACATTCAAAGTAACTTGCAAAGTTGGCAACCATGATTTCGCATGTCATATATATGCTGAATTGTAAGTCATGTGCTTTGTTTCATATAACGTCGCCAAAAGGTTGGGGTTATATGTAAATACCTTATTTTTTCAAATTATGCTTTTGCATTGATAAAGTTAGTTCAGTTATTTTAATGTCTCTTAATGTTAGTATTGTACTTCATTTTTCAATTTATTTTTATGCTCGGGATAAATATACTTTGGATAATTATTGTAGTACTTGCATATTTTTGCACAGTCGCCAACGTTCAAGACAACTCGCCACTTTGGCAATCCCAACTTTGTATGCGTTGAATTGGCAATCATGTGCTTCATTTTGTATAATGTCGCCAATAGGTTGCAATAATACGTATGTACCTCTAATTCTGTACATTACTATATTATTAGACTGGCCGCAAAATACCAATTTGGCGTGATTTCAGCATCATGCCAAAAATGAGTATGTTGAGGAAGCAGGTAGTGGTAGGATAAATTATTTTTGGCACCTATGTACTATCCTAACAATCGCCAACATTCAAAGTAACTTGCCAAGTTGGCAACCCTTATTTCTCATGTCATATATATGCTGAATTGTGAGTCATGTGCTTTGTTTCATATAATGTCGCCAAAAAGTTGGGGTTATATGTAAATACCATATTTTTTCAAATTATGCTTTTGCATTGATAAAGTTAGTTCGGTTCTTTTTATGTTAGTGTTGTACTTCATTTTTCAATTTATTTTTATGCTCGGGATATATATACTTTGGATAATTTTTTAGTACTTGCATATTTTTGCACAGTCGCCAACGTTCAAGACAACTCGCCACTTTGGCAATCCCAACTTTGTATGCGTTGAATTGGCAATCACGTGCTTCATTTTGTAAATGTCACCAATAGGTTGCAATAATACGTATGTATCTTTAATTCTGTACATTACTATAACATTAGACTGGCCGCAACATACCAATTTGGCGTGATTTCAAAATTATGCCAAAAATGAGTAGCCAACCAATATAAAATTAATATTATGAGTATTATCTTAGCCTGTTTTATCTTTCCCTCCAGTAATCCTTAATTAATTCAACATATAATTTTTGTTTGTTTTTTTATATTTTAGTACTTACATTTTTTTGGTTATTATGTACTGCAAATATTTTTTTGCACATTGCGATGTCTTTCGCAAAATTAATCAGTGGTATTTTTCTTAAATATGTTTTTTTAAATCTGTTTTTGACAATTTTTAAAATTTTGTTTGATGTCTGTCTGAAATGCAAATAGCAAAATAAATATTTTACAATATATATATTGTGTTTGTATGAAAATGTTTATACTGATTTATTCAAAAAATTGAGTCGTCTTTTATTTTTGATATCTTTTTAAGATTTAATTTTATGTTATAACTAGCTATACCCAGCTAAATGTTGCTGTGGCTCAGTCAGCTTTAAAATACTGGTACACCATAAAGTATGTCATGAAGCTTACAAAAGTAATAATACACAATAATTCAAACAAATCTATATGCATATAAGACACATTTGTTGTCTGTCTGAATAAACTTTCTCTTTCACACATCATTTGGAAAAATTTTCAAAATTTGTTTGTGTGGTTAGTAATTAATTATAATGCTATAATTTTAAGTCCATAG
>BMAU01001090.1:0-47199 GCA_019973935.1 Trichonephila clavipes | reverse complement strand
ACCACCTGTGCATATTCCACAACCACCTGTGCATATTCCACAACCACCTGTGCATATTCCACAACCACCTGTGCAGATTCCACAACCACCTGTGCAGATTCCACAACCACCTGCAGATTCCACAACCACCTGCAGATTCCACAACCACCTGTGCAGATTCCACAACCACCTGTGCAGATTCCACAACCACCTGTGCAGATTCCAGTTGTCCTAGAGCCACCTGTGCACAGATTCCAGATGTCCTAGAACCTGTGCAGATTCCAGTGTCACTAGTCCCAGAACCACCTGTGCAGATTCCACTTGTGCAGATTCCAGATGTTCCAGAACATGTGCAGATTCCAATGTCACAAGTCCCACAGTCACCTATGCAGATTCTCCCAGAACCTATGAACATTCTACATGTCTCAGAACCTGTGCAGATTCCAGATGATCCAGAACCTGTGCAGATTCCAGTGTCACAAGTCCCACAGCCACCTATGCAGATTCCAGATGATCCAGAACCTGTGCATATTCCAGTGTCACAAGTCCCACAGCCACCTATGCAGATTCTCCCAGAACCTATGAACATTCTACATGTTCCACAACATGTGCAGATTCCAGTGTCACAAGTCCCACAGCCACCTATGCAGATTCTACATGTAGCAGAACCTGTGCAGATTCCAGTGTCACAAGTCCCACAGTCACCTGTGCAGATTCTACATGTATCAGAACCTGTGCAAATTCCAGTGTCACAAGTCCCACAGTCACCTGTGCAGAGTCTCCCAGAACCTATGCAGCTTCTCCCAGAGCTCGACATTTTGGACCCTTTGGAGTCGACAGATGCATTCGACCAGCTCATGTCGTTTGTATTTGGACCCCAAGAACTCCAGCTGCTTCACACGGTACCCTCTATTTTTGATGGAGATCTCTTCTCCTACCTGGATGAATTTGAAAGGGAGCCTGTGGACTTGACCATGCCCAGACTAAACTCTTGTGTCAAAAAATCTATCGGATTTAAACCCATCCAACCCATGGATCTGTCTGTCAATAGTTCTATCGGTCAATAATCTATCGGAGCCATCCAACCCATGGATCTGTCAATAGTTGCCTGTAGCTCATTGTATATATTTTTTCAATAAATAATGAATAAGTCTCATTTTTTTGTCAGAATGATTTCGGTACAACACTTGTTGGACCACCCCTATCGTATTTAGAAATCTGGGTCGAATCGAGTCACGCGTCAGAATATCCTTTGAACCCAACTTTGGCGTTTCAATTTTGTAAAAAAAAATTGGAAAGGAGGATCGAGTCGAGTTGACTCAGCCCCCTTTTTTTCGGGTATACCAAGTTTGGATCACTCAGGTAATGTGCGCTCATTTTGGCTGAATAATCTTTCTGGGCCAATCGAGTCGACTCGGTGTTTCAAGACAACGTTGGAAGGACCAGCCAATAGAAATTGTTTCACGTGACCGCATTAGAGTATAAAAGGCCAGCACCTTTGGAGTGCTTTTGAATGGCTAAATGTTTTTTGTTAAGAAAGGCCAGCAGTCATACCTTCGGAGTGCTTTTGAATGGCTAAATGTTTTTTGTTAAGACTGTCAGGATTTGGAGTCTTGTTTCCATCTTAAATTCTGGCAGTCTTAACAGTAAATGTTTTTAGCAAAAATCTTCAAGACCGAAAATAGGGGGGGCAGTTCCCTCCTCTTTTTTCGCGTTCATTCATACACCAAGATTGGTCCATTCATACACCAAGATTGGAACCTGTGAATCGCCCTTTCTCATCTAGATGTATCACTGTGAATCGTTTCCAAGATGGGAGGCCTTCTCACCTAGATGTATCACTGTGAATTGTCACCAAGATTGGAATGAGGTGGTCCCCCTAGATGCATCAAATTACCTGTGAATTGTCACCAAGATTGGAATGAGGTGGTCCCCCTAGATGCATCAAATTACCTGTGAATCGTCACCAAGATTGGAATGAGGTGGCCCTCTCACCAAATATGTCATTGGACCTGTTCAGCATGTCATTTGACACCCGAGTTAAAACTATTTTTGGGAGACCTCTGTTTCATTTTACCTGTCCAGCATTTCATTTTACCTGTCCAGCATGTCATTGGACCTGTTCAGCATGTCATTGGACCTGTTCAGCATGTCATTGGACCCCCGTGTTAAAATATTTTTGGGAGACCTCTGTTTCATTGGACCTGTCCAGCATGTCATTTTACCTGTCCAGCATGTCATTGGACCAGTCCAGCATGTCATTGGACCCCGTATTAAAACTATTTTTGGGAGACCTCTGTTTCATTGGACCTGTCCAGCATGTCATTTTACCTGTCCAGCATGTCATTTTACCTGTCCAGCATGTCATTGGACCTGTTCAGCATGTCATTGGACCCCCGTGTTAAAACTATTTTTGGGAGACCTCTGTTTCATTGGACCTGTCCAGCATTTTTCATTTTACCTGTCCAACATGTCACTGGACCTTTCGAGCATGTCATTGGATCTTTCCAGCATGTCATTGGACCTGTCCAGCATGTCATTGGACCTATCCAGCATGTCATTTGTGGATGACCCCCTGTCTCAATCGTCGTTCTGGGGTGGTATGAAACATTTTCTCTTGGCCCTGAAAAATCTTTTGGTGGGAAATTTGAAAAATTTTATTTTGCTCATACATGATGGCTCTCAGGAGAACTTTGAGGGATACTTTGATCGAGACCCTAAACACAACGTTGGGGTATAAAAACGGGTGAAAGTAGAGACGACTCATACAAAAAGAACCGTTGGAACGTTTCTTTGGGATGGAAATCTGAAAGGCAGGGTTTGGAAAAAAAGTAAAGGGAAAAGGGACAAGAGTCATGTAAAAGGAGCCGTTTAAAACGAAAAGGGGGGAACAAAAATACGGTGTGGAGATCGATTCAAAGGAGAAGGTTTGAAAGGAGAGAGGGTTTCAAAGGAGAGGGGTTTCGATTCAAAGGAGATGGTTTTCAATTCAAAGGAGATGGTTTCAAATGAGACAGTGTTCATGATTAATTTCAAAGGAAATGGTTTCAAATGAGATGGGTTTCATGATTAATTTCAAATGAGACAGTGTTCATGATGAATGTCAAGTGATAAATGGTTTCAAATGAGACGGTTTTTATGATGAATTTCAAATGAGACTTTTTTCGTTTCAAATGAGAGGATTTCAAATGAGACGGTTTCAAATTAGATGGTTTTCGTTGCAAATGAGATGGTTTTAATGATAGATTTCAATAAGATGGTGTTCATGATAAATTTCAAGTGAGAGGGTTTCAACAAAGGTCGTTTCGAAAAAAGGTCGTTTTCCCATTTCCAATCATTTTTTGAAAGGGTCATGGTGCTAAGCTATTTTATCGACCGACTGTAATAATACTGAGCAAAAACCTATTGAAAATAATGGATAGAATGTCTAAATCCATTACAAGATAGAGGTAACTTACCTAAAAAATTCAGAGCCCGCGCTAAATGTGAGTACAATAAATAAGTTATTGCCAGATTCTGGACCCAGATGCAAATTCAAATCACGTGAATGGCTGAATTGAAGTACTTAACAAAACTATGAAAAAAATAGAAATAAAAATTAAAAAGACATTGTACAAACTCCGCCGTAACTTAAGTGATACTTGAGTTATATTGAATTAATTAATAATTATTAGTAACTTTATCTAATATTAGAGTATGGAGGTAACTAAAACTAGGAAAAATTATAAATTTATAGTAATAAACTATCATTATTCTAAGAATTGTGGCCAGCCAACCTTCCCATTTTATGTCAATAATACTGAGCAAAAACCTATTGATATATATGTGGAGGTCAGACTAAAATCTTCAAATAAAAATCAGACTCTTCAGAAGTGGGGATTTTAAATTGGTGAGGTAGTTGTCCAGGGGTAGTATTAAAGAGTTAGTGATGAAATAATGGGGAATCAAAGTCATTTAAAAGCAAATACTTCATTTAAGTAAAAAAAAAGAATTTATTTCAAGTTAAAGGGGAAAATTTACAAGGGGAATATTTACAAAGGGAAAGAGACATGCAGAAATTAGGTTAATTGAAAGTTGAGCTATACCTTTAGAAGACGGGGAAATTAATTATATTTCTCATGCTTGGACTGAAACTGCGGTGGGCGCGAAATGCGCGAAAAACGAGACGTGTTGAACCAGTGGGGGTTAGTAGGCTTCTGCCAAAAAATCATTACCGCCGTCGCTCCGCAAGCCCACCAGACCGCACTGTTTCGGAATGCGGTAATAAACAAACTTGACATTAAAAGTCCTCTGAAAAGGATATGACTCAATCTTTTACAAAATGATTCATACGGGAAAATCCTACAAAATCACCCTCTCCTGACAGAGCTGGTCTCTCAGCTCTTACACAATGTTAAGAGCTAAAGTACTTTAAATACAAACTATTTTTAATTACAACTGTAAATTTGATGATTATTGGAATGTGGATGCAATAAAGACAAATAATACGGTTCTTAAAGATAAAATAAAATATTGCAGATGAAAAGATGTATACCTAACATTCACAATTCCGGACGTAAAATAAAGCATATTATTGTGTTGTGTGAGTTCAAACTATAATTAGATGCACATTTTACTTCCTTATATTAGTTTAATAACTATCCTACACAGTACAACACATTACTAATTACCGATCATTTCTCATAGTTGCGGGGTATTTATATACAATCCTCCACTCAGTCACAGTTAACAGTCTAACTGGTAGCAGTTAAATATACCACATCTCCTCCCTCCTTAAAGAACAAGTCACTTCGGTGGTCGCCTGATTCTCCCGGAACGCCTAGTAAATGGCCTGTCTGGAACTGGTGGACTCCTCGTCTCGGAGTCAGTCTCTTTAGCTGAAGACTGCGATAGATCTGGAACCGCAACATCAGTTGATGGCACTCCTTGTATGGAAGATGATCTCAATTCCTTGTTCAGATCTTTAGAAATGTCTCCCGCCGTTTCTGCATGCTGAATATTAGAGTTGTTTTCTCGAACCTCTGCTGATGGAAATCTCTGGTGAATAAGTGGAGTGATGTTTTCTTGCACTTTATTCCCCACTGGACGGATCTGATCAACATGTCGTCTCACCAGGGTTACTTGAACATCAATGATGTAGTGGAGTACGCCATCGTGGTTTATAATGGTACCAAACTTCCATCTAGTATTAGCTGCTCTGTAAACTCTCACAGCCACTCGATCTCCAACATCAAATTTCCCATCTCGGAATTCGAAATGATCTCTTCGTAATTTATCCTGAATTTTTGTTTTCAATTCAGGTAAAAGTAAATCTATCCTGATTTTAATGTCTCTTTTTAGGAATAATATGGCTGGACTAAGTGTTGTAGTTACATTAGGAGCTTTTCGGTATTGCATTAAAAATGTACTTAATTTTTGTTGTATAGTACCTTCGTACTTATGCATAGCTCTTAATGACTGCTTTAAAGTAGCAACATAGCGTTCTGCTTGTCCATTACTAGAAGGCTTGAAAGGTGCACTAGTTTTGTGCTTAACTCCAATTTTATGCATAAATCGCTGAAATTCATAGGATGTAAACTGAGATCCATTATCGCTGACAAGTACCCCAGATAATCCGAATCTTGCAAAACTATCTCGAAGACATTCGATGATTTTCTTGGTTGTGGTTACCTTCATAGGATATACATCTAACCATTTGGAATGAGCGTCAACGATCAGAAAAAACGTGTGTTCAAAATTTGGTCCAGCAAAATCTCCATGAGTATGTTCCTAGGGCCTACTGGGATATTCCCAGTAATGAACTTTAGATTTTGGGGGATCAGCCTTATATCTAGCACAATCGACACAGTTTTTTTGCGGCTTCTTCAATATCTTTATCTATATTTTTCCAATAGACAAACGATCTAGCTATAGCCTTCATTTTTACTATTCCTAAGTATCCAGCATGTAATTCTTCCGAAATTTCCTTGGAATACAGACCCTTTGTCCGTACATAATACAACCATCCTCAATGGTATATTGGGCTTCCCTTAAGGCTTTTAAGAGTAGACCCATCTCTATATCTTTACCCGTCTCCTGTCGTAACTCCTTAGAAGTAACAGGTAATACTTTAATCTGTGACATCTGAAATATTGTGATGTCATCTTTGACTTCAAGCTCTTCCGATTTTTTTGGTAATCGAGAAAGAAAGTCTGCATTTCCGTGTTCAATCGTTTTACAGAATATTATATCAAACTCAAATGACTGCAAAATGAGCGCATAATGTAAAAGTCTGGTAGCTGCCAACACTGGTAAACCCCTTTTTGAACCAAAAATAGCTATCAAAGGTTTGTGATCCGTTATCAAAGTGAATCTTCTACCTTTCAAATATAGATAAAACTTTTTTTACTGCCCAAACTATTGAAAGAGCTTCTTTATCAATTTGGGAGTATTTTTTCTCGGACCCAGATAAAGTTCTTGATGCGAACGCGATCGGACGTTCAGAGCCATCTGGATATACGTGTGACAGAACAAAACCAATACCAACTGGAGCTGCATCACTAGCTAAAGTTAAAGGTATATAGGCTAGGATCATAATGCATTAAAACTTTAGGTGAACAAATTTCCTTCTTTATTTGTTCAAAGGTGACCTGGCAATCCTTCGACCAAAAAAAATCTAACATTTTTCTTTGTCAAATTATTAAGAGGATTAGCAATAGTAGCTAATTTTTTACAAAATTTCCCGTAAAAATTACCTAACCCTAAGAAACTTTTTACTTGAACATGAACATTTACTTTACATGAACATTCAGGGGTACAGGAGCATTTACAACGGCTGAAATTTTTTCGTCAGTTTTATGTAACCCTTTTGAATCGATTCTATGCCCAAGAAAATTTATTTCATTTTGGAACTTACTTTTATTTAAATTAAGCTTTAGCCCGTGTTCTCTACATTTCTTAAAAAATTCCTCTAAAGCTGTAAAATGCGAAATTTTATCGCTCCCTGTTATTTTAGCATCATCCATAAATACCTTGACTCCATCCATATCCTGAAATAGTTCGTCAACATAGCGCTGCCAAATAGCAGGTGCTCCATTTAATCCATACATAAGTCTTTTACAAACATATAATCACTTGTGGGTATTAATAGTCATTAATTTCTGACTATCGGGATGGACTTTCATTTGCAAATATGCATGCTTAAAATCTAATTTTGTAAATTGTTTTCCCTCATTTAAACTACCAAAAATTTCTTCCAATCTTGGTAAAGGATGCTGAGGGACAATTAAATTTGGATTCAGGGTTACTGAATAATCAGCACATAGCCTTATACTACCATCGGTTTTAACAACAGGAACTACTGGGATTGTCCATTCAGATCTGTCGACTTTTTCTATGATACCCTCTCTTTCAAGTCTGTCAATTTCGTTTTTAACTCTACCTTTTAGAGCAAATGGTACGTTCGAACCCTACAAAATATAGGTTTTACTCCAGGTCTGAGTTTTAATTTAGCCTCATAATTGCTTATTTCTTCTAATTTATCATCGAAAATATATCCTTATACTCTCTTAGAAATTTTGTTCGGTTTTTTCTCTAAAAGCTTTAATAGCCGGCCAATCTAAATGAATTTTATAGAGCCATTCCCAACCCAGAATAGTATCTAAGTCTTCTTTCCCAATGTATAAGTTCAAGTTTACTTTTTGATTTTTATATTGTACCCTTAATGTAAATAGGGGGCGGTAGGCCTAAATGCGGCGGGATGCCGGCAATAAATAAACGTCGATAATACTCACGAGAGAGAAATAAAACCTTAATCCATAACAAACAAATATTTATTATGATTAACATAGGTAAACAACAATAACAAATTAATAATGAATTTAAAGGTAAGTAGTATTAGACAAAGAGAGGCACTTTAAGCAATGAAACACATTCTACGACGGGACGACTGGGAGAGTACGTCCGCTCGGTATCAGAAAACTCGTAGAAGTGATGAGTTGTAGGGGGCGCGACGAGCGACAATAGCGGGGGTGTACAAGGTACAAACATCCCGGCCCCCGTTGAAATACTTATTTCAACATTTACATGTATACAAACAAATTTAAGTATAAGAAATATGATTACAAAAAATTAATATGCAGGCATATTCACTCAAATTTACATGCACAAACATGGACTATTACACAATATAAGTGAATAACCGGAGTTAAATAAGAAATATAAAACACAGCACAGGATAATAATAAAGAAAGAAAATACATTTATCAGTTAATTAAATCAAATATAAATGCAAAAAAAAATAATGGTAGTAATATATGAATGACAAAAATTATAATTATAAATACACATTTTCATTCAATTGGCAAGATGCAGATATCTGACATTTCTTTTAATTATTTTTCCATCAGGGAGTTTAAGATTAAAAACTCTTATTTTGTTGTCATTACCATAAAAAACTTCTAAAATTCTATCAGTAAGCCATTTGGTACCAGGAAGTGATTCATTCTTAATTAACACGAGAGTACCTATCTCAACATTATTTTTACTGAATCTCCATTTGCTCCTTTCTTGTAAATTATTTAAATAATTTCTTTTCAAAACTTTCCATATCTGCTGGGAAAGTCAATTAACTCTTTGTCATCTGGTTAATCTATTTTCTTTAACGTTAATTAATTGAGGCTCTACAATAGCCGTAACAGGTCGACCCATTAAAAAGTGACCAGGTGACAAAGTTTCAAAATCATCAAAATCGGATGAAAGTGGTGATAGGGGTCTCGAATTTAAAACAGCTTCAATCTCGGCAAGTAAAGTAATAAACTCTTCAAGTGTCAAACTTGAATTTCCAGCTACACGTTTTAAATGAGTTTTAAAGGACTTAACACCTGATTCCCATAAACCACCAAAATTAGAAGACCTTGGAGGAATGAAATTCCACTCTATATGTTCGTCATTAAAATAACTAACTAATGTTTCACCATGAGATTTAACTAAATCATATGCAATCTTTTTAATTCAATATTTGCCCCTACAAATGTTTTCCAATTATCGGTAAACATCTTAAAACTTTTGCCTCTTCTTCCCAAAAATCTTTTCAAGCAGGCAATGAAAGCTTTATATAGAAGTAAGATCAGAGACAAAATCCAAATGAATTGCTTTAGTTGATAAGCATACACAAATATTGAAACATACTTTATTAAGAACTCCTTTACGTTGATTTTTAAATTTAACCATAAACGGACCACAAAAATCGACTCTACAATTATAAAATGGATATGAGGGAGTAACCCTTTTTTTGGGCAAATCGCCCATTAATTGATTGGATAAAATGGGTTTGTTTTTAAAACAAATGACACAATTATGCACAACTTGGCGTGTCAGATTTCTGCCATTAAGTGGCCAATATTTTTGACGAACATGATATAGTAAATTATTTGAACCAACAGGAAGGTATTTCACATGATTTATGATCATTAAAGTTACAACATGTTTACTAGGTAATACAATAGGATATTTTTGATAAAGGTGAATTTTGTAGTCTTCCACCTACTCTAATAATATTATTTTCATCAACAAAACAGTTTAAGGCAGATAACTTACTGCTCCCCTCTAAGGAGGCTTTTTATTTCATTACTAAATTCAGCTTTTTGCACTAATTTAATGAGCCAAAATTCGGCTTGATGGATCTCTTTAAGAGACCCGAAACTCGTTTTTTTTTAAGATCTGGCTTTCAGCAGGAATCTGAAAATAAAACTAATTACACGGATTAATTTACAATAATTATTAGTATTGGAAATTATATGATTACATAAATCAAATTCACTGGAGAGCAATAAGTTTTTGGATGGAGGAATTTTAAATTCCTTTTTCACTTCACAGTCATTAATGTTCTCTAAAAGTTCATCATTTTTAAAAATAGAAGGATCAGGACCCTTCCACCACAAAGGGGAGTTTATTAAATCTGAAACACACTTAAACCTCTGGAAACGAGGTCTGCAAGATTATTTTCAGAAGAAATATGATGCCATGAAGAGTTCACAGTTAACTCTTGTATTTTTGCAACTCTATTAGCTGCAAAGGTTTTTAGAAGGTGTGGTGGAGTCTTAATCCAGCTTAATGCAATAGTTGAATCTGAGAACAGAATTACTTGAGAGGGGTTCATTTTTAAGGCGTTTATAACCTTTCTTATTAGCTTGGAAAGTAGCAGGCATGCTGATAGCTCTAACCTGGGAATGGTTAAAGTTTTGAGAGGCGCTACTCTTGATTTGCTGCACAGAAGTTGACTATGACGGTCACCATTGTTTTTGATCACAGAAACATAAGTAACAGCTCTAAATCCCTTCTCCGACGCATCACTAAATCCATAGAGAATTATGCTTTCTAGATTTTCTGAAAGAACAGATCTTGGAATTTTTAGCTTTTCTAAAACAGGTAAAGATTGCACAAAAGAGACCCACACTGCGGCAACAAGAACAGGAAGTTTCTCATGCCATTCCAATTTTAAGAGCCATAATTGATGCATGAAAAATTTGGCTTTACTGATTACAGGTCCTAAGAGACCAAGTGGATCGAAAATACGTGCGATCTGGGAGAGCACATCTCTCTTCGTAAAGATATGATTGGTCGAAGGAGAAACTTTAAAACAAAAGGTGTCAGATGAACTATTCCACAAAACACCCAAGGTTTTTGTAATACTTTTTTCACATGATTGATCGAAAGGTAGATCAGGGAAATTATTGGTGTAATGTGAAAAACACCATTTGTGCAGGGACATTCCAGCACTTTTAAATACCTGTGTGAGTTCAGTCTTTAGTGATTCCAGTTCATTCAAACTGGAGCACCCACTTAAGATGTCATCCAAGTACACGTCATGAAGGACCATGTCAGCTGCTTTGGGAAAGTTTCCCCTTTCATCAAGCGAAAGTTGTTTTAACACTCGTGTGGAAAGGTAACATGCAGGAGTAGTTCCATAAGTTACAGCTTTTAATTTAAAAATTTGGACAAGTTCATTCAAACCTTTTTCCCAAAGAATTTTTTGGATGTGTCTCTGATGGGGATAAATCTCTATTTGCCTAAACGTATGACTAATGTCACAGCTGAAAAAATAGGCATGCTTTCTGGCACGAAGCATTATAGAAAATAGATCATCTTGAATAACCCCGCCTTTATACAACACATCATTAAGAGAGATATCAAGATCAGTTTTTTACGAGCCGTTAAAAACCACTCTTAGGGACGAGAGCGGTTCCCTGCTCTAAGAACACCGTGATGAGGAAGAAAGAGAATCCTTCGTCTGATGCTATATCATCTCTTCCATGTGATCTAAACTCTGAGATGTTCTTCGATGAATTTTGTATAAAGATTATTTAATTTAGGATCGCGGTCTAGTCGTCTCCATAATTGATCAAGGCGTTTAGAAGCAATTGATCTGGAATCCCCTAAATTAACATTTTCCTGGATATTTTCCTTGAATGGTAGAGAAACAGAATATCTGCCACAAGGTTTTCTAAAATGTGTTTTTTCAATGTGTTTTTCGCAGTAAGACAGTTCATCACTAATTATAGGTTGCTCTTCAGAAAGATTTTCTGTTTCCCAGAAAGAGCGTAAAGTTTTATCTAAAGTGTTCCAAACTTTAGAAAGAAAACAATGATTAAAATAACACGGTTCGTCAATGTACGATCCCGTGACAACATAACCAAATTTGGAATCAATTAATCTAAAATTACTATTTGGAACTCGAATTTGTTTTGTTCCAAATATATCGAAAAAGTGTTCACTGCCAATGAGTCATGAGATTTCAGATGGCTGGTTAAATCCTTCTTCAGCCAAAACAATTCCTTGAGGAATGACTAAATCTGAAATACTTATTTTTTTTGATGGATGCACTTTTATTATTTCTGTAGTAAGAAACATATTAACATTTAAATTAAATGTTCGATCTGAATTTGAAACAGACGCCCTTGCTAGATAATTTATTTTTGCTGAGGAGTTATTTAAACCTTGAACAGTAAAATCCGTTTTTATTTTGTCTAATCCTAAGCGCTCAGCTGCATGTAACGTTAGAAATAAGCTTTCCGACGCCGAATCCAGCACACATCTAAGTTTCAGTCTTCCTTGGTGTCCTTTAACGTAAATAACAGCCGTCGGGAGTAACCCCTTTTCCGACCCCCATGAAATACCTCTTTTAGAAGCCAAGGCTACTGAGTGGGGGATGAGTTCAATGGTCAATTCTTCCGAATAAGTTTGAAGGACCTTTTCGCTTACCAGAGTGGAAACAATTTTCTCCATTGGGAAAGATATCTTCGTTTCACACAGCAAAATATTATGCTTTGAGTTGACATTGTTAGATCTACATGTAATACAGCTGTAAGAACTGGGACAGTTATTTATATGATTAGGTGATAAGCAACGTTTACAGATGTGGTTATTTCTTACAAATTCTTTTATTTCTTGTATGGAAAGATTTTTAAATCTAAAGCATTTGTACAACGGGTGAGAGGAATTGCACTCAGGAAATAAACATGTTTTATTTTTCTCATGTTTTGCAAGAAATGTTTTTGACTTAGTGGAATTTTTGATGTTTGGAAAGTAAGTATTTTTATAACTCACTGGAATATTTTTGTACTGTAATCGGTTTTACGAATGGATTCTAATTGGGCGCATCTAGTTTCTAAAAATGAAAAGAAATCTTGCAAACTAGGAACTTCTGTTGTTTTTAGATTTAGTTGGAATAGTCTTTGCGATTCTCTATCTATTTTGGAGTATAACAAATGCAATAAAATAGCATCCGAGAGAACATTTGAATCCATCCTTAGGTTTTTTAATGAGCGCAAGTGACTACGCACCGTATCAATAAGCAATCGTAATTAAACAGGATTTTAATTTTGTATTTTGGGCACCGAAAGCATTTCGGTTATGTGAATATCCACAAGTGCCCTCTTGTTTTCATAGCGATTTATTAATGCTTCCATAAGTGACTCAAAGGTATCTTGATCACTTTGTATAAGCGAAGCATAATTTTTTAGTGCACTTTTTAAATAGCATAATTTCTGGACGTTGTCTAAAGAATGATTATTTCCGATTACATTCATAAATTGAGTTTTAAACAGTTCGAACTCTTGAATTTTTCCACTAAAAGTGGGCAGAGGTAACTCCGGTAATTTTATCATTAACATTTGCAGAATTTGTTTTTTTTTTAAATTGAGATAAGATAATTTTAATTCTTACCTCCAGTTCTTGAGTTTCTGCTTGGAGATCGATGGTTACGTCAAGTGCATCTTTGAGGTCTGTGTCAGCGGGTAAATTATAATAAGCACATTTAACTTGGCTTATTTCTTCTATAATCTCTTTGACGGTACTTAATTTATTATTCAAAATTATAAAGTCCACGTTTTCGTCATTGGGGACAACTGGAACGTATTTAGGAAATTTGCACATTTGGCGATATTTTTTTTACAAGTGCCTCGTTGTCAATTAAGGGAAGCTAGCGACATTTTAAAACGCTGTCTCTCCGTTTAAGACTGACCAATGAAAATAGGGGGTGGTAAGCCTAAATGCGGCGGGATGCCGGCAATAAAATTAACGTCGATAATACTCACGAGAGAGAAATAAAACCTTAATCCATAACAAATATTTATTATGATTAACATAGGTAAACAACAATAACAAATTAATGAATTTTAAAGTAAGTAGTATTAGACAAAGAGGCACTTTAAGCAATGAAACACATTCTACGACTGGGAGAGTACATCCGCTCGGTATCAGAAAACTCGTAGAAGTGATGAGTTGTAGGGGGCGCGACCAGTGACCATAGCGGGTGGTGTACAAGGTACAAACACCCTTACAGTGACATATCCTAATGATATTAATGAATCTCCTTTATATGTTTTAAAAACTATATTTGTAGGTTTAATTTGTTTATTTGAAATTTTCCCGAAATTTCCAATACTCATTACACTAACCGCTCCCCCCGTATCCAATTCCATAGAACAACTTGTTTTAAATTTTTAAATTTATCATAATTGGAGGTCGTTTCGGTTCTTCCTCGTGTAATATACAATCCTGAATTTTTAATTCGTATAGTGGAATTCTATTTTTATCCTCAACGCCATCAAATAGAGTTACCTTGTTTTTGTTTAACCAATTTCGCATTTACCTTTTTAGATGCGAAGCATGCCTGCTTAATGTGTCCAATTTTCCCACAGAAATTACATTTACTTGAAATAAACATACAATTCTCTTTTGCATGGTTGGTACCTGTGTATCGTGAACAATATAATGTTTTCTTTCGGTTTTTTTGTAAAATTGGATTTTTTTATCCATGTGTTTTTTAAAAGTTTGCATTGAATTTATTCCTCGGCCCATAATATCATTTGCCTCTTTAAAAGCTTTTTCCATAGCCAGTGCTACATTTAGCGTTTTCTCGAGATTAATATTATCTTCCTCAAATAATCGATCTAGAATCATTTTATCCCGCAACCCGCTTACTTTAAGCAATAATATAAGCGTCGCGTAACATAATATTCAACATATCTTTATCATAATCACAATTCATTGCTAGAGCTCTAAGCTCGGCAATGTATGTACTAATACCTTCCCCTTCAGTCTGTTTTCTGTTTAAAAATTTGTGACGAGAAGGTATAATCAAAGGTTTGGGGGTCAAATATTTTTAAGTGCATATTTTAACTTATCTAACGTTTGGTCGGAAGGAATGTCAGGTGCAAAAATTTTTTTTAGCAACTGGTACAATTTTGCACTAAGAGACGAAACAAAAACCTTAGCTCGATTTGCTATTGGTACATTCTGTACATCTAAGTAAGTTTCGAATCTTTCAATGAAACTATCGTAATTTTCCTTTTCTTCATCAAATTTTTCAAATTGTATAGTTACTTTATGACTATGAGAATCGTCTCTAATTTGCAGCGCTCGAATTAGGTCTTGATTCTGCCGGAGCATGTCTGCAATTTGCTGTTCCATGGTTCCTCCCAATTAAAGAGAAAAACAAATTTTTTTCTACCTTGAGCCGTCTTCAGGCAATGCCTTATCCAAAAGAAAAAGATTGTTTCTTCTTACTTCATCTCTATCTGAGAATTTTTGAATTCTTCTTCACAACACAAAAAAAAAAAAAAAAAAATTCTTCAAAGCACGCAGAACTAAATAAAAATTTCATCCCATCCTCGTCGCCAGCTATTTTGTTGTGTGAGTTCAAACTATAATTAGATGCACATTTTACTTCCTTATATTAGTTTAATAACTATCTTACTTCACAGTACAACACATTAGTAATTACCGATCATTTCTCATAGTTGCCTGGTATTTATATACAATCTTCCACTCAGTCACAGTTAACAGTCTAACTGGTTGCAGTTAAATATACCACACCATATAAAAACAAAATTTTCTACATTGTGATCTACAATTAACTAAACCACGAGGAAAAAAATCCTTCGCATCAATCAAAAGATAAAGAATAATACGAAAATATAATAAATGTTACAAGTGAATATAAAATGATTAATGGAAACGAGTGTTACCATAGAACACCTATTAATTTCTCAAGAGGGATATAGTATGAGAAAAATTAAAAATAATAACTAATATAAAAAAAAATTCAACTAAGCATAAAAATGTTTCTTCATATCAGCTGAGGTGGTGGTTGAGTTCGGTCCTTCGTGCTGACCGATCTTTTCCACTTCATACCTATCCTTAGAATTCACTCTCGTTACTTTGTAAGGGCCTAAGAACTTTGGTCTTAGTTTCAGTCCAGCTCCAAATTGGGTCCTTTGGATGGCTACTAAATCACCTTCTTTGTATAACGAAGCTTTCTTTCTTCTTCTGTTATATGTCTTTCTATTCTCAGATTGTAGGGTTTCGATGTTCCTTTTTGCATCGTTTCTTAAAAATTCGTGTTGTTCTAGCAATTCTTTCGCCATTTCTTCTAGCAGTAGGTCTTTGATTAGGATGTCTTCCTTGTTACGCATTTTGGTTCCCACTAATAGTTCGAATGGTTTCCATTTTGTACTGCGACATATAGTGCTGTTTAGTATTTTCTATAATCTGTCGACGTATTTGTACCATTTCGTTGAGTCGTCTAATGATAGCTTGGAGAGAACTGGAATCAAAGTTCGATGAATTCGTTCAACTTGTCCGTTTCCTCAAGGAACACCTGTTGCTATTTGTAGATATTAAATGTTCTCTTCATCACATTAGTTGTTGAATAATTTTGAAGTGAACGCTGAACCTCTATCAGAGATAATTCTGATGGGATTACCAAAGGTTTTCTGCTGTTGTTTTAGCCTTTCCAGGGCACTTTCAGCAGACACAGTTTTGACGGGATATAGCCAAGTAAATTTGGTAAATGCGTCTACTACGCTAAAAATGTTTTAATAACTTTTATTTGTGGAGGGTAAAGGACCAATGAAGTCAACATGGTACGTACTTATAGAGGAATGCTTTCCTTAGAAATAGGATTCAAAAACCTTTCCTTTTTGCCAGTTTTCTTATTAGCTAAGATACATGGAACGCAGATAACTATTACTTTTTTAACGGCGTTGGTGAAATTTGGGATAAAAAAATTCATGTTTCACAATTTCTTCTGTTTTTCCTATTGAGAAATGACCATTTTCGTGAATAAATTTAATTAGTTCAGCATCCATGGCTTTAGGGGTTCGATTAATTCTCGACCATTTAAGTATTTGTAGAGTATACCGTATCGTTTAAAAAAGTCTTCTGATTCTTGCTTCTCTAGAAGTGATTTCAATGTTTGGATATTGTCATCTTCCTCTTGTGCTTTTAAATCTTTGAAGTTAATGTATCATTGCATACTATCATGACGGGATATCGGCTAAGAGCATCAACATGCTTCATACGACTTCCAGCTCTGTGATCTATTTCATAATCGAATTCTTCTAATTAAAGCGCCCATCGGACTATGCGAATAATTAGATCCTTTTTTTGCATAGTTTTCTGAAATGCTGAACAGTCAGTTACTATTTTAAAGTGTTGTCCTAAAAGATAAACACGAAACTGCTTTAATGCGTTGATAATTGCTAGTACCTCTAGTTCGTAGCTGTCATACTTTTCTTCTGCTGTATTTGTCTTCTTCGACATGTAATAAACGGGGTTTAACTTTCCATCTTCGGCTTCTTGTAACAAAATTGTGCCGTACCCTTGTTTACAAGCGTCTGTATGCATTTATGTTTTTCTTCCATACTTGTAAATGTACAAGATTGGGCCTTCGGACATGATTTCCTTCAATTTTTCAAATGCTTCTTTTTGTTGAGCCCCCAAAACAAAGAGATTTTCTTTTTTTGTTAAATCGCTAAGTGGTTTAGCTATCTTTGAATAATCTTTAATGTACTTGCGGAAATACCCAGTTAAGCCAAGAAAACTTTGTACTCGTTTTATTACTGTTGGTTCTGGAAATTTTCGGACAGCCAGTGTCTTTGTGGTAGATGGTTTAATGGTTCCCTTTCTGCAATGTGACCTAGAAATTCAATTTTCTTTTTTAAGAATTGGCATTTCTTGAACTTAATTTCTAATCCGTATTTCTTTACGACTTCGAAAGCAATTTTTTCTAGTCCTTCCTCTTCGTCTTTCGCTGGAATGACGAGATCTTCTAAATAACTGATTACAACTCCTTTCCGAGTAGGATCTCTAAATATACTTGATACGAAGCGTTGAAAAACTCCTGGACTTGTGCTTGGTCCGAAAAGAATTTTGTTGAATTCAAATTGTCCGTCTGGGACGATAAAGGATGTATACTTTCTGCAATCTTCGTCAACATCGACGTGAAAGAAACCATTACGCAAATCTAATGTAGAATATACCTTTGCTTTTTGCAAAGTGTCCAAAACATCTTTGATGAGAGGTAACGGAAATTTATCTTTCGCAAGCTTATTCAATTTTCTGTAGTCAATGCACATTCTCGAAGATCCATCTTTCTTTTTTACCATTACGATTGGACTTGCATATTCCGAAGAACTCGGACGTATATGCCTTTGTTGAGCCATTCTTCTATCTGTTTGTTTACTTCTTGTTTTTCTGTGAAAGCTAGTCGACGAGGGGTTTGACAGACTGGTTCTTCGTCTTTTAGAATAATTCTCATTGTGACGTCGGTAGATGCTGTTTTTTCTGGCTTGTAGTCTTGAATTAAATTTTCAAGTTCCTTCTTGATTTGACGATTTTCAACATGACGCAGGTCTAGTTCTTGAAGATTTTCAGCAGATATTTGCATAAGCTGTGCATGATTCTCATATTTGTTGAATTTAAATCCTTCTTTAGTGAAACTTATCGATGCTTGTTCCAAAAGATCTGATCCAATAACTGCTTCGAATTTTAATTTATTAGCAGGTACAACATCCCAAGTTAACGAGTAATTTTCATTATCTATTTCGAACTCATGTTCAAAGGAACCAATAGTTGTCACTTGTGCTTCACCAATACCTGTGAAAAGCATCTTGTTCTTCGATAATTTTGTTGGATCCATTATTCTTCTGCTCGTTTTTTCTCGTAGCACACTTACGGTACTACCATTCTCTATGAGTGCCGTGATTTTCACCTTTCCAAAAAATATCTCTTTGGTACGTAAGCCTTCCTTAAAGATGAGTGTGCAAGTTTCTTTTGGAGGTTCTTTGAATTTCTGTGATTTTGAATAGTTCGTCTGATTATGCTTAGAAGCATTGTGATTTGAGTCATCGCCCATCAATGGAGATGCCACCATACACCAACACTCCCCCACCACCAAATGTAACACTTTCGTGCACGAACTCAGGATTATTCCTACTGCCACGATCCTTCCAGATGAAAATACGCCTATTATCCGGATGAACAGAAAAACGGGACTCGTCAGAAAAAAGAACATTGCTCCATTCATTTCTCCTCCAGTTCACATGCTCTTTTGCCCACTGCCTGCGGTCACGACGATGCCTTGATGTTAGTCTAACACATACCATCGGTCGGCGAGCATACATACCTACACCATGGAGCCGGTTTCGGAAAGTCTGAGTTGAAACCGTGGAGCCAGTAGCCGAGCGAAGGTGTTGTTGGAGAAGAGTAGCGTTCATATTTCGGTGTCTCCGAGCCGTTAACACTAAATAATGATCTTCATTGGGCGTTGTTGCCCATCTACGACCTTGTCCTGGTCTTCGCCCTGCACTTCCAGTCTCCAAAAAATGGTTTCAGATCCTGAAAATCACCCTTTGTGACACTCCAATGGCTTGCGCTACTTCGGCTTGAGTTTGGCCCCCTTCTAACCTACCAACAACTCTCCAAGCTTCTGTATCGGTTAAATGACTTCGCTGAGACATCGTACTCATCGAAACAAAGCAGTCACTGAATGCCGATCATCCTTGTCTTCATTTCAGTTGAAAGTCAAATTTCATTCGCTGTCGCTGAAGCGACGTTTTTGACGTCGAACTCAAAATTAGCATACTCCACAGTTTGAAAATCAGAAACATTTGCATTTGTGATTATCTTCTTCCATTTTCGGCAAAAAAATTTTCGCTTATATCTTTATTTTATATAAAACTTACAATATACTTTAATTGTTTTGAGCAGTGTATATGTATATAAATATATCATCCAATTTCTGGTTAGGAGATTTGTATAATGCAACAATCAAAGGGAAAAAAATATTGAAAATTAAATAATTAAAAAATACTCCCATTTCAGTCGAACTGCCTTTTGACAATTTAATATGCAGAGTATTTCATTTTGTTATATAAGCAGATGTATAAATTCGAAAATGAAGCCAAAAACTCAGTTGAATGAAACACGTTGCTGTTTATTTATTCTATTGTCATGTGATTATGACGTCAAGTGTATCGAGTCCATTCTATTTCGTTTCTGAGAAAGTCGACACTAATGCGCATGCGCGAAAAATACTCTTGGGAACTTCAAAATGCGTTAAAAAATAGGGAATTTTCGCAATGTAAAATCGCGTTTTTTTATTAAACTTTTTTTTTAAAGGCTTAATTTTTAAGTTAATGCTTTCAAACTGCTCACATCAATTACAAACAAGAGTAATTTTTAAACAAAAAATATAACAGAAATACTGTTTTATTAGATTATCGTTAAAAAATTTAAAAAACGAAAAACACAAAAAGTTTTTGAAAATCTATAATTTTTAATCAATTTTTTCAATCTTTGTACAGGATGAGGATAATATAATTCTACACTCGAACAAAAAGTTTCGTGAGATTATTTTAGGAAGCATTCATGTTATTAAATATTTAATTAAAATTTTTAGTGTTTGAAAAATCGTGGAAAAAAAGTTTTAAACATTTTATTTTTTAAATTACTGATTATAAAAGACAAAGGCATGAATTTTTTTAGTGTAGAATATCAATTCATTAACACGAAAAACACTCCTTGCGCAACGATTTAGAAATCATTGTCATAAAAATGTATCAAATTTGACATCTTTTTACAAAAATCATAAAAAATAGAAAATAGCATTATTTTGTAAAAAACATTCTACAGAATCATGGCGAAATGAATGGTCTTTCCGATTTTGCAATTATATTTTGTCTGAAATGAAAGGGAAGGATAGGATGTAATTTTTAAAAATGGGGAAAACGTACTACTACGTAAGGATCGACCGTAAGAGTATCAAGGTAAATATGGCGCGTCACAGAAAAACGTGACGGAAAATTTTTCTCATACGCCGATAAAGAAGTTTCACTTCAAAAAATTTTGTATCTCAATTGCAGGAATTTTATTCTTACAGTATTGAAGTTACTGATAAATCCACACCCGAAAAGATTGTACTAAGAATAAATCTGGAAAACGAAGAAGAAGCTGAAAATTTCAAAAACCATTATTCTGTTATTTCACACACGTCAGATTTTTGTTTACGTTTGTTAGTAGTAGGAGTGAAGTCTGTAATTCGAACGTGAAATAAATCAGTTGTCTATTTTCCTTATCCATTAAATCTTTTTTGCATCAAAAAGGACTCTCATTTTCTTGGTTAAGAGTCTGTTTAATCGAATCTTTTAGGTCAAGCTCATCCCGGGCGTTAGAAACGGAAGAACAAGGTAAGTGATACCTTTATTCTTATATTAGAATTTGTGAAATAGAAAATTAATTTTTTCACATAACATCCCATTATTCTTATATTAGAATTTGTGAAATAGAAAATTAATTTTTTGTTGAAATTGTCGAATCGGGCGCCTCTCCGCCAAATTTTGAAAAATCGCCAATTTAGCGCGTTTTTGCGTGTTGTGTTTCGGAGTTGCAACCCTACCACAACACGCAACGCCGGAGCGCGAAATTCAAGATGGAGGAAGGAAAATCATTAAAAAATAGCATTTTAAAGTTTTGAAACTGAAAATCGCTGCAGAAATCAGGCATTTAAAAATGTAAATAATTTCACTTACCTTTAAAAAATGCTGCTATTTCCGACATTTATGATGACGATGAGTTGCCTACTGAAATTATACCAGTGTACTACTGCACATTTCTGAGAGCACCTTCCAAAACATTTTTATTTTTGCATCACTAACAAAACGGTGATAAATCCATATTACTCAATTCAAACCAAAACCATTTCTTTACACTCCTAAACACATGATGGGTATCCTCTTTCACACTGGACTGAATTTTGCAGTACCATTCAAAAACGATCATTCACTTTCTTACCCGTTCTTTCTCTCAATTCCATACTTTTTCCACATTTCGGACATACATACGATGATCCAATCAACCTTCTTTCATGCACCATTCTAAAACAGCTCTATTTCCAAGCACAGACAACACGGCAAAAAAACCTTCAACCCTCTGAGTGGATGAGCCGCTAATTGAATTTCACTTCGAAAGCGGTCTACTTTTTCAAAACTAGTGGTAGCGAAAATGTTTCAGATGAATTTCGCGAACTGCTTCAAAAACGCACCGCAGTTTTATGCCTTCCCCCCTTAAAACTGCGGGAGGTCCTCAAATGGTTTTGCAGGGGATGATTTTATTGCTTTTCGGTTTCTGTGTTGTTCGAAAGGGGAGGTTTCTCATTTACAGCTGTGGCCTAGGGCGAGGATTGTGAAATGGACATTTTCTTCACTTCACGGCCAACAGAAACTTCTCCCAATTTATTGCAAATATATATTTCATATATTTGGAAAACTTGCTCAATTTCTGATCTAAAAACCAATTAGGTTTTAAGAAATTTTAATTTTCTGAGTTTTGATTTTAAATTCGGTTTCATTTTAAAGCATTTTTGAATTCCTAGATTGAATTAATTAAAAATATTTTTTTTAACACAATCCATTATTTCGTGTGAAATGTCTATTAACTGCAATTTTAATTTCTAAAATCCTTTCTGTTTGCTTATGTTTTTTAAGTTTTTGAGTTTTCTCACATTTACTTAATTAAGATTCATTTAAAGACCAATTTATTTTTTGACACATAGTTTATATACTTATATACTTTTATACTTTGTTTTCATTATTTTTTTTTTTTCCTTTTGAAAAATGCCATGACCAAAATGTACGCAGGCTACTGTGATAAACAATACTTGAAAGGGATGGAATATGACTGAAAATGGTAAATCTAAAATGCAACTTTTTCAGGTAATATTACAATTAGACTACAGAATACAAATGTTGCAGAATGAACTAAATATTTCCCTGATGTACCACAAACTACATTATAATAAATCTATTGTAGTACTACACTGCAGTATTTTAAAGTCATGCAACAAAAACTTAAAAACTTGCTTAACTGCCACGATGGGGAACTGAGAAAAAAATAGATATTGTTTACAAACTTGGTGATTTCTGCATTACGTTTGTATAACTACTAATTTCTATATAAATATTTTGCATTTAAAACTCTTGTGAATATATAAGGTTCTGATAAAAGTGAATAATTGATCAAATTAACAGTTGTTATCAATGTTATGTCTTAGATTATTTTGAATTAAAAAAAATATTTCCGTCATATTTATTTCAAGTAGAATTTTCATGTTGAACATAAGTTGGATAGTAACATATTAAAAAATTAAAGCTTTACAGGCATTGAATTTTTTTTTTTTATGCCTTTACAAATTTTAAATGTGTTTTTCTCAGATTTTTTTAATTTTGAAGATGAGAGTGTATTCTAATCCCTTAGGCGTTTTTCCTGTTCAAGATAGAGTCGTGAAATATCTTGTAAATATTCCCTAACATATTTTCTAGTAATTTGCTTCTAAAATCTAAGTTTTTCTTTTCCCTTAATTTTTTATACAAATATTTTATCCAAGTTTTTGATGTTTCACGACTAAATCGTAAATATAAGAAACAACATTCAAATATCACGGGTGTAGACAGCGCTCGATGATATTTGAGTGAGAAAATTACAGCAGCATAAAATGCAACCTCGTTTGAATTATATCTAATGTGCATATTTGGAACTGTTTAGCGTACTCGAATTAACTCAAGTGCACACGTCAAGGGTTTATATTGCATTCTAAGTCAACACGGTGGCTACTGACGAGCAACTACGTAATTTTGAACCGCGGTTAAGTGACGAGGACGATACCTGAGCTGATAACTCCCCTTCCAAACTTCCACATCACACCAACGTGAGGACTTTTAACCTCGACGTGTTTAACGTGCATCAGCTCCTCTTCAACGCTAAACTTTTGTGGTATCAGGGCTCGAACACTGGACACGAGTTAATAACCATGACCATCAGGCTACCGTGGCCGCAAAAGAAAATAGTAAGTTTGAAAGAAATGTAATGGAGAAGTATATTTGAAGAAATAACTTCAAAACTTAACGAAAAACCAAAATATCAAAATTTATTTTAGGAATAATAGTGAATATAACTTCGTACACCTAAAACCACTTTATGCAGTGTATTTTGAAAGTGAACGTTTCCCCTTTTATAGAATCTTACTATTATTATGTCAAATCCCTTTCATTTTGCTCTAAGGGGATCCCCGAAACAATGTAATTTTTTTGATACACAAAATTACTTATGGTTGAATCTAATACAATTCCCTACAAAATGAATGAAAACCCTTTTTTATCATATAAATTGTGTTTGAATAGGAGATGGTTAGTTAATAAGAACATTTAAAACGTGTCGGCAATCTATGGACCTGTGGCACGTGCTACAATTCTTAGTGGCACTCAGCACTACTCTACAAATTTGTCAATTCTTGAGTGGATGGAAGTTGATAATAGACCTTATTTGACAAACATCTTCTGAGAGAGAGAGAGAGAGAGTTATGGACATTTATGGAACTACAAAATAATCGGAAAGATAATTCTAAGCATAAATTTACAGCTATTTTGTAAATAATTGAGTGTTATTGCTAGGGGATTTAATTGTTCAAAAAGGAAAATTGCATGTACTCTGCTTTCCACTTATGATTCGGCATATGAAAGTAAAAAATCTTTCCTAATATGAAAAATATTTCGACAGAGCAAAGAAATTGTTTAACAACTGAATGCTCAGAATCGTGTCACGCATTATACCCCTGGTTTTGCGATATGAAAGAAGAGTGGTGAAAGAGTTAATTCGCATTACAATTTTTATTTAACTGTAATGAAGGGAATAATTTATATTTCACTTTGTCTATTTCTTATTTAAATAAATATGTTGGAAACATACATTTTTAATTTTTTTTACCTTTGTTGAAGAAATAGTAACATTTTATATTGTTTATTTTTATGTTAATAAATGTATTTTATTAATCCATAATTAATATAAAATAAAACTGTAAATCTAAATTATTTACCTCTATTCTTTAAATCTGCGAATATTACCGTAAGAATCAAAGGATTTCAAAAATTTCCTACTATGTGGCACGCTGAATGATACTGACAGATTGGTTTGGCACGTCTTAGCTACACAGTTGCCGCCCCTGATTTAAAATGTTGGGTAAGATAACCATTATATTTTTAAAATTTTATAAATCTACAAAAGGAGAGTATTTTGGCAATACATGTTTTAAAAGGAGTAAAGTTTACGAGAACGAAATATAAAATTGCGTTAAAATTATTGGTACTCTATCAACCGTACTTCTTATATATATATATATATATATATATATATATATATATATATATATATATATATATATATATATATATATATATATATATATATATATATATATATATATCATGATTTTTAAGACAGAATCAGATTAAAGTTAGAAAAGTGAAAAGACGACCTTTATTCTTTCATTTGTACATCTGTTCTGACACCGAGAGCAGGGAGGAAAAAAGCACGCCATGGTGGTGGTTTCAAGTGGATAACACTTGAAAAACATATGGTAAGTATCGCTGCTTTGAAGAGGTTGCTTGCAAGTTAATGCTGACATATGTTGACTATTAAATCTAACTATCTGGAATTAGACATGTTTATTGGCTAGGCCATATGTTCGGAAGAAATAAATGGGTGATTAGTTTGATACTTGAAGATGGGGACTGAGAAAGATGAGTCAAGTGCTAGATAGGGAATTTAATTTTTAATCTAATTTAATTATCCTTACATTTGCCCCCAATTTTAAAAGGGAGTCATGGCGTGGTTTTCTTTCTCTCTTTACAAACTTAATCAATTTTCAATAAACACAAAACAATACATAGTTATTTAGAAAGACATATTACACACAGTAGAAATATTTAAGCAATAGGAATACTAAAATCAAAATGCAATATAATAAACGAAACAATAACAACAAACACAGTAATGACAATTAATTGATAATAATGAATTTCCATACATATAAATGAAGATTAGCTTGTTTAAATCTATTCGACATCCAGAAAAAAAGCTCGCGTTTCCTCCTATTCCTTCATAATAATAGATTTATATTATAGCTAGCAGATGTTTTCAAAAAAAAATTTATATTGGAAAATAATATATCAAACAATAAGATAGTAAATATAAAAATACATGATATCATACAAATGTTAAAATAATAATTTTGTATAAAAATCTACTCTGGCGCCATCGTAGTAATACCTTATATTGTTACACACATTTTGCATATATGAAATACATTTTTTTTAAAAGATAAAAAAAATATAGACACTTTTAAAATGAAATTATTAATAATATGAAAAAGGTGTACAACATGCAACTGATATGTGCACTATTCAACACAATAAACAATGTTTTATTTCATATGCGTTATAAAATATAAAAATTATAAGATTATAAGAATATAAGAGCTCTTTTTTATTATTTTGAGTCGAAAAAGTGGACTCACTTCAATAATAACTTTTAGTATTTCTGAAAATTTTTCACAATATTCATTGTAACTTAATATCGCATGCAATATTTTGAATCTTTCCGTAACCTTCTAAAAATACGTTTCATAGACAAAAATTCTTGAGTTTCTCTTGCTAATTCACTACATTCACTAATAAAAATGTATCACCTTACTTAATTTTGAACACATCTCTCTGAGAAATCTGCGTCATCAACTCGCAGATGTTCAGGGATGCTGATAAGAAACAATGAGAGGTGTACATATCAAACTAAACAAGTTTGTCCTCTTAATGTTTCGAGACATATACAAAATTATAATGATTGTATTCTCCCTTATCCACTGTATAATATCGAAAATTAGACTTCAAGTTATTAAGTTAATTTTAATTTTAGATAAGGAAAATTTTATGAAATAGTGAATCCTGATATATGGCTGGTATATCAAAACACACAATTTCAAAATAAAAAAAAAAATTAAATGACATGCAATAAGATTACTGCTGAATAAAATAATTAACAAAACAATTAAATTCAGTGGAGAAAAGAGAATGCAACGTGAATTTATTTGTGCTTCTTATCAAAATATCATTAGTATTAGTACATTAATAATTTTTCTAAAAACTTAATTTATATTTTTCAACTTTAAAACACCAATTTCTATCATAACTCTTAACTCATTCGACATCTTAAGATAAAATTATGAGAAGTATATTAAAATTTCTCAAAATTTTGTATGACTAAACCTATATACTTTGTTTTCTCAATCAAAATATAAAGAAAATATCTCATTTATAACACAACTATATTATAAAAATTAAATACCATATCATATCATATATTATTCTTTTTCTTAAAGTTCTGTTCAGCAAAACTCAGTTCTTCAATGTTACTAAAATTGGAAATATACCATTTAACTGACCTCCATTTTGCAGCGCCAGAAACCCTTGGTGATCGGTAATCCAGAAGCTGCTGTCACGTTATTTCACTAGTAAAATTTTTTTTTTTTTTATGTTGTTGCTTCACTATTTCCCAGTATTACCGTGCAGACTTTCCGGCGAAGAAGATTTTTTTTCTGGTACTGTTGGTCCTTCCATCATTGAGTTGGGGAATTCACGCTTCTCTTATTGTTTTTTTTTTTTTCGCCATTCGAAAGTTGGTTCTTTCATGGCAAACTTTCTGGTCTCTTCAGCAACGGAAGAAATAACGTTCGGCGGTAAACACTGCATTCTTTGTGTTAAGAGCGATATTCTTCCGGAATTACTAGCGCGTTTCTATTTTTTCCGTATCATTTTTAATTCCGGGAACCCGACGTCTTCAGTATAGGGGTATACGGTGCAGTTGGAAGTTCCATCAAATTCTCCATTGCATTTATTACCGCAGTGGGCGCTCGTTTTTATATTAAAATTATTTTATAAAAAAGATTAGTTTTTTACATTAAGATCGCAGACAAAGATCCTGCCGGCTTTAATACTGTCATGATTTTTAAGACAGAATCAGATTAAAGTTAGAAAAGTGAAATGACGACCTTTATTCTTTCATTTGTACATCTGTTCTGACACCGAGAGCAGGGAGGAAAAAAGCACGCCATGGTGGTGGTTTCAAGTGGATAACACTTGAAAAACATATGGTAAGTATTGCTGCTTTGAAGAGGGTGCTTGCAAGTTAATGCTGACATATGTTGACTATTAAATCTAACGATATGGAATTAGACATGTTTATTGACTAGGCCATATGTTCGGAAGAAATAAATGGGTGATTAGTTTGATACTTGAAGATGGAAACTGAGAAAGATCAGTCAAGTGCTAGATAGGGAATTTAATTTTTAATCTAATTTAATTATCCTTACATATATATATATATATATATATAAGAAGTACGGTCGATAGAGTACCGTAGTGATGGGAGGCCGCCGGTCCCCAAGATACAATTGCAGTTTTTATATTTGCCCTGTTTACAGGAAACGGATTTCTAAGGAATTTGGGGGTGCCTCAGGTCAACGGACTCTATGCCGGCAAAGCTGTATCCTTGCACAGCTTGTTGGCCAATCGGAATGGTAAAATTTACCGCCAGAATTTTGAAGCGGACGTTTTCCCGAGTGGTGCGGTCGAAATTCCTTAGGCTACTAAGCATTCTTAGAGATTATAATTTTTTTTGACGTTTACACTATTCGCTTCAATTGATAGAATTTAATTTGCAAATCTGAATTAATTACATTTTTTTTAACCTTTCAATTGTAACCAATGCTTGTAGTGATTTTTTTAAATTTCTTAGGCTATTAAGCATTCTCGGAAGTTATATATAAATTTTTTTCACCTATGCACACCCATCGTTTCAATTTCTAATTTTTCACTTTAAATTAATTAATTCTACGAAAGATTGTTATCAATGCTCTTAGTGAACCATTGCAATTTCTTATGCTTTGAGTATGTTGAAGGTTAAATTAGTAAAATTTTTTTTGGTGGTCTGGGACATGCACATCACATTAATCGTGTCAGGATTTCGATGTTAAATGATTATGAGGTGTCTGTTTCTGGGTGCCACGTTTGTATTGATTACATATGTTTTCAATTGTACTTATTTCTTATCACAAAGTATTTAGTTCAATACCCATATGTGTGGTTATTGTGAGTAGCGCAGCTGTCAGATATGCAATTTTTGAATTTATTATGTGTTACTCGTCTCAATTTTTTATTATTTAGTGGCACACGATTCTTGTGATTATTCAATTATTTCTATTTGTCATTTTATGTATGTTGTCCTTGTGAATTGTTTGGTGACCCATTCGGCAATTTTTTTTTCGTACATGAATTTAATTGTAGTTGTTAGTAGTTAATTTGATTTTCTCTCTCCTTTCGCAACGTTTAAGGAATTAGGGTTAACATGCAGTTTTCTGGTGGGTTGTTTTTTTTTGTGTGCAAAATAGAATTTTTTAGACAATGCTTCTTGAATTTTTTTATGTTGAGTGATTGGAGGACGAGATGGGGACCTCGGGTATCTGAAAGCCCTGTGGAAGAGTGGAAAATTTGTTCTCTTTATTTTACATACTCTACTGATGCTGGCTCTCCTACGAGAGTGTTCGTGTTTTATTTTCTGTTTCAGGACATTATGCCATAGAGACTTCTGTGCATTGGGTCTAAATTGCTCCACGAGATAGTATCCTACAAAATGTTGAGACTGAAAATGTTTCAACTGGCCTTTTTGCACCACTGGAGGATCCCCCGCGGGATTCAGACCCACCGGTTCTTCATTTCACGAGAGATTTACTGCATAGAACAACTACGTCTCTATAATGCTGAGGACTGTGACGTTATGCTTCAGTGGACAGTCGTTCTTGCCCAGGAGTTTGATGACGGACGACGGGACTGTTGTCATGATTGCAATTACATGCGACGTTATGCTTCACACAGCCTTAGGAGTCTTCATTAAGATTGGACGTTTCAGTTACCATTCTTCAAGAAGTGGACATTCGTTCTTGACCAAGAGTTTGACGAGGGACGACGGGACTGTTTGAACGATTGGCGCTATTGCATCTATAATATTTACATTTTCAAGAATGATTTTTTTTGTGTGTTTCTTTATTTCTAGGTTTGTTAATCTGAAAGAGGGGAGGAGTGATGGGAGGCCGCGGGTCCCCAAGATACAATTGCAGTTTTTATATTTGCCCTGTTTACAGGAAACGGATTTCTAAGGAATTTGGGGGTGCCTCAGGTCAACGGACTCTATGGCGGGCAAAGCTGTATCCTTGCACAGCTTGTTGGCCAATCGGAATGGTAAAATTTACCGCCAGAATTTTGAAGCGGACGTTTTTCCGAGTGGTGCGGTCGACCTTTAAAAGTGTTGGCGCGAGAATTCTCGGGGCTTTTTTACCTTCTTACGTCTGCCAGAAAAAACCTCCAGTCGGGAAGCGAACTCGGCCCGAGGTCACCCCTCCGTCGCTCCGATCCTCTCATTCAGATAAGTAACACCCTTGTAATATTTAACGTTTCTTTCACCAATATGTTAATTCAATAAAATTAATTGTTAACTTTACGATCGGCCTTTTAATTTAGTGTACAGTAATTTGTCTCTAGAATATTAGTGTTTAATTTTAACTTAAGTTATGATGCGATGTTAACTTAAGAACCTGGAAAGTTAAGAAATTAGTATTTTTGGATAAGAAAAGACAGTAATTAAATAAGTTATCATCAGCGTCGCATCAGTAGTTACTGCCAACTCGTGACAATGAATTGGAAATTAAGTTCACAATTCATTGTTATTAAAATATATAAAATTTTACATGACTTATTTTTGTATTTGTTATTTTTATATTCCTTACTGAAAGCAACAAATGGGAGTTCATTACCTGCCAAAACTGCAGAGGCCTGGTTGTTTACTCCACAAGCTCCTACCTTATGCTTACTCTGCCCTACTAAGTAAAAATGCCGTCTTCTGCTCGTCAAGATCATGGAATTGCAGATATTGTTTTCCATATATTTTAAATATTAGTTTTCTAACTTCTACATCAGCCTTTTAATAGTCTACACTCCTGCAAAGAAGTCTGAATTCAAAACAATAAAAACTTATTATTCCCAACAATGTCATTTATACCTTTATTTTTTATAATCTATGAATGCGTTAAACTATTCATTTGTTATCGCGACTATTTAATATTAAATGCGAAAAACGAATAAGTTTCAGTCTGAAACTTAAATTGAATTTTTTCAAAAATTGTCATCGATATTCTCATAACTTTTACATATTGTCATTTTAGCATATCACACATCTATCTTCCATGCAAAAATCTCTATTATGAGTTCATCAAATGTTTCAGCATACTTTTACTCATAACATGCAGTTTTCAACCACATTGTGAGGCCGCGGTAGCCTAATGGTCAAAGTAACGGACTCGTAGCTGGCGTGTCATGAGTTCGACACCAGCACCACTGAAGATCCGCCGTGTAAGGGAGCGATGCTCAAGCGTCATCCTCGTCACTTGACCATGGTTTAAAATTACGAGGTCCGTCGCCAAGTGAGTGAATATTAACGTCGCTTGATTGATTGAATATTAACGTCGCACTGTTCAGCTACACGAGGGCTTTTGGCGACGGACCACGTAATTTTGAACCATGGTCAAGTGACGTGGACGACATCTGAGCTGGCACCCCCTCTCCTAACTACCACACCACACCAACGAGAGGACATTTCAGCTCTCGATAGATTTAACGTGCATCGCTGCCCTACACGGCGGGTCTTTTGTGGCACTGGGCTCGAACTCGAGACATGCCAACCATGATTCGATACCTTGACCACCTGGTACCCCGGCCACAGGTCCGTCGCCAAAAGCCCTCAAGTAGTTGAATAGAGAAGAGAGAGAGTGCGACTTTAATATCCCCTCACTTAATTAAATTATATGAAATTTAAGGAATACTTGAAAAAATATTAGAAGTCGAATATATATATATAATATATATATATATATATATATATATATATATATATAAAAAAAATTAATCCAATGAAAATTTTAAATATCCAAAGAATTATTAGTATTTATGGTAAATATATGTTTTTCAACTGAGTATGTGAGACACGTATAAATATCTTTTTCGAAATTCCAATGCAGAATTTCAGTGGAGCTAATACAAAATTCCTAGTTTTGCATGGTTAAGATTATAAAAATGTCCAAATTTTAATAACCTTTTCTTCAGTCAACCACTAATGGAACATGAATGATGAGAGATTATGCATAAATATATATTTTTTTAACTTGAATTTAAAAAGGATCTTTATATTTATTTATTTGCGCAAACGTTAACTGTAAATTTGTCCAGATGCTTTTAAATACTCTTTATTTGAAGATTCAAGTTCAAAAATATAAGCTTGTATGAAATTAATGTTCAGACATTCAAAATTCAAATATAATTTGTTATCTGAACAATACAAAACAAGGGATTCTATGTAAGATGCCCTGAATACCTGGCTTTAAAATTATGAAAAACTAAAAGATTTAAATAGGGGTTTTTTTAACAATGCATAAAAATTTTTTGCAAATAATGTGATAAAGAAGCTTAAAAATTATTCATGTTTAGAAGTGTCAGAAATTTTAAAAGATTTTAAATTTTGAACCTTTTTTTTTTATTTTTTGACACATAACAAAATAATCATTTCCAAAAAAAATCCCTGAAAGTATTGATTAAAATAAGAAAAATGAAACACTAAATTATCCTCAATGTTTTAATATATAATTTGAATTTAAATACTACAGATATTTTTTAAAAACTTAGACATAAATTATAAAAACTTAATTCCATTTGAGAATTTTAAGGTAAAGAAAAAAATGAGAATTCTCAACTCGTTGACTTGCAATTATTTCCGTACACTTAAGGGTTTAAAGAAATTCTTCCAGGTTTTTTACGATTGCTACACGGGAAGAACCGGTCTCCCCGTGAGCCATAAAACTTCCCCTCAATGCCCATTGTGTCTCCCCGACCGTCTCTAATTATTTTTAAAGATACTAAACCTTTAAAGGGGGGAAAAGAATTCGGAAAAACACGACTTTACCGTTTTTGAACACATTACTTGAGGAGGAAAAAATCAGATTGGTTCATTTTTGGTGAGTCCCAGGCCTTACGAAAAATTCCGTGTGGTCCGTTTTCGAAGCCTCTCTAGTAGGGCAGAAAAATCCGTGCTGTCCGGATGGAGGGTTAACAATAGTAATCGTAATTTTTCATGCATTTATTCAAATTAATCCTAAGAGCATCGTGGACATCATGTCAATCTTTTGAAATTTATGTGGAAAAAGAAATAAAAAAATTACCTGTAAAAAATAATTCCCAAAACAAAGCCGAACAGCTGACACAACCGGAGTAAAAGAAATAACCGTTTCCTCATTAACGGAATTTTTAAAGTAATAAAAGCTTTCTGCTCATGCGCGAGAAAGACCGTTGAAAAATTCCACTGTTAAAATAAAAAAATAAAAAACGAATTTCAAATGCACTACTTTGCCGCGATATCGTTAAAACTGTTAAAATGAAAAAAATGTACCACGCATGCTCAAAATTTCGCCAAAAAACGACTCTCCTTCATTAGAAAACAAATTCAGAAGGGTTACCAGATTTGGCGAGAAAACACTTGGCGCGAGAGGCGCTCGATTCAACAAATCAACCAATTTTCTATTTCACAAATTCTAATATAAGAATAAAGGTATCACTTACCTTATTCTTGGATCAAGAACGGTCTGGGACTAGCTAGCGTGCGGACGTGTCTGACATACACTTCCAATACGAATTTCGTAGCCCAGGACCACGTGTCGCACCTTTTGCTGGCTGAAAAGTTTATTTTTCAGTCTGGCGCCGGCAAACTATTAACAATTCGTCTACTGAACGACGTTCTTTTGAAACTCTGAACATGGTAAGGAAAAAGCAGAAAAATATTTTTGAACGGCACCGAAATGCTAACCCTACTCCGACTACCAGTCACGATGCAAGTCAACCTGCCGCAACTGAAGAGCCATCCGGAGAGATCAACATGGAAATTCCCTTACCCAACACACCCCAAGCTTCACGACCCGGAACACCAGAGGACTTTGGCCCCACTTTTAAGAACTGCCGAAAACTCCAAGAGCTCCCTACCCTCATCGACCTCTACTCCGCAACTTTAGAGAATACGCACACACTGCTTAAAGTACTGATGCAATCATGACTCAAGTATCCCAACAATCCGATCATCGTGAAAGAGAAAAGTTACATGGAACTGACGAACGAGCGGCTTCAACAAGCGGTAAGTGAGTATGCCTCTCTTCACCTCTGCGACAATCCTAACTGCTCACGTCATACCTCGAATAACACTCCAGCTAAAAATAACTCTCCCGATCCCCCCCAACACCAGTTCCGACAAAACTAAAGGAAAGCGACGACGGATTTACTCTTCCCCCCACTTAGAAAGTTAACTAAAACCACTCTAACTCAAACCCCGAAATCAGCTTTAAAGTAAACCTAACTAACAAATTTAATGCCCTTGAAAACGAAGTTCCCGAAACACAAGTGGAAACAGTAACGCAGTCACCCAAACGCACCTCTTCCATCTCAAATGCGACTACCGATGCAACTAAATTGCCACCCACCACCATGTTACAAATAACTGACGATCTAAGAACACACATCAAGACATTAAATGAAAAAATTCCCGACCAAGACAGCAGGAAAATACGTTAAACTTTACACTGACACTCTACCACAGCATCACGCACTTAACAAATTGCTCAAAGACTTAAAAAATACCCATTTTACACAATCACGCCTAAACACGAGGGACCCATTAAAGTCGTTCTAAAGGGCCTACAACGAACCACTAAAATGGCAGAAATACACTCAGACCTTCTCGATCTGGGATTTACAATTAACAAGGTCACTCAAATTACCGGCAATATCACTAAACAATTACTTCCAGTATTTATAATTTCACTTCCACGTAACCCAACGAATGCAAAAATTTTCGACTTGAAAAAACTAAGTTTCCTCTCCATTACTGTTGAAAGCTTTGAAAGCAGAGGGATTACCCAATGCTTTCAATTCAATCACACGGCCGAACACTGTCATCTAACACCTAAATGTTTTAAATGCGGCGAGAATCACCAAACAAGGGACTGCCAGATCAAGAAGCTCGATACACCCTTTTGCATCAACTGCCAAGCTCACGGCCACATGGCCAATTACACAGGAAATGCCCCCTTTTTCCCAAACCACGTAAAGGCACAAACATAAAAACTAACCACTCAAACATAACAAACAATTTTGTTAGGCCCAATACTTCTTACGCGCAAGCCACACAACAAATGTTTAACTCCAATACCGCAAAACAGATGGCACCCCCGACACGACCACAATCGAAAACCAAACTGTTAAGGAAATACCCACCTCGCTTCCCTTACCTACGCAAAGCACCAACACCAAAAACGATTGCCTAAACTTAATAACACAAACGCTACAACAAACAATACATGCTCTCTCAACACTTGTTCAACATACGTTACTTAAATACCCAACAGCCCACTCCCGTACTACCACAACTCTCAGTTACAATAAAAACATAATAGCGGCCCATCTCAGTAAAACTGAAATCATAAATCAGATCAACGGACTCCTTATTCAATACGACAGTGCAAGCGACTAATTTATCTTACGTTTACTTGCCATTCGGTAAATAATTCAATCCTAATTTTTCATTTTTTCCCACGTAACTATTCATCTTACCAAACCCCTGCTCTCCAACCAAGAGGCTTCTCACTCCGCTTGTTCCGCCAATTACAGTGCCCGAGCAGATTCTCATTCTACAAGATCATCCCGTGAAGGCTCCTTCCTGCCGTTAGCGACAGGACTAGATCCATCATCAATCATCCGATGACACCCTGAACGAAAGTGAAAACGAAGAGCCAATTACGTCATCTGACTGCGAAAGAACTCTAAAGAACTTTTGACAACTACAAAGGACTGTTTGACAACTTCAAAGGACTCTTTTAATTTCCTATCACCACGTCAAGGACTCTGATACATTGCCGATATGGGACGGAGGGTTATCAATTAACCCAGTTTCCCAATGACCCCCCCAGCTTATTACCTTATTCTTCCGTTTCTTACGCCAGGGATGAGCTTGACCTAAGAGATTCGATTAAATAGACTCTTAACCAAGAGAATGAGTCCTTTTTGATGCAAAAAGGACTCTCATTCTCTTGGTAAGTGATACCTTTATTCTTATGATTAGAATTTGTGAAATAGAAAATTAATTTTTTCACAACGGCTGTACTCCAAATCCACAAAGGTAATTATAATTTTCTTACCCCTCATTTCTCTTAATAACTTGTTTTTATTCCATTCGAATAGACTGACTTAATATTTATAGATAGACAATACATAAAATCAAATTTAAATTTTCCATATGCTTTCACACATTGTTTAAATCTTTCATGCTTGGTACCACCAATTCTTATTCGTTTATTGTGTGGCGGTACATAAAAGCTCGAGCTCAGGAAAAAATAAGTATGACTACTACATTTCTTATATTTATTAACTAATTAAAAACTTGGTAAAATAAAATAATGTATAGAATACAATATTTAAAATTAAAACTAACATTACGTAAATTAGGACTAAATTAAATTAGGCGTACATTAGGTTAAGAAAAACTTAAAAATGTTTTAATATATAAGATTACTAACAGTATAAGATGAAGTAAATTTATTTGTTTTCCAACTATAAAATAAGAGAACAGATGAGTTATATGTCTGTAAAGTTCCCTTGTGCCTAGGGAAGGAAAAATCATGTTTCCAGGACTATCATGCTCCTTGAAGTGTGGTGGTACGAAATATGTACCACCTATTTTTTAAAAACATTGGACATCCTTTTATTTGAAAAACTGTTAAATATTATTAACATGTACCAGCTTTAATTATAGTTTTGTGAGGTTAATCTTAAATATTTGTAGTTATTTCCCTCTAGTGCATTATTTTTGTCAAAAATTAAGAACATGAAAGAGTTAAATAGAAAGAGTTAACAGTATAACGTTGAGAGGAAAAAGCTTTTGATAAATTTACATTGCAGCAAAATGGTAACAAAGAATTCTTAAAAATAATAGTGTTTAATTTTTTTTTTTTTGCAGTTTTTGAGTTTGATAAAAGTGTTTTCATTTTTATAATTTTTAATGTATTAAAAAATACCTTATTTAGTTTTGAAAGTACATCTTTGATACCTAAAAAAAAAATTCATTAGTTTCTGAAGTAAGTCAAACTATTTTTAGCATTTATCAGGAGAAAAGTCAAAATATTGAAGAATTTAACTTTAGTTTTTGCTGGTTTGAAACTGTTTATATTTGCTGAATATTATAAATTTTATAACATACGTTAGGAAAAGTGTATTAAATTGACTAAAAATATTTCTATTTTTAATTATGTGACAGCTTTAGGCAAATTTCTGTATTTCGGATTTGCCATAATTCAAAATGACACAAACAAAATGCGAAAAGAAATGCTGACTTTAAAGCCAAACTGAGCATTGTTATCAAAAAAAATAACCAAGGGCACAAAAAAAAATGATAAATATTTGAAATATGATATACCATTGGTAGATGAAGTTAAAATATCATTACTTCATAGTCATAATGCAACATCAGCAGAAACCTTAAAGATGCTAAGAGTTAATGATGAGGTAACTTATTTTTAATTTAAAAAAATAGCTTTGTCTTAAAAAAATAGCAATAGTACTATATTAATACTAATGTATCAACTTTTTCAGGTTTGTCAACAGTTTTCAGATGGGATGTCACCAATTGAAGCCATTCGCTTTCATGAAAACAAATTTATGTTAGAAGATAATGTCATGGGTTTAGCTAATGCTTCAATAAATCCTACTCATAATCAAATATATTACTTACATAAATGGAGGGATGCTAACTTAGCTGTTCAACTAATCCATTTGACAAACTAAAAGAAAAAGTTCCATTTTATGAATCTATTGGCAAATTTTAGTTTGATTTATTCTCGCGTGCAAATTCTTTATTGTAAATACTTATCTCTTGTTTTTGTTGGCTCACAGAATGCTCTTTTATTTCATACAAGCAAAGTATTTGTTTAACCTATTTGAAGTGATTCTAAGTAAACCCTTATGAAAAATTTTACAAGATTCTAAAATTATTTTTTGGGAGGGGGGGGGGAATGTTGTTTAAATCATAATATATGGTTAGTAATTTTTTTATTTGACATAATTACTTTTTTGCTATCTGTTTATTTTTTTATATCAGTAACATTTATTTTTCAAGTTAAAATTTTTTTAATTGTTTTTCATAATTTTTCTAAACATATCTAAAGTTAAGAGAGTTAAAGTTAAGAATATCTAAAGTTAAAGATAAATTTATTAAATCACATGAACTGCATGTTAACAATAGGTTACAAACATTTTAAGGTGTAACCTTAGCTTATTAACAACTAATAATCTGTTTTAAGAACTTGTTGAAGAAGTTCAACTGAGGTAGCTAAAATATTATATTTCTAGAAAAAATAATGCATTCATAAATACTGTAGTAAATAACTTATGTGACATATGTTTAAACTTCCTGTTAGATTTGTTGCTATTTATTTTCCAAATAATATTGGAAAAGTGATACTTTTGTATTTTGTTTAGTATTTCATTTTCATACTTTTTATTTCATGTATTAATATTAAGTAATTTATCTGTATTCAGGCACAACTGTTAAAGTTCATGAGGATCATCTTTGGGCAGTTTTGCTTGTAACACCACTGATGTGAGAGAGAAGATCTGATGTGAAGAGAAATCATTTATTTTCATCTAAAGAAATAATTTTCATCGATCCAACTTCAAGTTGTGAGGCATCATCTTCAACAATAACCATCTTATTATCAGCGACAAAAGCTGAAGCTTTGCCGTTTGCAGTTATGATTCATGCATCCCAATCTATTAAGAATTACATCAATGCATTTCAGTTGTTGAAAATGAACTTTCCCCAATGTTTGGGGGGACAAGATGTAAGGAGGTTTTAAATTTTGTATTATTATATATTTATTTAAGTGAACAATATGTATTTATCATGTATATGCTAAGCTGAAATTATATTTATTTACATTTTATTAATTTGTGCACATGCAGATTGTTAAAATTATATTTTCACAAATGATCTGCTTATGTATACTTCTACATTACATAGTAAAATAAATAGTTCTGCTTATAGCTTTTGTTTTTCTATTGAATGAGATAAATTATTTTTTATCTGGTTCAAAAAATTTCTTAATGATGGTGGGCTTCATATTTTATTTTTTAGTTTCTGCAACTTTGTAACAAATTGTGAAATTATTTATAAATATTGTATACTTTCTAATTTTCTAAATATTTTCAATATTTAAGGGCCATGTGTTTCACACAAATTATCTTTCTTATACATGTGTTTGTAAATATGTATAAACTGCATCTTTTGTTTAAAATATAGTATCCAGAAGTCTTTATGAGTGATGACTCTTCAGCAGAAAAAGGAGCATTGACAGCAGTTTGGCCTGAAGCAAAGCAATTGTTATGCCATTATTTTCTATCAATACTATCCTGATCCAAACCATGATTTGTTGACTACATATTTTTTTCACAAAAACATTAAAATTTGTGTCCTTATTAAATCCATGTACTTGTGTAATAAAAATTTTTTGTGTCCATATCTGTTTTATAAATAAAATAATTTTGCAACTAAATGTCAGTAGTAAATTTGTATTTAAATAACTTATTTCACCAAAAATTAAAGTTTATTCTACTAATATAAAAGCACAAATGTAGAAACATTTCTTTTTAATGAATTCATTTATTACATTAAATATTTATAGGGAAACAATGTTATCAAGTTTTAACCAGTACAATTTTTTCAAGGGAATTAGATTTGAATAACTCTTTGTAACACAGAATTTAAGAATTTTCATTTATGAAGCAGTTAGAAGGCTATTATCTAGACCAGTAATTCCCAAAGGAGTCTATGACAACTTGTAAGGGGTCCACACAGACAAAAAAATAATTTGGGGGTCCATGAGGGTCCTATGGTAGTGGCTTTCATTAAACCAAATCATGATTTACATCTTTAAAAAAAATTTATCTAGTGGAAACTAGATTTTACCAATTTAACTGATTTATGTACTAAATTTAGTGAGGTTGACTAGGTGACAGCATAAATTTTACTAAGACGAAGACCATTTCAGAATTTTTTTCCAGAATTAAGCTAAAGAAGTAATATATAATACTATCCATTGGGAATTCTCTCAATTTGCCACTGACAATCTGTCAGAAAAATTTAACCTATGTTCAACATTTAAATGCCCTTTACACAAATTTTTAAACTAAGTTTAAGATAGCATTTTTTATTGCAATATTGTAGCAGACAACGAGAGAATCCCTATAGCAACATTGAAAAATTGTCATAATATAATTAGAACTGTTCAGTATAGACTCAAATGTCAGCAATTTTGGCTTTAAAAAGACATCTACTATTTGTCACAAATTATGGAATTACGAATCACGCCATTATAAATCACGAATTATGGAGAAAGTTTTTAACTGATTTTCCTAGTTCGAGGGAGTTTCAGTGACTATCCATCTCAAAAAAAGGGGGGAATGGACACTTACTAACAAAGGTTATTCAGGGTTAAACACAACTAGATTGATGTTAAATGTTCAAAATTTGCTATTGAAGCACCAGATTCATTCCTCTCATTAAAAGAATTTGTTTGCGGTTCAGTTATTTTATCTATTAATTTATTTTTAATTCATTAATATGTGCTTCTTAACTTTTAAATGCTATACTTCACTATAGTTAGAAATTTAAGTCTTTTAAAGTAAGTAGTAGCACACATGTGCTGTCAAAAAGATATTTAAGTAGATAAATTTGCAAAAATTTAATATTAAGTAAGCAGTGGTTTACAGGAAATTGAAAAACAGGGCAAGGGGTCTACGAGACAAAAAAGTTTGGGAACCTCTAATCTAGACCATTAATTAGTAGACAAGTATTAATAATGAGTAACGTAAAATTTTTTGATATAAAAATACAATATACCTTTTTTAATTTCTTTATTTAAAGTACCTGTAACATGTTGATATACTTTAAATATTACTTTAATGTATTTAGATTTATTCATATAAATGTGAAATGGGGTTCTCCGAAAACATCTTTTATTTTTAAGGGTTCAATGAGACAAAAAAGTTTAAGGTCTTCAACCTGGGATTCCTGGAACTTTAACAGGGTAACCCAAGTGATCAGAATTTGCAGATTCAAAAATTTTTTTTTAAAGATTGAGTTCTTAAAGGCAATTCACTGGTAAAAATTAATAGAAATATAACTTCAATTTGCTCAAAAATTACAAGCAGTTTGGATTTAGTGAGTTGTATATGTAGCAGGCATTTTTACCAATTTCACTTAGCTTAACACATTACTGCAATGAACAAGTATTACTATTTTCAAGGTACAAAGTAAAATTGAAATTTTGAGCAGAAGGCATTTTGAAAGATAATATTGGATAGTTTCCTGATTTGCATAGTATTTTAATAAACAGTACAGCATTAATCTCAATAAAAATGTAAAAATCAGTTTGGTCCAACACTTACCAGAAATGTGAAAAAACAACATTTCTTGAATACTTCCTGTTCAAAAACAAAAATTATCTTGTATCCAAAATCCCTTTCAAGACTGACACCTCTCCTGATAAAAGAAACAACAGCAAATTGATGTATCGAATGACACTCAATTGAAAATAAAATTTAGTGAAGTTGATATACACTTTTGGACTGACATTAAGAAAAGAATATCCTTAAAGTACCAAAAGCTGTGAAACATCTAATGCCATTTGTATCACATTATGTAGATGAAAAATGTTTCTCTTTGAATGCTACGACAAAAACAATACATGGAAATAGATTGGATGATGAGATGACATTAAGTCAGACTTCAAAAATGATTCCAGATGTAAAAATACCTTGCAATAAAAAACAAAGGCTAAGTTATTAAAATAATTTTTTTATTAACTTATAATAGTTTAAAATATTCTTTATTATTTGTAGAATATATTTTTGAGGCCCCCATCCACATTCATTTTGTAGGATTCAATCAGTTGTAGGTGTGATTTTCAAGATTATGAAAAAAAAAAAAAAAAAATCTTTTCACACAGACCCATTTTCACTTTCTCTGTAAGACGTTAATTGTTACGCACCTGAAATTGAAGTTATTGACCTACAGCACCATACTACACTGAAAAGCGAACATAAGGAACTTATTTCAACTGCAAGTGATCTGAATTATTTTGAATTTCAAAAATTAATTCTCCAAATTTACACGATTTGGCTGCCAGATATTGCTGTAGGTTTGGATCAACATATGTTTCTGAACAAATGTTTTCTATGAACATAATAAAAGCAAAATTGTGTTCAAAATTAGCGGATATGCACTTAAAACAGCATCATTTTATTAGTATCTTCAAGAGTGAAGTAGCACTAATATAAATTACTTGGTAAAAAAATTATTAACAATAAAACCCACAAGTTTGTACTTTTATCATATTTTAAAATTGGAAATGATATGTGCAAAACTATTTTTTTGTCAGAAAGTGGATCTCTTTCCAAAAAGGTTGGCCATACCTGATCTAGACTATTCACAAATAATTTGCATAGAAAAACAAATTTTGTTGTATATACTAATATGCAGTTTGTATATTTCAATATAAAATACTTTAAATATTCGTTTTACCGTATTCATTTGTATAAAAGTACACAAAAAGAATTAACAGCTGCCAGACTTACTATCTGATGTAGAACATTGATTTAAATGTTTTTAGAAGTTAAATTATAGAATCTTTATAAAGGTTAAAACTTACTAAGGAACTATTGTGGAATATATTTTCTAATATGGTTTCTAATATTTTTAATAAATAATTTAAAATATATTACTCATACAAGAAGTTGTTGAACTATATCTATACAAAAAATCTTGAGGGACTACAAATGTATAGGGGTTTTATAGGAATACACATAATGCACTGTGAGAAACATATGCTTAATTAAAAATAATTTTACATCTACCATCAAAAATTCAACTACAAAAAAAAAAAAAAAAAAAAAAAAAAAAAAACTTCAATCCACGGTAAAATTAGAAAATAACTTGATAGCTAATTTATCTTTAGAACTTCATAAAATTACAAGACAATCACGAAGCAAAACTTGATGATCAGATTGTTGGATGACAATAAATTCAAAACAAATGGTTATCATGGGAAAGGAGCAAAATGATACAAAAAATAATTCATATTAAATGGCAATGCGATCTAAGAGATTATCATGCATTTTACACAGGCGCACACATATTCCAAGTAAACCAAGTGCAAATGTAAATGTAAACATAAACATTACAGTGCGCATGCGCGGAAACGTATTTTGTCGCCAAGCTGCAAGGGTTTGCCAACTTCGCCAAAAGTTTCTGAATCCATGATTGTTTCTGACGGTGCGTCCCGATCCACTCTTCGTATTAGCTATGTTTCGCGCCTCTTTCATGGCTCCTCCCCTAGGCGGTGTTGACTAATAGTAGCTAAGAGAGTTTTCCTCTACTGACCTTCTTCCCACAGTTTCCCTCGTTCTGTGTGCTTTAAAATATTAAGAACGTGAAACAAATGTTTGGCGCAGTTTCATAGAAAATCCGCTCTTGCGCCGGTAAACCGCCCTCTCGCCCAGTGGAACGCCTTCATGTAAACAGATGACCAAAGGTAAGCTTGCTTTGCATACAACTACTTCTTTTAACGTGCTAAATGCTTTTTCTTAAAGGTATTAATGTTATGTTAAATGTAAGAAGTTTTGAATATGTTGATTGTACACTTTAACATAGTTGGTTCTTCATAACTTTACATGGTTTTTTTCGAATTAAGCAAAAAAAGCTGAAGAAAATTTTCATTTAAATTGTGCTGGTCTTTCACACTCACAACTGAAATGCATTTATCATTTGCATGGTGTCAGCACAGCTGGAAATCCCATCTAGCGCATCTATTAAAATTTAAAAAAAATTCTAGGCTATCTGGGAACTTTTTAGAAAAAGGTTTTGAAGATTTAATTTTTTTGCCTCCCGCCCCAACCCCCCCTCCCCAAATAATGAATTACTGTCATTTATATACGAATATGAAGTGTTATTTTTTACAAGACATAGATATGATTTTAAAAAAATTTTATTACAGTGAAATTTCAGAATGTAAAAATGTTGAAAACAGAATGCCAAAGAAATCATTTCTTCCTTTCAAAACAAAGATGAATGTTTTAATTAATGCAGAATTAAAATTTTTTCATAGACTATAGTCAATTTTTTTAAAAAATGGCAGCATTAGATATAATTTTGTTTGCACAGTTGTTAGTTATTCAAAACACCATTTGATTAATTTCAGGACATAAAACAAGAATAAGCAGTATCAAAATTAATTTTAAAAAATTTTATTGTGAAATATATATATGTTACCGACAAAGTATGAAATCCGGCATTCTATCAGGGCCGGCGCTAGGGGTGGGCAACCCGGGCCCCTGCCCCGTGCGGCAAATTGGCTTTAAAATTAAATAGTTTATGAAGAAAATAAACCAAGATTGATTTAAATCTTATAAAAAAATTAATATGTTGAATTTTAATATGATATATTTATATATTAATAATATATTTATGTTTATGGACATTTAAGTACTTTAAAAGTCAAAATATTTGAAATTCAAAGACACCGCTCACAAGCATAAAAAAATCCCCATTTAAAAATAGCTTAAAATGTAAACAAAATCACTCCTTTTATTATAATTTAAATAAATTGTCACACATACAAAGTTGTAATAGAATTTTTTAACCGTGTGTCTTAATTTGTCGAAACATGTATGAAAATGCGGGCGGGCGTGAAAAATCAGTCCTGACAAGCTTTCATGCGCTTTTAACCGCGACTATAAAAGGAACAAAGGCAGTTTTATTGTTTTATTTATGCAATAATTGCATTGCAGATTGGTTGCTAGTGAAATAGAGTGCGTTATAATACAGTTACTATTTACTGGGCCTTTTTTAAACTTGTGTTGTGTTATAAAAGTAAGGTGAGTAGAGTAATTAAAAAATATTTAGTTTTTTTCTCAATATTTAAGTAGCTTCTACAGGATGTTTCTTTTGAAACGAAGTTTTTTCATGTATTTTTAACCGATTTGAAAAAAGGAGGAGGTTATCAATTCGAAAATTTTTTTTTGTTTTTTTATGTTTGCCCGGCGATTACTTCGGCGTACCTCAACCGATTTGAATGATTTTTTTTGTTTGATAGGGTATATTACCGGATTGGTACCACTGTTAAAAAGGTGGTTTAAAATGTCATCCCCTAATTTTGGGGATAGCATTTAGGGGTTGATAAAAAATAAAAGTTTCTGAAAATAATTAAAATTTGATGTTAAAAAAGCCACTGGGAATCCAAATAAAATACAAAATTAAAACTTTTTAAAATTATCCCTTTCGCCTTTGGGCTTAATATTAAGGGGAGGAAAAAAATTAAAGTTTTCCGATTAAATAAAGTTTACTTTCCGAATAAAAAACATAAGGCACCCGATTTTAAAAAATATATGGATTTACTTTATTACTTTAGTGAAGTCGGTTAAAAATAATTTTATACTTTTTAGTGGTTTTTTTAAGTCGGTTCTATTTTTTTAAATTTTTTTTTAATAAAATGGCTTTTGAAAAACGCTCAATATTGAATAGATTAATCAATTGATATAAACCAGAGGTCTTCAAACTGTGTTCCACGGAACCCTGGGGTTCCACGAATCAAAATAAAAATTCAAAGACAAAAAATTAGAAAGGTGTATGCAAAATATTCTTCGTTTTCTATGGTGTCCTAGAGTTTTTTTAACGAGTATTCATTAGTATTTAAAGTCGTGTTTCCCAACACTGGTCCCATGGGGAAAGGGAGAGGGGGCGATAAAAAAGAATTTCGGCATCCGGGGGGATCCTTCTCTTTCAACTAATTTCCTAAAACTTTTACTGCTTTGTATGCGTGAATTCGGGTACTATTGAAAGAGAGATTTGGCAGATATTAGTCTCAACAAAAGTAATGAAAAGCTCGTTGAAGGTTTTATGAATGAAAAGAAAGGGGCAGAGAGAGAGAGAGAAATGACCCCGAGAAAAAGACCCTTTTTCGAAGAAAACTGAGGGAATCTTGTATCAGTTTGACTTCCGAACTAATTCTTTTTGCTTCCTGTGCTTATGCAGACCAGACAAGTCGCACAACAAAAAAAGGTAAAAATATTTTCATTTTAAAATTCTCTTTTTGATTTTTAAGGTTTATCATTAATTTGTTCCTGTTGAGAAAATGCTATGATCAAAATATTCTCAAGTTACTGTGAGAAATAATATTTCAAAGAGGTGGAATACTACTGAAAATGATGTTTCTAAAAATCAGTCCTCAGCTGATACTGCAGTTAGATTTTCGAATACAGGTATTGCAGATAAAATTGATTTTGTTGATTTTTGGGGGGAGAGGAAAGTAAAAAACTAATTATTGAATAAATAATTAGCATTAATTAATATAATTAATCATTAATAACAAGTACTTAATTAAATTTTGCGTATATACTTCGAATTATAATCAATCGGAAAAAAATCAAGGGCTTTGGGGAGGACGCCTCCTCTTGTGTGCACCAGTGACTAAACTTCATTAGAGTCAACATATCGTAGTACTATATTTTAGTAAAAGTCATACAGCAAGAGCTAAAACTTCCTAATCTGCCCGATTTTAATCTGAAAAAAATTAAATTTTATGAAAAAACTTGCCTATTTTTAGTATCATTATTATTTTGTACATAAAAGCGTTGCGTTTAAAAACTTTTGTGAAAATATTAGGTTAAGATGAAGCTGAATATATATACATATACTTGCTGCATGGCCTGGCGTTGCACGGGTTTTCTCTACTTTTAAAAATTTTCCTTTCACACACACACAAGAAAAAAAAATCAGCACTTCTCTTATTTTTTTTTAGAAATTACTTTGACTTTTTTGTTTCTCTTCCAGCTGCTTAACCCGGCATTGCACGGGCTTTTACCGAGTGTATAACTTAATTTCCTCTTTCCTTCATGACGCCAGCGCCTTTGTGCGGTGTGTACGCGTACGATGTGTGATTGCTAAAATGATGTCATTAAAATTCCCTTTTTCGAAATTTTTTCACTTCTTTTCTCAGTGCGACAGAGGTTTCTTTCCCCTTCATTTAACCCCTGCGCTGCACGAACATATTTGAATACACAACATGTTTTCACGGAAATTCCCCTTCTCCTCTAGTTAGCACTTTCTGTTGTGTGTGTATGATTTCTATATTAACGTCATTACAAATCCGCTTTCGAAATTTCTTTTACATCTTTCCATTGTCAGACACGTTTCTTTTATCTCCCTATAGCCCAGCTTAATTACATACAGCTATTGAAATGAATTTTTTCCTGATTGTTTGATTAAACATATGTACGTGTAAAAAAACCCCACTATATATATATATATCTGTATGTATGGAGG